>JADEYB020000008.1:1282199-1347062 GCA_015832495.2 Alces alces
TCAGGGTGAGGGTTAGGGGTGTCTCAGGGTGAGGGTTAGGGGTGTTTCAGGGTGAGGGTTAGGGGTGTTTCAGGGGTTGAGGGTTAGGGGTGTTTCAGGGTGAGGGTTAGGGGTGTTTCAGGGTGAGGGTTGGGGTGTTTCAGGGTGAGGTTTGGGGGTGTTTCAGGGTGAGGGTTAGGGGTGTTTCAGGGTGAGGGTTGGGGTGTTTCAGGGTGAGGTTTGGGGGTGTTTCAGGGTGAGGGCAACCCAGGTGCTTAGCAGCACTGTGACCCGGTGCTGAGAAAAGTTAAACCAGCAGTGAGTGGTCTTTGTTTGCTGGGCCAGCAAGTCCCATGGCAGAAAAACCGGGTTCCGACTCACTCAGGAAACGCTGACTTGTCTGAACGCTTGCTGAACTTTGGAGGAGGAGATGCTGGGCTTACCTGGAGCCGTGACTCCGCCATGTGGCTGGGTTCTGTGCCGCTGCTCACGCTCTGAACCATGACTCATTAAGTCTGGGTGTTGGGTGACTCGGTTATCCAGATGTCGCTCTCCAGCTTCAGACAAGCTGACACATGGGGCTGGGAAACCCGCTTGGGGGTGGCCGTTCTGGTAGGACCCCCACGGGAGAAGCACTGCACTTCCCGAGGCTGAGCCGGCCCCTGCAGAGTGACCTCAGAGGGGACACGGGGTGCACGCCAAGCCTCACGCCCTCAGGACTGCTGGGGAAGGCCCCACACGTCGCAGGAACCAGGAGACTCCAGACGAAGCAGAGCCTCGGGGCTCAAAGACATCATCTCCAAGGAGACGTGCGGGTGCAGGGCAGAGGGACCAGCCATGCATACACGTGTCCAGTCCTGCTGCTTGCAAGTGCTGCAGCGGCCTAGAGCTCCAGGACGCATTTATCCACTGGTTGCAAATGTGCACCTTAAAACATCTCTTCCTGCACCCCTGAGGCTCCAGTAACCACCGTTTTACTTTCTACCACTATGCATTTGGCATTAGAGGCGCTAGCTAATGCCTCTGTGGCCATCATACCGCAATACATGAGCACAGCAAACCACTGCGCACACTTTAAACTTACACAAGCGTCTCTCAAACGCACGTCAACAAAAAGTCATACATTTTTAAAAGCAGGGCATGTATACGCCTGCATCAAGTGACACAAACAAAAGACAAAGGAGACGTGCCGAAGAGTTACGGAGAAATTGAGACATTTCCTCAGGACGGGAAGCACGCACCGCCGGGCTTCAGAAGCGCACCTGGTGGGGGTGGGGGCGGTGAAGGTGGAGAGACGTGGCTCCCGGGGCGAGTGACTCTGAGGTCAGGTTGCAGGTGCCGAACTCAGACGCTCCCACGCTGGACCGTGTGTGTGTGTGTGTGTGTGTGTGCACGCGCGCGTGTGTGCGCATGCATGTATGTGTGCGTGCATGTGTGCGTGCGTGTGTGCACGGGCTCCACCGGCAGAGCTGCTGAACCACGTACACTGTGAGGTCACCAGCGCAACCGTCACCGCCTGTCTCGGCTGCAGGCCCCCTCGTTCCCCTGTGTCGCCCTCCTGTCTGGCTTCCCGAGAGCCAGAGCGGAAGGCTGTGTGTTTGGCGTAACCAGCACCACTTGGCTTCTGGCTACCAAATATTTGATCGTTTCTATTCCAGCACGAGTTGGGCAACACTCATTCACAGATGCTATTTTGCAGCAAATAATTAAATCTCAACAGAGAGACAGAATGGCCTTTCAGACAATCACAGGGATGCTCAAACATGGAAGCTTCCACTGTTTTATCGCGGGATGCGAAGTGACTTGGGGGCCTCTGAACTAAGAGGCAGAACAGGCAGCTGAGGGCAACGGCTTTCAGCTCCAGGGCGTGGTCATCAGCTGGCACTTTCTTTGACTGCTCCCCTCCCTCGTCCTTCCAAGGGTCCGAGGAGTGGGTGGGCGGTGAGGCGCGCCCTCGGGGAATCACATTCAGCTCACGGTGACTGTACCCATGCCAAGCGCGGTCACAGTATGATGAGACCAAATTCGTTAAAGGAACAGGGGGAAAGTCTGCTCAGAAGACCTAAGAGCACATGCTGTTAGTTTCTGATTTAAAGGGAGAGAAACACGACGAGGCCCTGGCCCTGTATTAGGGCAGGTGACCTTCTGAGGTTCCTCCTTCTCCTTCTGCAGGGGGTCAGCCACTCTGAACACAAGGCCGGGCCCCCGAGGGCTGCGCTTCAGTTTGCTGCGCTGAGGCCCCATTTGCTGAAGGAACCATGGCTGCATTAAAGGTGTTCAGTAGACAGCTCACAGTTTTAATAAACCTGCTGGGCTGCCCCCCACACAGAGCCGCGTAAGGAAGAAGCAGGAAATGAGGCAGTCCGGGTCCTGGGACACGGAAACCCAGCTCGACATGATCAGAGCCTGACCACTGTGCGGTTCTCTCCGGGTGGGCCTCCCACCAAAGTTGAGCTCTGTCTGCAGCAGGACCCTAATCTCTCTCCATTTACCCCTTCCTTCCTTCCCTCCTTCCGTCCACGGGCACGTGGAGCCTACGCTCTGTTCCAAGCAATTGGGTCCTCTTGGTGCAGAAGCAAGCCTTGGTCCTCCGTGGACGCCAGGCTCCAACCGGAAGGGCTGGAGAATGGGCGGTGACTTCGGGCGCGGGGGGTGAGATGTTTATCGGGAGGTCAGGGCCAGGGGCTGTAATTTCAACTTCTGTTCCGTGACTCCCCTCCCCTTCCTTGCGTATCAGGCATGAGACCTGTTTGTACCCACGGGCCCCTCTGGGCGAGGCCGGCCGGCAATCAGGGCTGGAGAGTTGACTGCTGTCCTTCCTTCTCCACCTGGGGAGGAAACTGGATCTAGACCCCGAGCTTCCCGGGACCCTGTGTCGGCCTGTCCGCCGCTGGCCTCGCATGCCCAAGTCCCTGCCCTCCCGACAGGCCGAGTGTCCTTGTCTTCAGCCCCACACGAGAGGCTCCCTAAAACCCCACCTTCTGACACGAGGCATGGGTGGCTGCAGCTCCGGCCCGGAACCCCCCGCCGCCCCGACGCCGAGGTTCCAGGCCTCCGGAGTCCTGAGAGAGACGCAGAGCGCCCCGGCCCCTGCCCCGCCCCGCCCCCCGCCCGCTTCTCCCAGACACCCTTCCCGGGCCGCAGCGCGGGGCTCCTCCGCGACCGGCCGGTTTCCAGGGTCGGGCGGTGCAGGCGGATGGGCAGCCCGCGAGGCCACGCTCGTTTGGCCGTCGGTTCCCCGGTGGGGCTGGCGTCCGCTCTCCTAGGAGGAGACTCTGCTCTGCGGGCTCAGCATCTCCCCCCACACACGCCCGTCTGCCCTGGGTGGGCAGGAGCCCCTGTAACCCAGCCGGTGGGGCTTCCGTGTCCATTGTCTTTGTCCCCTGAAAGTGGTCCCCTGAGGGCAGGGCCATGCTGAAACCCTCCCAAGACCCCCCGCAGCATATGACGCATGCACCCCTGGGTGCAGAAATGAGGCCTGGCAGCACAAAATGGCCTGGGCACACGGCCAGACATGCCCCAAGGGCATCCGGAAGTGAAGGGCCATCACGCGCCCACTGCCCGCGCCATGCAGCCCCCAGCTCTCCGGCCTGGCGGCTCTGGGCTCCTCTTAGGTAACCTCCGAGAGCGGTAAGCCACTACCCACGTGCCTCTGCATTGTTCCTGCCAGCGAAGAACCCATTAAGTTGCCTTTGAAATCTCTATCCTGCGTCTATCTGCATGCATTAGCATATTTTATGATTTAAATCTAATTATCAGGGTTTTTCCAAGCGATGAAACTGAAAGTGATCCTAGTCAAGCACTTTAACAGAGCCAGAACAAAAGGCAGAAGAACGGACAAAT
This sequence comes from Alces alces, assembly GCA_015832495.2. NCBI lineage: Eukaryota > Metazoa > Chordata > Mammalia > Artiodactyla > Cervidae > Alces > Alces alces. Next base: position 1,286,022 of record JADEYB020000008.1, read on the forward strand.
TTGATGAAAAGCTTTCTTCACGCAGGATGCGACCAAACTGATGAAAGATCAGAAATTTGAAGACGAAGTGAAGGCAACCACTCAGTAGTTATTGATGGGAAGCTTCCCAGATCTGCCCCTGGATTTCCTGAAACCACCCCAGAGGCGCGGGTGGGACCAGACAGGCAGCATGTTAAACATGGTCATCTCTCCCAAGGACAAACCCCACCTCCTGAATGTGGCATCTCCAATAGAGGTTTGTTAGAAGTACACATCCCTGGGATGTCTTGGCGAAGGGGCTGTGAGACGTTCTCAGTGACCCAGGGGTCAGCTGGCTTGATGCCAGCCTGATCTGCGCCCCTGACTCCAATGGTCAGTGAATTCATTTCCTAGGGCTGTGCTGCAAACACCAGCTCAAGTCACAGAAACGCACTTTCTCACAGCCTGGAGGCCGGAAGTCCAAGGCGGGGGTGTCAGCAGGGTGGGCTCCCCGGGGGCGGTGATGGAGACCCTGCTCCTGCCTCCTCCCCAGATTCTGGACACCCCTCGGCTTGCAGGTGACCACCTTCTGCCTGTGTCTTCTCATCGCCTCTGTCTGCGTCTGTCTGTTTGACTCTCCCTCTTCCTACTAACACCGGTCACGTTGGCTTAGGGCCGCCCCAAGGCCGCGTCTGCACTCGCTGTCCTCCCAGACCTCCAGGCACGCTCACGCTCATGCTCACAGGCCCTGGATACTAGAGCTTCAGGACATCAGAGGACACGGCTCAAGCCCCAGGGCTCAGGTAAGTGTCCCAAAGCTGGCTCGCATGGTCAGCTCTCACCCTGAAAGTCTACTCAGGTGGTTTTCACAACCAGACTCAACACAACTCCTTCTTAGAAAGCTTTGCCCGGAAGGTATGGCTTTGCACAAATGTCTGACCTGAGTCACCGTCCAGACGGGAAGAGCCACTGGCTGTGCTGGGAGCCCATCCAGGAAAGAAAAGCAACAGCCCCAGGCCTGGAAATCTGGAGGAAATGTGATCACTCAATGTTGGGCTCTTCCAGGTAACAAATCCTCCTATCTTAAAAGTATAAAATACAAATGATCTCAGAGCCCATCACTGATTCTGGGGAAGATTGAGGGCAGGAGGAAAAGGGGACGACAGAGGATGAGATGGTTGGATGGCATGAGTTTGAGCAAGATCCAGGAGATGGTGAAGGATGGGGAAGCCTGGTGTGCTGCAGTTCATGGGGTCACAAAGAGTCAGACACAACTTAGCAAGTGAAGGACAACAATAAAATCATCACAACTATAATGTGTGAGGGACCGAACAACAGGTCATCACACCGTCCACAAGCTGGGAAAGGCTTTCGCTAAAGCCCACCCCGGGAGCGCGGGAGAAGCAAGGGTGAGGACAGTCACACAGCCCGTAGGGCTCTGAACCCGTGACCTCCAGCTGAGCCTGCAGAGCGGGGGGCAGGGCCCTGGGAGCCTCAGCCTCGACCCCCCCCAGCTCTACACTAACAGCACTCTGCTTCTCCAGCAGCTCCCGCCCGCCAGCGGCGCCCAGGTGCTGGTTCCTGGCCTGCACCGTCAGACAGCAGCTAAAACACCCAACCCTCCAGCCGTGTGCCACGGAGCCAGAAACCATGGATCGGAAAAGACCTTGTATATGATGAAAAAATCTGAAAACACAACTCTGCAGAGAGGTGGTCCTTCTCCCAGGAGAGAACTAAGCTATGAATTTAAATGAGTGCGCAGGGTGTGGGAAAGGCATGACTGTTTGGACCGAGCGCTGACCGATGGCTGAAAGCCCTTCACGTCCCGGGAGAAGCCCCACACCTAAGACACTGAAAGCCTCCGGTCGGTGGAGCCGGTGGGCGAGGCCTTCTGCACACATGTTCCCCTGCTGGCTTGGTGGACGCCTCCAGAATCTCCTTTACTTGCTGACTGGGGACAAGGCCTGAGCCCCTCAAGTGTGCATGGGACGACAAGCCCTGAGTAGGGTGGGGGGGCTGTCCACCGGCCCCGGGCCCCTCCACAAGGCCCCTCCACAGGTGGCCCTCTGGTTCTCTGGTCACTTCATCCCCCCCAGCATTCTGCCCACATCTACCGGTCAGCCTGGCTCACGCCACTCTCTCCTTTCAGCCTCCAGGACGCCTGGGGCCCCACGGTGCTCCTGCAGTGACTCCACCATTCCACCCGCCCAGCCCTGGTTTCCGATGACCCTGCATGCAGACGGGCCTGCTCTCCCCCAGAGGACAGGGCCGTGTGTGTCCCCTGCCCCCTGCCGCCACCCCAGCCCCCACACCGCATCTGGCTCCTGGCCGACGTCTCCCACCCCCACACATGTGGACAAGCGGGACCCCTCACCCAGGCCTGAGCTGGGTGCCAGCTCTGGCCCCCTGGACCAGCACACCCTCCTGAAGGCTGAGACGTGGCTCAGAGCCAGCCCAGCCTGAGGTCTGGAGGCCAGGCCTCCTCTGGCGCCCGGAAGGAGGGAGTCACTCTTCTGCTCCTACTTTGTTCCCAGAAGAACAGAACTCCCGGTGATCAAGTCAGGAAGGGCACTCCCCCCGCCCCCGGCTTCTGTTTTTAGCCCGTGCCTGCCGGGATCTGAGATTCCATGGTGATGGGAGTCATAGAAATAGAGATGGAAGATCAATTGCCTAAGGTTCTGCATTCTGTGCTCCCTGCATAAGCGGACGTGAGCTGGAGGCTGCACACTGACTACCCCCTAATTCACCCTCTGCTCTCTCAGATGTTCCTGCAAGCAGAGAGCTCACGGGGACTGCGGCATTTTACCCACCCGAGCATCGATGGAGGCAACGGCAGCTCGCAGGCCCCCGGGGCAAAGAAAGAGGCAGGAGGGTGATTATGCCCGTCAGTCACCTCCTAAAAAGCCCGAAGACCCCCACAGCCCCAGCGCTGAAGGCCGGTCTAAAGCAGACAGTGGTGTCTACACAGGGCCAGCCCACCACCCGCAAGGCCAAGGGCAGAACTAAGCCCAGCTCTCTGCACAGAGCCCGCCTTAATCACACTGCTCTGCTGTGCTCTGCCTTGAAAAGTGGACTTCCACGATTCAAAGCCTAAGGAGGAAAGGTATGAAGTTAAGTGAAAGCTGCTCAGTCATGTCTGACCCTTTGTGACCCCACGGCCTGTAGAGTTCATGGGATTCTCCAGGACAGAATACTGGAGTGGGTGGCCTTTCCCTTCTCCAGGGGATCTTCCCAACCCAGAGATCGAACCCAGGTCTCCTGCATTGCAGGCAGATTCTTTACCAGCTGAGCCACAAGGGAAGAAAGATGTAATAAACACTATAAATGTGAGAACCGCTCATGACATTGATGTGGCTGTTTTGAGAGGCAATGGCTTCACGGGACCCCTTTCAGGAGCTCACAGTAAACCCACACAGTGGGTAATACCAGCATCTTTCCTCAGATGGAGGCCTTCTCACGTGGCCCAGCCCTAAAGAACCCACCTGCAACGCAGGAGATACAGAAGCGGGTTCGATCGTAGGTTGGGAAGATCTCCTGGAGGAGGGAATGGCTACCCACTCCTTCATTCTTGCCTGGAGAGGCCCATGGACAGAGGAGCCTGACGGGCTACAGTCCACGGGGTCGCAGAGAGTCGGACACGACTGAGCGTGCACGCACCACAGATGGAGACGTCAGATGATGTGAGGAGAAAGGAGACTGAAGGGTTTTCTAACTTTCAGAAGCAACAGAAGCAGAGCTGTACCCATGTCTGCCCAGCACCCTCCACCCCAGGCCAGTCCCGAGCCCCAGAGCCTCTGCTCCAGCGAGAGTTGAGTCCCACATAAGGAAGGCAAGGTGCCCTGAGCTGCGAAGATGTCCCTGGAGCTGGTCAGATGCAAGACAGTGGGGCTTTTCCCATCAGGACCCAGGCCTCCCCTGCTGGGTCTCCTGCAGTGTGTCTCCCCCCGGATGGGTCTCCCCCCGGGGGGGTGGGGCTCCCCCTGGATGGACCTCACCCTGGTGGGTCTCCTCCTGGAGGGTGGGTCTCCCCCTAGATGGGTCTCACCCTGGTGGGTCTCCCCTGGATGGACCTCACCCTGGTGGGTCTTCACTTGGAGGATGGGTCTCCCCCTGGAGGGTGGGTCTCCCCCTAGATAGGTCTCACCCTGGTGGGCCTCCCCTGGATGGGTCTCCCCCTGGAGGGTGGGTCTCCCCCTGGAGGGTGGATCTCCCCTAGATAGGTCTCACCCTGGTGGGCCTCCCCTGGATGGGTCTCCCCCTGGTGGGTCTCAGTGGCTGCCCTGCTGAGAATTGGACAAGTTCACGTGCAGACCTTAGGAGCCCAGCCTGGAAAGGACTTTCTCTGGGACTTGAAGGGGCTCCCGCCTCCCATGCTCAAACTCCAACACTGACTCAGGAAGGGAAGGAAATGCAGGGAGCAAAATGTTCTCTTTGTGTGACTTTTCACGTAAAACTTTCTTTCGGAACAAACAGTTCCAGTGGGCACAGCCAACGCCGTCTCCCACAACAAACACAGCGGTCTGGGGACAGAGGCCCGGGGTTTTCCGCGGTTATAGGCGCCCAGCAGGCTGGGCCACCAGGCCACTCGTGGGAGGCACTTTGTTGTACATCCAAACCTGATTATCGCATTTGTGAGCACAATCAAATGCTGTACTTGGCCACAACCCACTTTTACCTTCTTTTTAAAAACCCGTGAATAGAAATGCCAGTGCGGTCAATTATCACCCAGGGAGCAGCCCCACTTTGCGGATCGGTAATGCAGCTGCTTTCAGTCGTCCAGCAACGTGACAGATAACAATGACAGATTAAACAGCTCGACTAGGGGCTGTATGTTATAATAGCATTTAAGTTAATCTTTATATCAATACCCACTCCTCCGGGTTTCCTGCCAGTACTCAGCACCATCCGATTAGCCCGGACGAGTCATGGAGAAACATGAGCGCCACACTCAGGAGCCCCCAGATGGATGGGACCCTGGATGGTCTTCCCTTGCCAGTCCAGGCTTCATCTCACTCCTCCCATCCCTTAGAAATAAGCATTGTTTTCTGGAAAGTCATTCCATGTCCATGACCTATTTGACACTTGGAATTCTTGCGCACGCTGGCTCTATAATGATGTCATGTATTTGAAGACCAAAGACAAGGATTTGAGTTTGACTTGTTTAGGAAAACGATGTCCTAAGCCCCAGTTTCCTCATCTAGAGGAATCTGTCTCAAATGACATATATGGGAATCATCTAAGCAAATTGACAGATGGATCAGAGGGAATAGACATCAACAGAGCAATGAATAAAATGACAAAATGACTTGATAAACCATTGTTCATTGTGTGAGTCAGTTCTTGTCCCAGATAAACCTTTTTTGCTCAGTGACCAGATAATAAAATAATGTAAATAGATGTTGGGCTTCCCAGGTGGCTCAGCGGGTAAAGAGTCCACCTGCAATGCAGGAGATACAGAAGATGTGGGTTCAATGCCTGGGTTGGGAGGATCCCCTGGCGGAGGAAATGGCAATCTACTCCAGTGTTCTTGCCTGGAGAATTCCATGGATAGAGGAGCCTAGTGGGCTACAGTCCATGGGGTCACAAAAAGTCAGACTTGCCTGAAGTGACTGAGCGCGCACACACGTGTGCGCACACACACACACACAAACACACACACATGCTAACTCTGAAAATGGAAAATGGGAATTTGCCAGAAACCTGAGTTGCTAAGGTCAATAGACTAGAGGCGTATTTGCAACACCTTGCATCGCAGGAGCTTTCCCAACTGGAGGCTGATCACGTCCTAACACTGACCTCTGAGCTCTCCTGCAGATGAGAGGCCTTCGGGAGTGGAAGACAAATTTGTCCACCTGGCAAATTCTGAAACTGTTCTGGGTTACTGGAAAGAAAACAGTGTAGTTCCATTTTAATGACTGTGCAACATAGGCCTTTATCCCATTGCTTTTAAACTCCATGGAGTCCTTCCAGAAAACAATGCTTGTTTCTAAGGTATGGGCAACAGCAGCCTGTGGAAATGCTTAGGGCTCATGGAGGAGGGTTCAAAGAGGACTGAATGGTTGGAAAATGATGCCTGGATGGAGTGAGAGAGGAAACGGGATTCCACGCCTGGGGAGGAGGTGGCCGGGAGGTGATCCCTGGTCTTCAGGTCTCATCCATGCTCTGTACTGGACTATGGTTGCCTGGAGGCACCTCCCCGCCCACCGGTCGGCGGGGTCAGAGCGGGGTCTCGGACAGTGCTCGGGATGAGCCAGCCCCTCCCTGGACCGTGAGGCACGAGGACAGCGACTGCATTCGCTGATGACCGTCCGCTTCTGGGCCCCACGCTGACCAAGTCAGGGCGCTGCCATGTGGGCGCTCTGTGAATTCCTTCTGGTCAGAGTGACTGTTTGAGGTTATCTACGAAGAGCAGTCTCAGGGCAGTGAAATGCTTAAAATTGAAATGGAATATGAAGAGATCTTTTCCATAAGAAGATAGATTGTCATCCACCTCGGGTAATTTAAGTGAGACAGTATCTGCAAGCAGGGGCAAGATGGTGACCTCTGCAGGCGGGGATGAGATGGTGACCTCCTGAGTCCCTTCCAACTCAAGATTCCATCATCATTTATATACTTTCCAAACCAAAAGCAATATTCCACGAATGAGACAACTCTTAGAATATCTTAGGACAAAATCTGAGCAAAATACCCTCAGAGTCCTCTTTACCCTATGTCTTCCTCCTTTTATTTTTAACAACCGAGGAACTACAGTCACCCAGAGAAAGCCCTGCACGGCAGGAGATGACGTCTCGGTGGGCGCAGTGTTCCTGACTCCAGCATCAGCTCTCCTGACATGTCGCTTTTTTACTGTAGCAAAACATGCGTAACATAAAAGACATGTGATATAAAGGGTACCGCCGCAGCCATTTCTAAGGGCACAGCTCAGAGGCAGACATTCACTGCTGCGTATCCCACCACCATCTCCTCCAGAACTCTTCTATCTTCCCACACTGAAGGTCCGCCCCATTCAACACTCCCTACCCTGGTCACCACGATCCTACTTTCTGTCTCCATGAATGTGACTGTTGCAGGTGCTTCCTGTCAGTGGAATCACATGCTATTTGTCTTTCTGTGCCCGGCTTATCTCTTTGAGCATCATTTCTTCAAGGATCATCCATGTGGTAGCGTGTATTAGAATTTATTCCTTTTCATGGCTGAATACTGTTCCATTGTATGTATATACATTCCCCTTTTGTTTGTTCCTCTATTCATGGACATTTGGGTTTTCTCCTATCTTTTGGCCTCTGTGAACAATGGTCCCAGGTACACTGGTGTATCGACCTTTGTTTGCATCTATAATTTCTTTTGGGTACAGGCACACGCTGGAGATAATTTGGGTTCAGTTCCAGACGATTAAACAAATCAAATACCACTGGAAAACAAGTTACATGAGTTTTTTTGTTTTCCCCTGAATACAAAAGTGATGTTTACACTGTACCATAGTCTATTAAGTGTACAATAGCATCATGTCTAAAAAAGCAGTGCCCATACCTTAATTTAAAATACTGTATCGCTAAAGAATGCTAATCATCACCTGACAACGCAGGGTTGCCACAAACCTTCAATTTGTAAAAGCACAGTATGTGCGAAGGGGAATCAAAGGAAGACAGCAAAACGCTGGATTCTGATCATTAACCCCTTACCCGGTATGTGATTCGCAAGTCTTTTCTCCCAGGCCTTTTCACTCTGTGAAAGTGAGTCCTTTGATGCATACAGGTTTTTCATTTTGATGAAGGCCAGTGTATGTGTTTTCCCTTTGTTGACTGCAAATAATGATATCTCATGAGTAGGATGTGGCTGAGTCTCCTGCGGGGTCCCCTGAGCGGTTTCAAGTGATGGGCAGTTGAGAATGGTGAGACACACGGTGAGTGCTCTGCCAGCCAGCAGCCCGCCCGCTTCCTTGCTGGTCCAGCAGGGCCCCGCAGAGAGTCCACACAGAGGATTGTGGTGGGGGGCGGGATGCCGGCGGGCATGGGGGGCGGGATGCCAGCAGGCACGGGAGCCATGCCCTTGCGCTATGCCTGTTCACCTGCTATGATCCACAGCCCCTCCAGCAGCGGGCATCCCCATGAGTGCCTTCAGAACCCTTCCCCCTCTCCTGCCCGCTCGTCGCCCTGGGCCATGGCAGGGCTGCCCTAACCACCCAGCTCACAGGGCTGCAGCCCAGAGAGTCTTTCTGTGAATGCGTTCGGCAAACAAACCAAAAGGCACCGTCTTTACGTCAGCTTTTTGACCAGTGGAGGAAAGAGCCCAGGAGAGCACGCCCCAAAAGGAGCCCCTTTGCAAACCTTCACCCACAGGGGTCGTGTCCTCCTCACCCTGTATCTCCAATCGTGAGGCTTTCTGAGCTGGTGGCGGAAAGGCGCTGGCAGTACTGATTTCAGAATGTACCATCTGTCCATTTGGTCATTATCAACTTTTTCCTTAGCGTTTAGTGTAAAACCCAGGGAAAACACCACGTTATATAAAGCAGAGCATATTCTGTGCTTGGCCTGTGTGCTGTAAAAGGTACCTCTAAGAACAACAGAAATGAAATAGTAACAAAAGTAGTAGGAGAACTCCTGTCCACTGGGGCCATCCAGGCTTCCCAGGTGGCTCAGTGGTAAAGAACCTGCCTGCCAATGCAGGAGACCTGGGTTTGACCCCTGGGTCAGGAAGATCCCCTGGAGAAGGAAATGGCAACCCACTCCAGAGTTCTTGCCTGGGGAAGCCCATGGACAGAGCAGCCTGGCGGGCTACAGTCCAGGGGGTCACATAGCGTCGGACTTGACTGAGCGGCTCAGTACGCACCCATGGGGCCATCCTATCAAAGCCAGATAAATTTCCCCACGTGTGCCCAGAGGAAGCAGACGCAGACACAGAAGGCCCACAAACAACAGGGGGTGGGGGAGCCCGCATTGGCACATGCTGGGCAGAGGGGCCCGCATCCCGTGGGGACCAGAGTCCAGGGCTTTCCCGGGCCTGCGAGTTAGACAGAGCTCACTGACCACCATCCTGCACAGAAACCTAATGGAAACACACGGCAAGAGGACCCTAGGCCAGGGGCACCATGGACAAGGTCAACGGTGAATAAAATCACACCGGGGGCGGGGAATCCAGCCCCGTGAGGCTTTGAGCCGAGTGGCCACGGGGCCAGTCCTGGTGTGCGGGGGGTGGGCGTGGGGGTGCAGGTCCTATCGGTCACACGTTCTTGGAAGGGATCACGTCGGGAGCTTCCTCGAGGGCGCTGGTCCCGGCTGTGGGCCTCAGCGCTCACTGGGTCTCCGCGCGTGCTGATGGAACCAGTAAGTGAAGGTCGAGCGGGTCAGCACGCACGGGGTCCATCCCACACTGTGATCTGGGTCTCTGAGCCTTTGGGGGATGACTTCACGCTCATGACCATGAAGCCAAGTAAAGGACAAATGGCTCTGGGAAAATTTAAGGACAATTACTCGTGAATGGAAGTCAGTTCTCTCTAGACCATTCTAGTGCAGAGAACATGAGGACAGGGTGATCTACTTTCTCATCTTAGGGAATATCCGGAAACACTGCACTTAGAGGGAGGCAGAGAGGGTCAGTGAGTCTCACGCGCGCACATGCACACACGCGCACACACGCACACACACGCGCACGCGCGCGCGCACACGCGCGCGTACACACAGCTTTCTGGTTGCCGAGGGTCACAGGGACGGCCGCAGGGGACACAGAGTGGGGTCCTGTGGGCATCACTGTCAGCCCGTGGGTGGTCTTTAAACCTAGCTCAAGGTCAGAAACTGTCGCCTGGTCCTCCTGAAAAGACGTACCCAGAGAGTCCCGGAGGCCCGGCCCGGAAGGACAGTCAGAGCCGGGCTCCTACGAGGACGGTCGGCTCCCTTTGCCAGGGGCATCACCCCTGGCCGCGTCTCCAGGCCATGCCTGGCCTCTGACAAAGGTCAGGCCAGGCTGGCAAGGTCTCAGTTAGTGTCCCAGTTCCTGGGGGTGGATGTAGCAGGGGCAGGTCGGAAGCGGAAGGAGGGAAGCAGAGGGAGGGGCTGCCAGCTGCCCCGCTCCCCCGACACGTGGGGGCCACTGGGAGCTTCTGGGTTGGCCGTGCAGAGGCTGTCTACCCAGAGACAGTGCTGTGCTGTGGAAGAGAGTTGGAAGGACTGGAAAGTTCTACTGGGGGCTGACCCCACCTGCCTCCTCACCTCTTCTACCCTCTTCGAACACCAGCAGGTCACTGATTTTTCAGCTGATGAATGCTGAGTGTCCACTTGGCCGGTCCTCAAAGAACTGCAGGAAAACCTCCAGGACACCATCAGGAAAAAAAATCACGCAAAACTAATTTGAACTTCAGGGGCTTCCCTGTTAGCTCAGTGGTAAAGAAGTCACCTGCCAATGCATAAGATGCAGGAGACAGGGAGCTTTGATCCTTGGGTCGGGAAGATCCCCTGAAGAAGGAAATGGCAACGTACTCCAGTACTGTTGCCTGGGAAATGCCGTGGACAGAGGAGCCTGGTGGCCTACACTCCACGGGGGTTGCAGAGTTGGACATGACTGAGCGACTGGCCACAAGAACAGATGTGAGTCTAACTGAGAGGATAAAAAGTTCTAGAAACTGTAGAATCTAGCTCTGTACATGCTACTTCATTCCTCTAGCACCTGGATGCTCGGAGTGTGTCCAGCCCCATCTGGAGCTGCTGAGACCAGCAGGGCCGGCCCTCTCGACCTCCTGATGCCTCTGCAATCTGAAGACCCTCGGGGAACCAGGCGTGAGCACACATCTGAGAAGCACCGCTCCAGGACAGGCACGAGGTGAGACACGTTTCGCCAGAGTCTGCGAGGCCAGGATGACAGGCCAGGATGTGTCTGAGGAGACACAAGATGTTCCTACTCCTCACCCGGTGCCCACAGAGGAGAAAACGAGGGACGCCTGGAAGCAACGGCCTGTTGGCCTTGGGAATGTCCGCGTGCTTAGAGAGGACTGTAGGTTGGAACAGAGAGAGAGGGTACTTGGAGAGGCATCGTCTGAAAGATGAAGATGCCTAATGGAGTGCATTCCTTTCAGGGACGAGAGCTGGTTCAAGCCGTTCCAATGAACGTAACTATGTCTGGGGCAATGATGAAATTAAAGCTGTTGGCTCTTCAGGGAGGAATGGGAGAATGAAATGCCAAAGCACAATGCTTTTGTGAGGGGATAGAGGTCAAGGCCAGAAGGCAACTGTGTGAAAGAAAGGAGACGCTGCGATGGAAGAATGGGCTGGGAAATAGGAACGGGAAGGAAAGAGTATGTGTCACCAAATTGGGGAGACTATATGAGACTGATTTTATTTCTGTTTCTGGAGAACCCAATGAGACCAGGTTCCAACTAGCAGCCCCTTTGGCAGGCTTAAGTAAGGACCAGCAGCCAAATACAGAAATCAAAACCATTCTCATCTCGTTGGAGTCATTTTTGAGGCACATTTTTGGGAAGAGTGACAAGGAGGCTGCTGCTGTCTCTGTTCCATGGAGGGATAAAAACAAATAACAGCCATCGGTCTAGAAGAGGGCTCTTTGCAGAGGAAGGCCCAGTGAGCAGCAGAGATTACAAACAACAGGTTCTTGCAGGATTCAATCGCAGGTTCCCAGATTTGGCCTCACCTTGGGTCCACCTGTTGAGCTTTCCAAAACCCTGAAGCCTGGGTCTCACACCTATAAATCTGGATGAAATGGATCTACAGCCAAGGTTGACAGTCACTGGAATATGGACATTCCCAAATGCAGTGTGCCTGGACCCAGCTGTGGGTGCTATTCAAAGGAAGAGCCTGCAGATTTGGGTTTCTAACCCCAGGACTGTAGAGTTGGAGGGAATGTCTCCCCTTCCCCAACAGTGAGAGTCAGCCTAACTTCAAAGTCACCTCTTTTCATGAACCTGCCAGTAAGTTGACCTCACAGAGCAAACCACTGTCCCAAGGCTGAAGGAGACCCAGCACTCACGGAGAAAGAGACGGCCATGTGGGGCCACCTTGGGTAGACAGGACAAGATGCAGTCAGGAGGAATTCAGCCAGTGGGCCAAGGGGCTGGTGGGGGTCAGTGTGAGTCCTGGGGCTGCAGGCGTCAGAGAGCTACACCACCTCACAGGTTCTTTCCCTCCTCAGTCAACCAGATGCTTGTGGGAAAGGTTAGAGAGAGCCCCAGATTTAGCCCTTCCAGTGAAGATCCAGGGAAGAAAGCAGCAGGCACTAGGGAGCAAGGGCCAGAAGTCCACCTGAGTCTTCCCCTCCATGTCCGTCAGAGACACAGTAATACTGGTTAAGAAGTCTCAAGGGTGAATGACAGACACTGAACCACATATCCGAGAAGCACAGAAAACACTCGACAGGATGAAGGTGAAGCAAAACAAAAACACTCACTTAGGACATCATATTAAACCACTGAAAGCAGGAGACAAAGAACGTCCTGAAGGGAGTTAGAGAGTGACTTTTTAGTGCACAGAAACCAAGGAAACCAGGAGACAATGGGATCACACCTCAAACTGCAGAAGGAAGAAAAACGGTCAACCCTGAATTCTACACCCAGAGAGAATGTGCTTTAAAATGAAAGAAGAAGTAAGACATTCTCAGGAAAGAACTAAGACTGATGGAATTCAGTGTCAGCAGATGTATTCCAACAATAAAAATGATAAAGCAGTATCAGACAAAATCTGGATCTGCACAAAGAAGTGAAAAAGTTCTGGAGCAAAATGCATGAAGGCAAACTGAAATTCATCAACCCAGTGGACATGAGCTTGAGCAAACTGCGAGAGATGGTGAAGGACAGGGAAGCCTGGCGTGCTGCAGTCCATGGGGTCGCAAAGGGTCAGGCATGACTCAGTGACTAAGCAACAACAACCAACTGAAATTCCTTTTTAACGTCCTCTGAAAGGTAAACTTTGGAGTCTGGAGTGAATGTGGGAGAGCTCCATCCAGTTGGTCAAATCTGACCCACTCCTGTTTTTGTTTTACTAGAAAGCAGCTAAACCCATTCATCTGCACATAATCCAGACAGGTTTTCATGCTGTGGTTGGAGAACTGAGTAGTTTCAGTAGATATGATGGCGCCAGTAAAGCCTAAAAGACTTAATATCTGGGTCTTTAAAGAAAACCTTTGCTGATGCCAGGTGTAAAGAAAAAATAGTAGCATTGTATCTTGTGTGTGTAGGGTCTGTAAAAGTGGAGTTATGACAAAAAGCACATAGGAAGAGAGAGAGGAATTGGTAATATACTGTCGTAAGGGCCTTATACACCACAAAATGGGTATAAAGTTATTTTAGTACAGACTCAATCCTTAAATACATATTTGATATTTATATACATATTTTAGACTGTGGGGCAACTACTAAAATTTTTCTTAAGATGTATAAACTATTGGGGGCTTCCCTAGTAGCTCAGTTGGTAAAGAATCTGCCTGCAATGCAGGAGATCCCAGTTCGATTTCTGGGTTGGGAAAATCCCCTGGAGAAGGGATAGGCTACCCACTCCAGTATTCCTGGGCTTCCCTTGTGGCTCAGATAGTAAAGAATCCACCTGCAATGTGGGAGACCTGGGTTCCATCCCTGGGTTGGGAAGATCCCCTGGAGAAGGGAACGGCTCCCCACTCCAGTATTCCAGCCTGGAGAATTCCATGGACTGTATAGTTCATGGGGTCAGAAAGAGTCAGACAAGACTGAGCGAATTTCACTTTCACTTTATAAGCTATTGGTCAAGTCAGGAGATTAAATGGACTCATACAAAATGCCCAAATAACCCAAAAGAACTCAGGAAAGGAAGAAGAAGAAGGACATACAGATAGAAAAAGTAGAAAGAAACAAATAGAACCCAGTGGCATATAAGCACAATAATACCACACAGCTACTCAGGATTCATTCCAAGAAGTCAAGGACAGTTCAACATTCAAAAGTAAACTCACACAGTTTCCCATATTAAGGCACTAAAAATGAAAAATTATATGATCATCTTAATAGATGCCAAAAAAGCATCTCCACAAAAACTCCTAAAATTAGTAAGTGAATAGAGCAAGGTCCCAGGATGCAGTGCATTCCCGTATAACAGCTGAGGAGTATGGACCCTGGCCCAAAACCTAGGTGTAATCTCTGAGTAATCTCGCGGGCCCATCCACAGCGATCACAAAGATTCTACTGGACAGACTTTGCAGGGGCCGTGCCCTCCACCCCACCCCTGGGACACAGCCCAGGCACCGCCACCTCTAAGGGGAGTTGCACCAAGGCCGCAGGCCCCTGCATGTCCACGTTCCCAGGACGGACACCCCTGTTTGGGGGCCTGTCTACCTGGGGCCTTCCTCAGGTGTTGCTGTTGAGATCTCCTTGTTGGGAGGAGGAGAGACTCTCTAAGACACTTTGCTCTGACTCAGTACCCAGTGCTTTAAAATTCCTAGCCCTTCCCCCTCTGCCTCCCGCAAGCCCTGGGTCCAAAAACACATGAGAGCCTTTCGTTTGGGGCTGCCTCAGCAGTGAGATGACATGATGCCTGCTCTGGTCGGCCAGACCCCAGCTGGTGCCAACCTATGGGCAAGATGGAATGTGGGCACTGGGGCCTCATCTGGCCCAGTCTCCTGCTCCCCCTTCATGGTAGGTGAAGGGAGGTTGGCTGTAGCTTATTTTCTTAATCAGCTGTTCTGACATCTGGCAGTTCAGCCTGCAGCCCAGCTGAGCCCTTGAATATGAACAATTAGAAATTGAAAAAATAATACCAAACCATAAAGTACGTAAGTACAAAGCTGACAAAGTATGTGCAGGATCTGTATACTATAAAGAACAAAATGCCGGCAGAAGAGGTCAAGGAAGGTACAAATAAAGGGAGAGATGTCCTGTGTGCCTGAGACAGCAGGCTCACTGTGCTGAGATGTCCGTCCGCTAGAATCCGATCCATGATAATCTCAATCAAAATCTCACCAGGGCTTTCTTCAGATGTTTACAAACTGGTTCTAAATTTCTACAGAAGGCAAAGGAACTAGAATTACCAGGACAGAGCCAACTGGCAGCCCTCATGTTACTCAGACTCACGTGTGTAACCCTGACAGTGGTGGAAAGAACGGACGCGGATCAGCGGGCCAGGAGAAAGTTCAGAAACAGACCCGCAAAAAAGTACTCAACTGATTTGGGGCAAAATGGCAACATCAATTCAACGGAGAAAGGATTTTCTAAAAAACTAGAAATATCATATAGACCTATGTAAATAAATGAATAAATAAATAAGCCTTAATGTATACTTCACCCTTTATCCAAAAATTCAACTCAAAGCAGCTCATATGCTTAAATATAAAATATAAAGTTATAAAACTTTTATGGAAAAAAACCTGTTTGACCCTGGGTTTGGTGATGTGATTCCACTTGTTCAGCTGCCCAGTCGTGTCTGACTCTCTGACTCCACAGACTGCAGCATGCCAGGCTTCCCTGTGTTTCACCATCTTCTGGGGTTTGCTCAAAATCATATCCACTGACTGGGATTCTAGATATAACACCAAAAGCATGGTCCAAAAATTTTTGATAAATTTTACTTTATTAAAGTAAAAACGTATCTTCTGTGAAAAACACTGTTAGAAGGATGAAAGGCCACAGACCTGGTAGAAAATACTTGTAAATCAATATCTGAGCAAGAAAACTTCTATCTAGACTATATAAAGAACATTTAAAACTCAACAACAACAAAAAGGAACAACCCAATAAAAAAGTGACAAAATATCTGATCAGATACTTTACCAAAGAAGATATATTGATGGCTCATAGGCTTTGGCTTATTGAAAGGTGCTCAACATCATGAGTCATTAAGGAAATGAAAATTCAAACCACAACAAGATATCAATCATCATACACCAATTAGAAAGGTTAAGATTAAAAACAAATGAATAACATTTTTAAAAGGAGCAATACCAAATGTTGGCAAAGATGCAGAAAAACAGATCTTCTTGTTTATTACTGGTGGGAACACGTCCAGACACCTTCTAAAAACAGGTTGGTAGTTTCTTACCAAGTTAAACGTAATTGCACCATAAAACCCACCCTGTGTGCATGCTAAGTCACTTCAGCCATGTCTGACTCTTTGCAATCAGATGTACTATAATGTACACATACTAGATTTAGTACTAATGTACTAAATGGACTGTAGCCCACCTGGCTTCTCTGTCCATGGGATTCCCCAGGCAAGAATACTGGACTAGAGTGCTGTTTGCGTCTCTGGGGGAATCTCCCTGACCCAGGGATCGAACCCACGCTCTTAGGTCTCCTGTGTCGGCAGGCAGGTTCCTCGCCACTAGTGCAAGCTGGGAAGCCCTATGTTCCCACAGTCAATAAAAACAGAGACAAAAAGCCCAGCCGCCCACAGCTGCGTGTGAGTTCGTAGCAGCTTTGCAGAAATGCTCAGAGCAGTAATAGTGAGGCTCAAACGGCTGCTGACTCATGCTGCAAAGGGACAGATCTTGATCACTTTTACCAAGTTAAAGACGTTCATCTCCAGAGGCTGCTGTATTGCAAGACTCTACTACCAGACATTCTGAAAAAGGTGAACCAGAAGTATGAAGAGCTGGCCAGGTTGCCAAGACTGCCCTGGCCAGGAGGGAGGCTGGGGGCAGGTTCCCTTAGCATTCTCCCTGGGCGGGTGGCATACCTTCTAGGAGAGACCCCCGCACCAAACCCCCTCCAGGGCCAGCATGGTCCTGGGTGCTCTGGCACCTAGGCGAGGCCATCACAGTTCTTGGCAAAGCATCGATCAAAAGGCTGCTGTCTTATTTTTTATCAGGACTGACCTAGGAACCCACACCCACTCTGGGGTAATCTTGCTAGCAAAACTATGCCCTCAGATTGTCGAAAGCTTATATTTTACCAATGTTGTCTTAACACAGGCTGCTTATTTGTCTCTGCATGCTAAATCTTTAATTATTCACTAGGCTTGTTCTTCCTCAATAAAATGGCACCATTTCAGGAAGACAAGAGACGCACCATGACATTCTGTCTTTCCATGGTGTTGGAAGCTAAATGAGGGAAACAGCTGTTCTTCCTGACTAACTTTCACTTATCTTTCAAGATTCAAGCTGTCACTTTTTCACTTTTATGTTTGTAAATACAGTTTATTATAGAATTTTACTCACAATTACAGGGCCTGGGTGTTATGATACAAACGTACCCACAGCTACAAAGGTGATTTGATTATTTTTTTTAATCCAGTTTTTGGAGGCTAAATTAATGAGGGAAATAGCTATTCTTCCTGACTAATTCTCACTTATCTTTCAGGATTCAAATGACCACTTCTTCCAGGCTGAGGTTTCTGACTGCCCAGGTCAATCCAGGGGTCTTAGCTCCAGGGGTCCACAGCCGCTCTCCCTGCCCCAGGAAATACTGGCCGTGTTTGTGTATACCTGTTCCATGATCACCTTTCCTCCTACGGGGTAAGCTCCACAGAGATAGGGACCAACCCTCCCAGGGCCTGGACCACGGTGAGCCAGTCAGAGTGCGTTTAGGTGAAGACAGCCCGAAGTCTGGGCCTGCATCTATCCACAAGGTGTCCGTGCAGCCTGGCAGAGGGCCTGGCACGCAGCGGGTGCTCACTGAATGCCTGTCAGCTGAAAGCACCTGTGAGTGGTGAGGATGGAGAGGCGAATGGACACATGACGAAAAGTCAGGGCCTAGACCGTGCACCTCTGAGAAAACTCTAACCCCAATCTGTCTAATCTAAACTCTAATCTGTCTGATTCTGCCATCATCTCCCACCTGCTGCCTGTCTGACGGCCCCACCTGGAGTTACACAGGGATATGCCCAGATAGACCAAAGCATTCACCTTGCGGTTGAGAGAAGGAAATGGCAACCCACTCCAGAATTCTAGTCTGGAAAATTCCATGGACAGAGGAGCCTAGTGGGCTACAGTCCTTGGGGTCGTAAAGAGTCAGACACGCCTGAGCCACAGAGCATGCTCCATGCAGTTATGGAATTGCTGAGCAGAAAAAAATCTACCCGAAGCCCTGGTCCTAGGAACAGAAGTAATAAAATAGCTCTCATTAAGCAAAGAACAACTGCTTAAGGAGTCATTAAATAAACAGGCAAGGGTTCTGGACCTTTAGTTCCACAGAGATGTAGTCAAGCCGAGCCAAGAAGGACAGGTGGGTTTTTGCAACGCGCTTCTCAGATACTTTCCGTGGAAGAGAGGTGCGGAATTCCAGGTGCCCCGGTCTCAGGGCACAACCTGCTCACCCCGAGCTCCAGGTGAGACACTGGCTTCGAAGGATGTCCGCGTGATTACCGGGCTTTAATGTGGGATTATGTGATCATTCAGATTCCAATCCGATTTCAGTGCATGTGAATATTCTTACGAATCCGACCATCAAGCTAGGCCTTTCCAGTGCATCGAATGACATGCGATTTTGCTGAGATGTCCCAGGACTGTGCCTGCCTGGCGCCGGGAGCCCACCCCTCCCTCCTCACTCAACTGCACCAGCGTCAGCAGGAAAGCATGGCTGCAATCACCCAGCAGCTGGATGGTGTGAATGAATAACATAGATGCGGGTTATTGTCATCCTTGAGGAAATCTTGTGTTGCCCCATTCAAAAGGGAGAAAAATACGTGAAAAGTGTGAAAGTGAGACGCAGCAGATGTTACCCTGGAGTTGTCAATCTCCTCTACGCAGGTGCTAATGTGTTATAATTATCCCTTCTGGCAGTTGATGTTTAGGATCCTGGTTCCCACCTAGTCAATCACGGCTGCGATTGTTAAGCTACTCACATCGCTAATACGCTGGGTAATAACCAGATAGGGTTTAATATTTGACATTTGCCGTCAATTTCTTCTGACGTGTGTCTCCTCTACACCAGGATCTGTACATTGGGCTCTCTCCTGACTTCTGCATAAAATACACAGAAGTGCAGGGAAGAGAAGGGAAATGAATTAAAAAAAAAAAAAAAACAAGCTGTGTGTGTCTCTACCTCAATTTGCCATCATGAGTCTCTTGGCAAGGAGCAGGGCCCCTGCTCCACTGGAAGCGACATAGGGCCATCGACAGCACGTGCTACTAGGATTATTTTAAAAGATTTTCTCAAGTTCCCTCACCATGGAGGAGGGATCACCTTTATTTTTGCCACACAAACGGGGTGGCCGGGGTGTGGGAGGTTCACAATGGCCTGCCAGGCAAGAGGGTCGGTCAGGGGACAGTTTGCAGACAGTGCCCGCCAGGTCTCTGCCCCAGGATCTTCCTCCTCCACACGGGCTTTAGGTTTCAATCCAGACGTTTACGTGGGGTTGAGGGCGCCCCAATAAGGCTGACATCACCTCTCAGCTCCCTACCAACTTTTCCCCATCATGTTTTGTCTTGAAGTCCTGCTTTCCTCCACTGCTTGGAATTCTGCTTGCAGGTAAGCCAACATGTAGCGGCACTTTTTCCTGAGGATGAGTGAAGCTAATGGTAAAGAATCTGCCTGCCAGTGTAGGAGACACAGAGACGCGGGTTGCATCCCTGGGTCGGGAAGCTCCCCTGGAGGAGGAAATGGCAGCCCACTCCAGTGTTCTTGCCTGGGAAATCCCATGGACAGAGGAGCCTGGCGGGCTACCGTCCATGGGGCTGCAGAGAGTCGGACACAACTGAAGTGACCCAGCACACACACACCCTGCCTTACAGTTTACATACTGATTCGAGCCCTGAGTCGGGACGAGCCCCTGGAGAAGGGAATGGCCACCCACTCCAGTGTTCCCGCCTGGGAAATCCCATGGACAGAGGAGCCTGGCGGGCTACGGCCCATGGGGCTGCAGAGAGTCGGACAGGACTGAGTGCCTGATCACAGCCTTTTTCCTGAGGATGAATTTATTGATTCCTCCAAGGACTGTACAACTTTCCAATGTGTTTACTGCATATGTACACATGTCAGATGGGGGTGGATATTGAAGATTTTCTTTCAAATTAATTTAATGGAAGGTAAATATCCACAACCCTTCAGTCAGGTATGCTCCCCTAATAAGTAGAATTTACACTGTCATCTTTTTCAGACATTTTGGCAATAAACCAACTAGTAAGATGTACCACAGGAGTGACAACCACATACTCTCCTGAAAACTATACTTTTATGAGTTATTAAATGCCCCTGATACCCTGCAGAAGAAAGAGGCTCATTTCAAGAGGATTCTGCTCTGAGTTTAAATTGGAAAGGACGTGGAGATCTGACAGCCAAGGAGCATTAAGACTTCAAAGCAGATGAAGCTGGACCCGGTCACTTTGCAATAAAATGTGAAGTCGTGTAACAGTGCCCTTTTAAGCCACTTGGGACTTTTTAAGACTTCAAACAAAACGCTATTAGCACAGACAGATAAACAATCTAAGCTGCTATTTGCCTGGGGTGATACCCTTGTGATTCACAATGGGCAAAGAAAATACGGCAGGCCCCACGATGAGAAAGACTCACACACTCCGGAAACCCCTCCTCTGGGCCGCTCCTGGCCCTTCATACCTCCTCAGCCCCTCACCCCGCCCCGCCCCGTGTGCCCAAAGCAGCTCCTGGTTTCAAACCAGTGGCACAAACGGACTTAAGCACTGAGCGTGAGGAAGTCTCTCACCGGTTTCAGCTGAGCAAGAGAAGGCTAAACACCGCGTCTTTGTTTTTGCTTAAAGAAGCAAGTGACGTCACCCATGGAGAGTCACAGAAGCCCGCTTTTCAGATGCCGGAAGGACCTGGCTGAAACCAGGGTCACCGCCCCGGGGAACGTCCTCTCATTTCTGAGGGGCCTGGCCCCGCCTGCATCGCTGAGCACGCCCCAAAGATGCTCCAAGTGAGGCCGTCAGGAGGGTTGGACCCGGGGGGACAGCGGATCCCTGGGCCCCATGGCCTTGCTGCGCTTCGGGACATCCGCTCCAGGACACCCCAGGACGAGGGGGCGGCGGGGGCACCTGGCTCTCGAGAGATGCCCTGAAACCGCATCCTTTCCCACATTTCCCTGCTCCGACCTCCGGCTCTCAACATCCTCGGGCCTTAGCAGGAGAGCCCGAGGGGAAAGCACCCCCTTTCTCCCCACCCCCAGCCCCCCCCCCCCCCCCCCCCCCCCCCGCCAAATCAGCCCCCGCGGTCACCAGAAGCCGGGCGAGACCACCCCGAGACCTGGAGGCGGCTCCCGGTGCACAGCAGGGGCGCATCCACTCGGCTGGATGCGGGTCTCCGGTTCCAGCTGGCGAGGCCAGGCGCACGTCCTCACCGAGCCCGGGGGCCGCTTCTGCCCCGAGCCCGGGGATCCCCCGTGTGCTCTTCTGCCCGGGCCGCTGCTGCGTTGCCGGGAGCCAGCGTAAGAAACGCCAGGCGCCCCTGGCAGAGGCTCCGAAAGCCGAAGCGTTGAGGCTCCCTGCGCAGCAGTCACCCGAGAGGTGGAGGGACCTCGCAGGCGCGTGGGTCGCCCGCCACGGACAAGATGCTGCACTACTTCTGCGCCTCCTGGACTCGCTTCCCGAGTCGGAGAAGTCGGGTCCGGGCCCATGGCAACTGCCCCAGTCACCAGCAGACAAGTAGAAATAAAATAACACAACAGCAGCGACTATTTAGGATTAGGCCAGTAAGGCTATTGTCCCTTTAAATTGAAAAACAGAAAGCAAAATATTCTGTGAGTTCCACGGGAAAAAAAAAAAGTCATATTTGTATAGACCCCAAATCCCCTCTGTTTAAACAGGGTGATTAATATCAGCTCCTGTAGGAAATTAAATTCGGGGAAGAACGGTAATATGCAGATATGCAGATTTCTGGGCAGCATGGCCATCTCTGGGTAGGGAGCCGGCTGATTAATCTGCGTCCTCGGAATACAGAATGAAACACGGGGCTCCCCTGGGCGAGCGAGGAAATGACTGCCCCCCGCAGAAGCGGGGGTCGGCGCCAAAGGCACGGGGCCTGGGCCGCGTGCGGAGGGTGAGGCTGTGGGAGCCCGCGCCGCGGGGCCTGACCGCCGCCGCCCAGGCCTCCGGCCGCCTGCTCTCCGGGAAGCTCTCCCTCCGCGGTTTCTGAGGCCGGGTGACGGATCTTGGTGCTCACCCACGGCCCTCCTCCGCGGCTTCGGAGAAGGGTGCCCGGCCTCCCGCTTCAGCGGGACCACACGCGCCCGGCTACACGAAACCAGGACACCGCACCCACCGGGGTATTTTTTTTTTTTTCTTTCTCAAAGACTGAGTGGGATAGACAAATTTTTTAATTTAACGTATATCACCAGAAACCTAATTTGAAAATAAATGACTCTCCCTCACAACCCAACCCTCTCATCATTTCAAAATGTCAACATGGTCATCGCATCAGGTCTGGCCTGAGGATGAGATTTTTGATCACTGAATAATGATGCCATTTATTTTGTTTCTGAAAAAAATATTTACAGCAAGATGCAAAATGTCATTTTCAGCGGGGTTTTTTTTTTGTCGTTCCTGGAAATTCAAGCCTGTTATTCTGAACCATTCAGGGTCTCTCCGATAATTGTATAGAAGTAGGCATTATGCTATATTATTAAAGCTGTAATTTCCTGCCGAATCTGTCTGGATGTTTCTTTTTATCACTTGGCAATTTCTATCTAGTTATAGCATAATTAAGTTTCCTGACCCTTGCTCACTCTCTTAACAGGACGCTTAGAAATACACTAGAATTGCAGACCTGCGGGCCCGTGTCCCCGCTCCCCGCACGGTAATGGAATAAAATTATTAATCCAGTAATTGTACGGAACGCATTACTTTGCATTGAATGTCCCGGCTTCTCATTTTCCGTCAGGGACAATCAGCCCAGGGGTATGAATCATTTCAGCGGGATCGCGGCCCTGGAAAGAAAGCCTCTCGTTCCCGCTCCTGGAGCTCTGGGCAGCTGTGATTATCCGAGGCCTAATGCAGGGCTCGGCTCCAGCCAGCAGAACAAAGTTAATAAAACGGACGAAAGAGCAAGGTATTTCCAGCTGCGGTTCATGCGCCAGAGCCAGAACCGGCGGGCAGGTGGTAAAGGACATGTGCGCCCTGGTCTCAGAGGGTCCGCGCCTGCTGGCTCATCTACGAGTCCTTCTGCCAGAAACCAGGGGCCGTTTGGGCTTTCATCCTGCGAGGCTCCGCATGGGAAGGTCCGTAAGTCGTGGCCCACAGGGAGGTGGGCCCAGGGCTGCTAGGTTGGGGCAGAGGCTGCAGAGGGCTGCCTTCAGACCTGGGGGCCATGCCCTGGCACCCCCAAACGCCCCCAGCCAGGCATAACCCACGCTCCTGGAGCCCTAAGCCGCTGCTCGGCCTGTGCGCCGAGGAGGTCGTGCAGGACTTACCCCCGGGGGGATGGCCCGCACGTCCCCGTCCTCATGGAGACAGTGAGATTCAACTCTGAAGCAGTAGCAGCATCTCAGGCACAACTGCAAAATGACCTGTGCTTGTTTGCGTACAGAATGTGTCACTGCGCGGTGACAATTTAAAACACATGCTCTGTGAGGCTTACACTCTACATGGGCTGCATGTCACAACCAATGTACACACTGCGTGCATGCTCAGCCACTCAGTCGTGTCCGACTCTCTGCGACCCCATGGACTGTAGTGCGCCAGGCTCCTCTGTCCATGGGATTCTCCAGGCAAGATTACTGGAGTGGGCTGCCATTTGCTTCTCCAGGGGATCTTCCCCACCCAGGGATTGAACCCACATCTCCTGCATTTCCTGCGTTGGCAGGCAGATTCTTTACCACTAGCACCACTGCAAACAGCCCTTGTTTCAAACCATGTCAGTGTCCTTCCTGGCATCCTGGGCACTGCCTTTTCAGTCCCCTCTGGGGTAAACATCAACGCCAGAGTGTGGAGCTCACCTGAGTTTTCCAAAACAGACCAGCCAGATTATAGACTAAGCCTCGTAATTTCCTTTTGCATCTGGATGGAGGACGTGTGTGCTTTTCACTTCGCTGAAGTTGAGTGTAGATAATGTGTGTGTGCTAAGTCGCTTCAGTCATATCCCACTATGTGCCTGCCAGGCTCCTCTGTCCACGAGATTCTCCAGGCAAGAATCCTGGAGTGGGTTGTCATTTCCTGCTCCAGGGAGTGTACATGCTAGTAGCCGGTTAATACGTGTGCAGTTTAAAAGTTAATTGACCACAGGTCAGCTTGCACCCATATCCTGAAGCGGCTGTTCCAACATCTGGTCTGCATGTACAAAAATACCTCCACTCATCTCCTCTGAACCACCAGGCACAGGAGGAAATGCAGAAATCCTGGGGAAGGCTTCTCGGAGCTAGAGGTGTTGGTTTCAGGTCAGCTCTGTGCTAACTGTATGGGTTTAAATCAATTGTTCTCAACTAGGGGTGACTTTACCCCTGGGGGACACTTGGCAGTGTCTGGGGACAAGTTTTGTCACACGGGGGGGGGGCTGCTGTTGGCGGGCAGCAGAAGCTGGCATCTTGCAATGCACAGGACAGGCCTCCCCTCGGCTAGAGCTACTCGTTACGAATGTCCAAGGAACTAAGCCCTGCAAACCCTGGTTTAAATGGACAAATATTAGTTGCAAGAAAAAAACTACAGCCTGAAAGCCTTGTGCTCCATCAGCACCAGATGCAGCTGAAGTGATAAACGTTTCCTCCCTGCCCTTCCCAGCTCCTGAAATGTAAACACGAGAAAAGAGCAGAGCAGGATTTTTTTTCAACTATACAGTTTTTTCTTTCTCAGCTGAAAGAGAAACTGTCAAAAGAGGCAAGGAGGACCCAGGGACTTCTTTTTCCTCCATCCTGATTCTACTAGAAACAGGAAAACAAGAGCAGAACGCCCGTTTTCCTTCTGAGGATGCAAATCACACTGTGGAAGTTACACCTCACGTGAGCTGTCAGCCTGCCCACGTGCAGAGATGGGTGAGACTGCGGTAAGACTGTGTAAGGGTATGAGACACAGACGTGGGCTGACGCTGGCGGTTGTTCACGTGCGTGGGAGACTCACAGGTCAGACACCATGATGGTCATCGTGTGGGTGTGTGCAGAGACACAGCGCCTCCTTTAAGCAAATTTTCCCACGGAGATGTCAAAAGTTCCTTTAGGTTTCGAATGTTAGAGCCTCTGCCCCCAAAGAAATATGTCAGTAAAGGTGGTTTAATAACTGGCCCCCCACATCAGATGTCTTGCTTCTTAATTTTTGAGAGCAAATTGTGCGTCACTTTTGTTTCACAGCAGCCTGTGAACGCCTCCTCTGAAAAGCCACACACGGGACCTCTTTGGCTGATCCGAGCTGCTTTATTCCAGAATTCAGCCGGGAGTGAGACGTTCCCAGACCTCCCTCGCGCCGCCTCTGAATCAGCGTCTAATAAACATGCATTTAGGGGAGAAGGCTGATGGGAGGGCAATCGCTTAAGTTCCTATTGTTTCATTGATAAAAATGATCCGGGAAGCGGCAGAATATGTTAACCGTTTCCTTTGGTTTTCCATTGAGAGGGCTGAAAGACATTTCTAAAATAGATCTATTTTCTTTTCATTCCGCAGAATAATGCATGAATGATTATAACATATGCTCTATCTCCCGGGTTTTTTCTCCCCCCCTCAACCAGTGGAAAAGTGCCTGACACTGTAATCACAACTTGTTGGGTTTTCAATCTGATGCTGTCCCGTTTTATCATGGTAGTTAAACGTCCATTCTTGTTCGGTGTGATAAATGTTATGGCCGTGTAACAGTAACGAAAAAGAGAGACATGTTAAACCAAATATTGCTTCAGATTGTGTCTTTTATTCTCCTTTATCATCATATCTTAATTTATAGTATAATCATCATTATCGCAACTGTCAGCCTCATTTAACCCCGCTGATCTCCCATGATTCTCCGCTGTCAGGTCTGATTGCCCACCTTCTGCCGACGGGCTGATAATGCCTGACAGATTAACCCTCCCCGAGAGGAAGACAATGATATATAGGACAGCGCCGAGCGCGCTATATATTAATGAGGAGCTGGCAAGGCTTTGATAAGGCTGCGGAATAATCCATCAGTGGGGAAGGAGCTTGTAAAACGGGAGGAACGTTTCATGGGAAAAACACCTGGGAAGGGTGTAACGACCCAGCAGCTAAACGCCTGTCAGCTGCCTCTCCCCTCGTCGTAATTAACATCAGATAGCGGGCGCGCGGCGACCCGAGGAGTGTATCAGCCCCCGGATCCAGCCTCCCTCGCGCCGCGCCGTGCCCGCCGCCGCTCCCGCGTTTACAGCATCTTTAGCAAGCCAGCAATTAATAGCCCGCGTTCTTGGGCATTAGAAACTGTTTATCTTCTTCTGAAGGCGCTCTCGGCGGAGGCTGCTACCTGGGAAAGGCAGGGGCCGCGGCGTTTCCCGCCGCACTCACTCCGCGGAGGCCCGCTCCGCCATTAGATACAATGCCTCAGATGGCTACTTGAGCTTGAATGCGCCGTTATTACAGGTATTATATGAAATTGCCTGTGTTATGTGAAGGGGATTATAGAGGTTCTGGATCAATAACTTCAGTGGATGTTGGGAGTGATTACCGCGCCCTGTCAATTTTCCCCATTTCGCTGTCAGTGTCCATTTACCACACACCACCTCTTGTATTCACATCAAATCACTCATTTCATTGGTAAATTCTATATATCTCAATTCACTTTAAGTAGCTGATTTGTGTAAAATAAAATGACTTCCTCTTCTGTGTGGGCAACAGACCTAATCCTATATAGTAATAAAAAGCGTAAACACAGGGAGACCCTCTGTCCCTTGGGAAGCCCCGAGCGGAGCGCGGGGGCTGCCTGCTCCCTGAAATAGCTATAATTGAAACATCTCCATCACCCGGGCTTTGTTGAGACCACACCTAGCCTCTTCATCTCTCCTTATTTTTCCATCGTGGGGAGGAATCTTGGAGCGCCCGGACTCCGGAAGCAGCTGTGTTTCCCTGCACCCACGCGCCCGCTGCGCTCACCCTCGCCGTGAGAGGGCAGGCCCGCGCGCCCCGGTGCACTCGGCCCCACCTTCAAACTCTGGGACCACCAGTGCTGTCCTGAGAGTCGTCTTCCACCGGTCGGCAGGCGCCGGCTAGGTGCAGCCTGCCTGAGCCTCCCTTCTCTGCATTTTCTTTTTCCTTTTTCGTGTGTGTAAGCGCATGCACCTGGGCGTGTTTGACGAAGTGTAACATCAAAACTTAGAAGTCCAGAGGCATCAGTGATGGGAAACGTCAAAGAGACCCAGGAACCGTTTGGGGAGGAGGTCTAGATTTCCTGTATCAATAGAAACTCACTACAGGTGTTCAGACCACAGGAGAAATCGGGGAAACTCGGGGATATTACTCCACACATCTCAGTGTGCAAGGGTAACACTTCACTTGGGAGTTGTCTTTTGGACCTTGACTGATAGGTCTGATCAGTGTTTCCTACTATTTCTGACCTAAAAGAGGCCCTTAGAGAGCTGTGTACTGGCCACAAATAAATAAGGAGCACATAAACAAAGCATTTACAAAATCCTCAAAGCGACCCCCCCAAAGAAAGCCTCCCCAACAACTGTCTAAGCTTCCAATAGACAAATGGATCAACTACTAGATTCGCCAACCTGTGAATGGGCAGTTTCTGGTCCTGAAGCGATTCAAAGAACAGCAGAGAGAAGGAAAGGCTTGTTTACTGTCTGTCCTGGCATACAAGACCCTTTGCATAAAATATACAGACTAACCCTGCATCTGTTCATTCACTTCAGTATATTTTTTTTTATATATTCTGCACAAGTAACAAAGCAAGGAGGAAATATAAGACTCTATTAAAAATATAATGAGTAAAAAGAAAATCTGCATAAACTGTGTCCTTATTTTCTGAAAAGACTTCTTGTCACAGAGAATATCATTTCAGAGGCAACTGAAATAAAAGATCTTCAAAATCTGCCATCCCTTGGCTCCTTCCAAGTCAGAACCTTCCTGCTAGGTGCCCGTTTCCCACGTTACGCGTGTCTCCCTGGTACAAGTACAGCGATATAGGGGGGTAGCGTGGAAGAGCAGGTCAATCGACGTAGGAGGATAGTCCCCTCAACGCCAGTGTTAGCAAAGCAGGATGGGGACGGATAAAGGGGAGAGGGGCAGGTAAGACCCCCAGAGGGACGCCCACGCCTTGGCCCCACGGCACAGGGCATCGCCCTGGCTCACCGGCCTTCCTGCCTCCCTCCATCCCAAGGTTTCGGGGTCACTGTGGTTCCCTGTCCCTTCTCACTGGCGCTAGCGAGCCTGCCCGTCTACCAGGCTCTTCGTTAGTCACCTCCCGTGCTCAGACCACTAAGAAGAGAAGCCCCACCTCAGGTTCATAGGGAACAAGATCCTGGTCTAAGTGACTTGCTTTGATGCTTCCATGGAAGCTGGAATCCCAACCCCTCGTCCCCACAAATCAAAAATGGTTTCTATTCAGACATGCACGCTAGCAGCTAGTGACGATTCAATTCAAGCCACAGGCAATATTTTAAGCAGGGCAGGTTGTCACGAACCGGGAATGCGGAACCGGGCTAGAAGTGGAGGGATACCACAGGCATTTAAAAATATTACCCTTGCCATCAGGGAGTTAATGGTGTACCGGGAGAGATGAGACATTAAGCAGCAGAAAATGAATTTACAGTGAGATTCAGAGAATACCATGGTACTACCGTAGTAAAAAATATTACAGGACTCAATCGTCTTGACTGTTGAGTTAGCTTTACAGGCAATAAGTGTTATGAATCAAGTAGAAAAAGCTCACTTTTAGCTGAAGTGATCAAGGAAAGAGCCAGTGAGATCTGAGTAGAATTTGGCTCGCAGGGAAAACCACGATAGTCTCGGTATTCCTGAACATGTATAAACCCATGCAATCACTCTTAAACGAGCTCAGGATTTGACTGAAAATTCTAGCATGAATCTGGCATTCAGGCTGATAAACGACAAGCTACTGTTTGGAAAACTCTAGTTTCAAAGGAGCAATAACTCAGTTTTAAATAGCAATTTATAAAAGACGTCAGCCTTTAATATATAAACCCCTAGAGTTATGTCTGACATTACACAAAGGACATACATACTGCATAGCCATTTTCGAACAATAACAGAAAATTCAAATGAAGAATTTATATGCATCTCCGAAGCAGCCACCCAAATTCACTCAGGAAAACAATGCACTTTGACAAAGTTACAGAAAATACTAATTTACTAATAGTCGACCAAAATCCAATTACAATTTTAATAACAAGTGCAAAACAAAGGGGATATCCAGAAGGCTGGTGTCTGGTGAAATATCAAGGTGAAAATGTGCAGCATGAGCCATGAGTCCAAAGTTACCCTTCACCCACTAGTCTACAGTAAATAAAGCAGAGACGTCAGGAAAAGAATCTGAGCTACATACATATTAACAGCGTAACGCGTGGCTGAAAAAAGCAGCCCTCACAATTCATGGGATTTTCCCATCCTGATTGGTCAGAGAGAACTGGAAGAGAAAAGGAATATGTTACAAGCCCAGTCTTCCCCGGGTCGGAATACTTTCCACTCCATTATTGTGAGTGGTGTGTTAATCAGGGACGGAACCCACACACACAGCCGCGTCTCTCTTTATGACTCTTGGTTACCAGACAGCCCCTTAAAGAGGCGATCCCAAGAGATGCGCTCGCCTTCGCTCAGGACACTCTTAACAGCAGGAGTGGGTCTGAGCACACAGTAGGCGCTAAATGCACATGCCTGCACATGCCTGAATGAATGAGTGAAGAATGATGTTATTCAGAGGATAAAGGACAGTGTGAATCGGCGGGGTGGAGCTCTATGAACCCCCTGATACTTGTGTTTTTTCAAAACCAAAGCTAATTTCATGATCATTAGTAAATTACTAATGGTATATCTTTGGGCTCTGCATTCTCTTTAAATAGAAGTTGAATCTTGACTGGGAAGCCTCTATCCATTTGCATGTAATTTTTGTTCGGAGAGAAATCAGTGTGACTTAGATTGAAATATGGCAGGCTCGTTAAAAGAAGGATGTTGCCTTCTGCGGCGTGTTGTTGGTGCCACTTGAATCCTGAGTTTCCGATGGCTGAAAATCCTAGCCGTGTCAGGGCGGAGTCGGGCAGAAGCCACGCTGATCGTGGCGATCAGTGGCCTGGGTGGGACCCCAGGGACGACTCTGCCGCGCTCGCTTGGGTGTGACCTTTCTTTGGGTCGCTGCTGTTTTTGATTTGCCAGAACAGAGGGTGCAGAAAGGCTCCTGTGTGTGTGCGTGCGCTCACAAGGTCCTCACCCCCGCCGGGGTCTAACAGGAAAGACATCACATATGGGGGGTGGGCGGGCAAACCCAGCCTGCTAGGCATTTGGATGTAAAATAAATAAAACCATGGAGCAGCAGTCAGGGGGTAGATTGAAAAAGAAAGCATTTCTTTCTTTTTTCCTTCTTAATGCTGCTTCTTGTTAACACATATCCATTGTTATTCATTTGGTTGCTACTTCTAAAAGCAAGTGTTTCAGTTTTAACCCTGCGGCCAGGACCTAACCCTTAGTAATGCCAGGACAGACAGAAACAGTACAGGGGATTGGGGGTGACATGCTGAACCATTCCAATGGTTCAAATGAAAAATAACTGAATAGTCAGCCCACTGAGTGTCGTTTACCCCCACGGGGCCTGCAGGGCTTAGTGGCCGCGAGTTATGTGATGTCTCTTCAGGTTGTTGCTGCTTCTGGGGAGGACTCCTTTTTGGTGAGAACACTTTCACCAAAAAGTGAGGGGAATGTAAAAGCTGGCAACAATAAACTCTTACGGGAAGTGAGAAAGCATTCCTAGCCGGAGGAAAAAGGAAAAAAAAACAAAAGGCAAAAAAAGAAAAAGTGAAGGGTCCCATGGAGCTGGCCAGTAATCTAACTCCAGGTTCCAAATCACCTTCTCCTTGCTCTGTGAAACATCTGCTAACACAGGGTGCTGCGTCTTCTTAGGTTAGTGCTTGATCTATTAGTAGGATGGAGAGAGATATGACTGACTGTGGGGTCCAATTTCTTCAAAACAAAAATGCATACAGTCTCTAAACGTGCATTTGCATGAAAAAGAAACCCCATTGTGCGAAGAGATTCTGAACTGCTGCGTCTGAGTCCACTAACCCCTGTCCACGTGAAAATGTGTGCCCCGGCCCAGAGGAACTGGATGCTAGAAGCAGTGAGTTCCCTGTCCCTAAGGTTGGGCAGGCTCCACCTTTTGGGGAAGGAGCAGGACACAGGGTGGCGGGCGTTCTGCTGACATCTGATGACAAACCCTAACGTTCAGAGGTGGCTTCCCCAGGCGAGGGTGCGTTCATCAGGCCCCCTCCTCGGTAAAAACGTAGAGTGGACACACACCGCCTGTCCGCGGCCTGGGCACTGCCCCTCGCGGGCCCGAGGTTTTCTTTCCGAGGAAGTGTCTGCATACCTCCCTCCTTTTGTCTCAACCGGAGGGTTTAATAGCTGAAGTAGCTGAAAGGGACTAACAACTGCAAGGCCCCGGTTTCCAGAGTAACCGTACAAACGGAGCCCAGTCTCCATGGCAAAGAGAAAAGCCATTTGCTGCAGCCTTTTCAGACCCTGAGCCGACACTGACAGTTTTCCTATAATCACCCCGATTATTTGTAGCAACTAACTATATTATAATGTTAACTATAGGAGGTCTTTGAAAATATGCGGGCTAAAAAAAAAAAGAAGGAATGAAAACATACTGGCTTTTCTTCTGCTTTAGCTATGAACAGACGAACCATTCAAAATTTGTAAAATAGTTTGTTCTTGATAATTCAACCCAAAGGGGGTACTGCCCGTCCTCCAGGTTTCTGTCCTTAATTCTTTCAGAGTGTCGACACCTTTGCCGGAAGTCTACACACCATCTTGGCATCTGGGATGCATGCCTTTCTACCAGAGCGCACAGTGAGAACGGATACATGATCTTTATACATTTTATTTAATCGGCCCCAGACGGAGGGGCCTCGATCCTGAGCTTGGTAGCTGCTTCTTTCAGTCATTTGCGGGACATGCCCGAACTATGCTGTCCATGTGTGTGTCCTCTTCCTCCGTGAGGCCACATGACCAGCCTGTCCAGGACCTGGCAGGCCCACCCATGTGGCTGGGCCAGCCAGTGCTGACCTAGGAGAACCAGCTGGATTGACAACAGTTTGCTTCCCGACACAGAGACACAGCCTGCCTGGTTGACCTGCCTGCATTTTTTTTTTTTTAACTCTTCTTCATTTGAACCTGGAATGAACTTGAATTTCAGTCTCCGTCTTTCATTTAAACACCAAAACCATCTTTCTTTAGGGCACAGTTAAAGACTAGGTTCATTATATGTTCAACTATTAATAATATAGTTCCAATATTAAATCTATGCAAGGTAACTTTCAGATGAAACCAAAGCATAATTCACCAGTCATTCATACACACACACACACACACACACACACACACACACACACACATATATTCACACAAACATGGGTCTGTTACAGTGTATTTCAAATATCCTATAGGCACCTAAAAAGATTACAATCAAAATATGAAGTAACATTACAATAATAGAAAAATGACAATTGCATTTTCAATTTTCTGGGAGAATGTAACTATCTTTCCTTTAAGGGATATAGCTGAAAAAACAGTCCAAATAAAAATCACTTAATTTTTATTCCATATATAAGAGCTTTCGTCGGATGTTCTCAACTTGTCTTTGTTAGTTAATGTTTGGAGAATAAAACTTGGGAAATCAATATTACGTCATGTCACTGAAAAATTGCCTCATTTTAAAATGGCACAATTTAAGGAAAAAAACCTCATCCAATAATTTAGATGTTTACATAATTAGCTATTAATCAAGTTCTGATTTTAATTTTCTCCTCCATTTATTAAAAACAAACCTACATACACTGTGTCTTAAAATTCGGGTGGCATGCATGCAAATCTCCTCTTCACTGCTGTTTCTCCTCCCTGCAAAGCATCCCAAATGACCGAGGCAGAAAGGGCTCCTCCAAACATGCCGTGCCACGACTGGAATGCTTGTTTAGAGCTCCAGATTCCCAAGCAGAGTCCCTCGGCCACACAGACAGCAGCTCAATAGGTAACAACGCCCCTCTTTTTCTGATTTTGAGCGGCTTCTCCAAATCTGTTTGAAAAATTCAAATGTTCTTCCCAGAAGGGCCCGTTACCAGGCAGCTGGTCCCCAGAGTTCACGGGGGCACTCAGGTGTCCATGGAAAAGATGGGCTGGGTCAACTAGGAGGGGATGGCAGGACACAGTCAGCCATGCAGGAAGCGGGGAGCGGGCAGTGAGCTGGACCTCCGCCGGGGTCACACGGGAAGGCTCCCAGAGGGAAAAGCAATGGTCCTGGAGCCCGGCAAGGCTCAGCTTCCACCCTGACCCAAGTCCCTGTTTACCTGTCAGACTGATCTCTGCTGTGAGCCACAGGCCTAGTCCATGCTGGGTTTTATAAATTGCTTAAAGATAAAAGCTTACCCTGCTGTAAAAAGTAGTAAGATATAATACTGAATTTGCACTGAAATGAAAAGTTTCCTGCTGCCCCTTATATATTTAAAATTGCTGTTTTCTTGCAATGAATATAATTCACTGTCTTTTGCAAAGTATAATCCGCAAGGGTTTGACCAAACAGAAATGCTCTAATGATTGCAAATGGCTCAAATATTCTGTCCAGTGAGTTAAGTGATAAAAGTTTCTATGTTAAAAGAAATAATAAGTGGAATTTCATACATATTATAGTAATTGTGAAGCATCCAATTTACATAGAAATAACGTGGAAGAATTCTGACCATGGTGTTTTAAGTGAATCATTACGTGCATTGCTGATACATTTAGAAGCTGCAATGTGCCAGGTATGTTTCTTTTAGCATAATAAGTCCTGTAATGGAGCCTTTAAAAGCTTAAAATGTATAGTTAGATTAACCTTTCTGTTTTAAGGGTTTTTTCCCCCCCTCAAAAAAAAAAAAAAAAGGCCAGAAGAGAGAAATACAGAATCATTAAGAAGCCAATTAAGGCAACACCGTTTTCTTTTTTCCATCCAATGATTCCATTGAGGATTTTTCTCCACTACTCACCATTTTACTTAGTATTTTAGGTTTTTGGTAAATTTTGGTTATTTTTTTTCTCCTAAACAAAGATACAAGATTTCGCTCAAATTCTTGGACGGAGTACTGTAGTGATTCTGAAAGGAGATTGTATCTTAGATGTTAAGGCAGATTTCTTGAACTAGAGAGGAAGGTGTACTCAGAAAAATCCTAGACTAAAACAAATGTGATCTGCAAAGCCAAATAACCTGGCTTTTCTTGTCCTTAGAAGTGATTATTAGAAATGTTGTTCCTCCTTTTTTCTTTCCCAAATTAGCTTTCTTGGACTTAATATTTTATTCTAGCAAGAAGGCATTTCTGCTTTGCCTTATGAGGTAGATAATTTAGTAGATAAATCAATTATTACTAAAATTGAACAAAAAAATTCTAGACCAGTTTTTTTTTTTTCTTTTCATTGATTTGGAGGAGGGAAGGTATGTAAGTCTTCAGGTGTCTTTGAGAGAGAGGTGTTCCGTGTGCAACCGCCTCATAAAATCCTCCTTCCTTTTCCAGGATTCACGAGCCTGTAAGTCCTTTGCTGTTTCCACTGCATCGAGACCTGGGCTTCTCACTATTGGTATTTGGGGCCGGGTCATTCTCTGCTGTATGGGGCCATCCTGCGCCCTTAGCAGCATCCCTGGTCCCTACCCACCAGATGCCAGGGTGGCCGCCTTCCCCTCCCAGTGGTGACGATCAAAAATTTCTCCAAATAGTGCCAAATTGCCCCGGCAAGTTGAAAACCACTGAGAATGACTGTTCCAGATCTTGAGGACAGGAAAATCAGTAAAGTCCTTCACCTTTTTTCCCCTGCACACCCCCCACCCCAGGACTAAATATGGTTAATTCAAGCCCATCGTCTAAACACTCAAAATTGCCTAAAATTTCTCACCATTTCTTTTCTTCTTTTACTTTTTTAAAAAGAGGAATCTTGAAGCTAAACTAAACTGAAAACATCAAACATAAAATTAATAATAGGATACAAATGGTTAATAAAATTCTGACTTTCTGAAGCACTTTCTTTCTGATTAACTCCAGCACTTTAAGATACAAAGGGCATTTGTCCCTTCTCTCATCTCCTGTCCTTAGGTCCAGAAGAAACAGAAAAGCACAAACGGCACAGAGGCCACTGGACCCTTGGTCTACTTCAGCAACCAGACGGACAACAACCAGCAGTCATTGGTACCAAGACCTTACGGGCACTTCATAATGTTCTTCAGAAGAGACACAATATAAACAATGTAAGCCCAACAGTAACGCATTTATTTTATTATTAGTAATTCATGCATTTAATTTTGGGGTTTTCCAAGTGTTTTCTGGTATGTCATGTCACTTAAATTTTGTAAAACTGTCCATAACTTTGAGATCATTAGTAAAAATTAAAGACTATCTGTCCATTTGTACATCATTCACCCAGTCCATTCATTCACTCACCTACCTATACATCCACTCATCTACCCATCCATCTATCCATTTATTAAATATTTATTAAGTCTTTTCCATATATTGTGCACACTGAACAAACTGCTTACTGGGCATTGTGGGGGGGAACATAAATCAGACGTGACTCCTACATGTAGCTCACAATTTAGAAATAGAGAAATAACCTTAAATAGACAGATTTACCTCCCCATTGCTTCCATCTGCTAGCAAGGTATGGCCAATGAATTAACGAGCAAATGCATATGTATTTCACACACACACACATTTCAGATTCAGAAAAATTCCCTCACATTTAATAGGATGATATCACATTAATAAATACAACAGCGAAGCAAAGGTTGCACATATTAGCTCTGTGTGCTTTTGGACATATTTTGAAAGAAAATATCATTTGTTAGACAAATTATATTGAGTGTTATACATTTTTAATGGAGGTTTCCCAGGTGGCGTAGTTGGTAAAGAATCTGCCTGCAATGTAGGAGACCTGGATTTGATCCCTGCCTTGAGAAGACCCCCTGGAGAAGGAAACAGCTACCCACTCCAGTACTCTTGCCTGGGAAATCCCATGGACAGAGGAGCCTGGTGGGCTGCAGCCCATGGGGTTACAAAGAGTCAGACATGACTGACCGCGCATGCACCCATGCATGCAATATGCAGATGTGTATATAAAGTATGCAACAGGGTCACACACATGCAATAAGGTCACACTCTAATTCAAGGGCTATTTGAACTGGCTGTTTTACGTTGTCTCCACCCACACCCTGCAAGGATGTGGTCAGCCTCCCAATGCCAGGAGCCCTGTCCTGCGTCTGTGTTCTCAGCGTCTATAAGCAGACCACCCGTCCACAATCGTTTGCTAATCAGCGCATGACTGAATGCCAGGCACCGTGGCAGGGTGGAGGTGGAGACCCGAGACGCCATGCTGGCCGGCCCCAGTTGGAGACGCAGCCTGGATGGTGTGATTGAGCTTGTGGAGTGACCCTAACCCAGCAGGGCGCGGCCGGCCGTGCAGGGGGCTGGACAGAGATGGGGGCGTTACGGTGCCCAGACGGGTCACCCTGTGCTTCCCTTCCCCCGAATCGTGCTCCAAATCCCCACCAAAGAGACAGTTCAGGGTTTCTTCCGAAGGTACAAACCCACAGGGGAGGGAGGAGAGGGGCGGTAAGAGCAGTGGCATCATCCTGGGAGCCGGGAGGTGACGGATGCTTGGACCTGACGTGAGATTCGGGAAGGCTGCAGCTCGGCCCGCGGTGGGGGCGTTGAGAGCGACTGACAGTACAGGACAGAACCGCCCGCGGGCTTCTGAAAGCTGTGGACCAGGTGGGAATAAAAAAGGCAGATTGGTCAAATGTCTCCTTCAGAAGTGGGCAGTCTGGGGAAGACCAGATCCTCTGGGTGAGCATAGCAGGAAACCTCAGTCTAGTCACGGTAGGGGAGCCACGCTTAAGTCAGGAAACTAGGCAAACATTTGCACCCTCAGCTCCCTCCCATCCAGGGTCTCAGAATGCAAGTGGCCAGGCCTTCCATGGTCCAGACAGGAGTCTGAGCCACCTGACTGGGCAATGAAAAAAGACCCAAAGAGACTAGTAGTAACATTTCCCAACTTAAAGGCATAGTTCCCCCCCTTGACTGAATCCCATACTCATCGATTCCTGCCCCCCACCCCCCACCTTCAGCTTCAGATGAGCCTTTAGGGCCCTCTCCTGAGTATGAGCCAGAACTAAGGGCCATCAGACATATGTGTGAGCAGAGGATCTAATGTGAAATCAACAGATTAAATGATTGAGTGAGCAAAAAAACATTCATCTCCAAAAACCAAAGACCATGCAAGAAGAAGCAAACTTTGCAGGAACTTGTCTTTAAATAAATGTCTTTAAATAGAGAAGGGATGATATTCCATTAGAGAAATAAGGACAAAAGGCTATACAAAGGGGGATCGTTCAGAGCACAAAACTGAAATTAAGTATATGACGTTGGAAATTAAAAGCTCGTAAGTGACACTGGATTATAACAAGCAAAAAGCCTCCCAGAAAGTAGAGGAAAAACTTCGGGGAGATGACTGTGCAGGAAGCCACATCACAATCCAATTTACTGTTTACGATAATCACGCTAGGGGTGATCCGCTGCAGGAGGGGAGGACAGTCCACACAAGGGGCAGGGCAGGTCAGGTGTAGGTGATACCAAGGAAGAATAATCTGAGTCGAACATCTGTCCTGACTGAGATTTGGGCTGGGTATAGAAATCCTAGCTGGAAACCAAACTGAAAAGAAGTGGACTGATTCGTGGAACTTTGGCTGATTGGGTGAGTGGTGACGCAAACAAACCCAGGAAGACGTTCCATGAGGCAGGGCTCCACTTGTCCCATCCAGTTCTGCCTCTCCTGCTGGGCCTTGCAAGCAGCAGGCACAGCAGAACGTGAAGGAAAGTGACTCGCCCCTTCTGAGTTCTCTGTCCCCTTTCCAGTTTGCTGGGATGGGGACCACGTCCCAGGCCTCAGGGGCAACATGATGGAGGACAGTGCAGCCTAAGACAGAGCAGGGCTGGATCCCAGACCCCCAGCTCGAGAGCTGCCCCACAGGGAGTAAACCGTTGCTGTGTTAACCCTAACACCCAGGGGTTTCTCTGGTTGAGTAACTGAGCTGCCTTAAACTACTGCTGTTCCAAATCGGGGGCCAGCTGTCACCGTAGGCCTTTCTTGCCAGGTAGATCCCCCCTGCCCAGACGGGTTGGATCATCTCAATAGAAAACGCTGCGTCCACTGGGCATTCGAGTCGGGTGACAGTGTGCCACTCTCAGGACTGCAGCAGGAGAACTCACCGTGGGTTGGCAGAGGAGCCGGCAGGTTCAGGACCGGAAGTAGCACGGAGGGGCGCTGGTGACGGCTGTGATTAGGGTGCCGGGAGCACCGGGAGGAAGCACACAGCACCTCTGTCATCTGCCGCCCCCTCCTCACGCACACTGGCCCAGCCTGAGTCCCGCGGCAGGCCGCCAGTCCTGGGGGCCCGGCCTGCAGCCACCGCCTGCGGAGAGCACTAGACCGGGCTCTGGGCTTGGCAAGCCTCCCTCCCAGCACCTGTGAGCCCGACCTTATCGTGACTAGGTCAGAGAGGGTCACCCCGGAGCAGGCTGGGCTCCTCACCCAGGGGGACGGGTGCCCTGACGAGAAGGGGGCGAGGCGCAGAGAGGGACCGTGCGCAGGCAGAGGCAGGGACTGGGCCGAGGACCCGGAAGACTGCCCACAGACCCAGAAGCCGGAGGGAGCCTCCCTGGGGCTCGGGGGGAGCAGGGCCCTGCTGAGTGGCGGTTCTGAAGTCTGGAGACCAGCCTCCTGCCTGGGAGCCCCCCGAGTGGTCACTGTCACTTCAGCCCCGTGAGATACAGTGAGGAATGCGGACCGGGCTGGCGGGAGTCGGCCAACAACAGAGACCCAACCCCGCTGCCCCTGAGACACAGAGGGCGGGCAGCCAAGACCCCCTGCTCGTGGCCAGGGGAGAGAGGCCACATGCCCGCCCAGCGAGGCCACGGCCACCGCAGCCAGCACCCTCCGCAAAGGAGGGAGGGAGGCTTTCCGAAGTCAGCCGTCCTGCCCTGCCTGAAGGATTCCCACCCATGTCCAGCTGACCTCAGCCGTGGGTGCTGCCCCCTGACGAGCCTGGGGCTCTCGTCATAGCCTATACACTGGTGTCCTGGCACCCAGCACAGATATAGCGGGTGCCCATCTGACGAAATACGGCCGGGCATACTGGTTTATTCTAGAACTACCTTTCTCCGGGACACATCAGGCCCAACCAGACCCAGCCACGCAGGACAGAGAAGACTGTTTGTTTTCAGCCCTCAGTTCCCTGGCCAGTAGCTGAGCCAAGTCAGCATCTCTGCCCAGAAACATGCCCCTCAACCCCCCAGCAGCCTCAACCTGGCTTTCCCTCACCCCTGAGTCTCAAGTTCATGTAATTTCCCGTGACCTCCAACGTTTGACCTGTCCTTCTAGCCCTTCCATCGCAGCGGACTCCTCTGAAGCTTTGTACTGCAGAGTCAAGTGCAGCCAGGGGTCAGGGGTCAGAACCAGAACTCTTCTGCACACACACTCAGACACATTCTTACACATGTGTGTATTTATCTGCATTTCTCACACGTGGGAGAAACCGAGCGGAAGAGACGAATCATCCCCAACGGGGCTGGGGCTCCTCCAGGGCCACGACCATCCTCCACCTCCAAGTGAGCGCCGCCTCACATGTTCCTAAGCGTCTGCTGGACGTACGAACTGTCAGGCCCCTCCCAGCCTCTGCTGATCTCATCAGCTCCTTAACTAGCTTTAAAGGCGTGAATTCCTTCCGAGAGAGGGGAACCTGCCATCTCTCCAGGGACCTGCCTGAACCTGTGCTGCGGGGCCAGAGGGAAGGAGCAGGGACCACAGGCCCTTGGCGCCTCCCGTCCTCCGCCCACCCTGCCTGCAGAACAAGTCAGCCCGCATGCCTGGCATCCTGGCCTTGAGTCTGGGGGAAGGACGCTCCGGGCTAGGGGTGCTACCCCTCGAGCCCCCGGGCCCCGCCCAGAGCTCCCTGCTCAGCGTCTCACCCTCAGCCTCCATTATCCAACAAGACATGTGCCCCCAAACCACCCACGTCCTGTCCAGCTGGCTTCCAGCAGAGCTGTGAGCTGGGCTGGGGCAGAGAGGCCTCCAGAACGTCAGCGATGCCATCCTCCCCCCGTCCTCTGGGAGCTCAGATGGTCAAGCCCATCGGCTCACCAGGTCACCCTCTTCCTTGGGGTCGGGAGGACTGCACGTCCGTTCAATTTCACTACATAACAACTCGCCCCCAAAACTCAGTGGCTGACAAGGAGGTGCTGTCCTCCGTCGCATGGGTGGGCTGGGTGGGCTGGGCTGGCCTTGCCTGGGCTCCCTCCAGCAGCCATGTCCAGCTGGAGGGCTGGCTGGACGGATCTCACCTGGAGGTTGGTAGCAGCTGCCGGCTGGGCTGCCCAGCTCTCCTCTACATGGTGACTCATGCAGGCCAGACCACTGCCTGTGGGGGTCCCACGGTACGTCAGGAGGGTGAAGGCAGAAGCTGCAGGCTGTCATGTCTACTACAGTTTACTGGTCAAGGGATGTCATAAGCCAGTCAAGAATCCAAGGGTGGGGAAATAGACCCTATCTACCAACGGGGTGAGGACCCCAGCTCCTGATGGGAGATGACTCCAGCCCCTGATGGGGCAATGACCCTACCCACTGATGGGATGACGACCCCCACCTTCTGATGGGGAGATGACCCCACGGCCTGATGGGGCAATGACCCCACCTTCTGATGGGGAGATGACCCCACCTCCTGATGGGAGATGACCCCACCTTCTGATGGGGAGATGACCCCACTCCCTGATGGGGAGGTGACCCCACCCCCTGATGGGATGATGACCCCCACCTTCTGATGGGAGATAAGCCCACCTCTTGATGGGAGATGACCCCACCACCTGATGGGGTGGTGACCCTACCTTCTGATGAGGAGATGACCCCACCCTCTGATGGGATGATGACCCCACCTTCTGATGGGAGATGACCCCACCCCCTGATGGGAGATGACCCCCACCCCCTGATGGGATGATGACTCCACCTTCTGATGGGAGATGAGCCCACCTACTGATGGGAGATGACCCCATCCACAATGGGGAGATGACCCCACTTTCTGATGGGAGATAAAACATGAACTTGTGATTAAATTTCAAGCATAGAGAAAATAATCCTACAGTTGGGTGTTACTGGTAAAAATACATAAATAAATCAAGCTGACACTCTCCCAGCTCCATCACTGTGGCCCCAGAGGACAGGGACGGGTGGGCCCATGTTCCGGGGTGCACAGAGCTGAGCTGAGAAGACCCGGCCCATGCAAGTAGACTTCATGTGCAAACAGCAGCAAGACCACTTCTCAGAGATGAAGAATTCAGGAAAAAAAAAAAACCTTCCCAATTTCTCTGAATGAAGTGTGTGTGACTCAAGGAACCCAAAGTGGACACAAACACAGAACTCAATATGGGCACCTCCCAATACAACCATAGAATTACATCTATACAATTGTAAACGTGATTCTAAATTTAAAGTAAAATGCAAAATATTCTTGGAAAACAAAGTATTATAAATTATCTTCATTATTGTCTGGCTTTAAAATATCCCAGGTTACATTAAAAATGTTTAGAAAT
Source organism: Alces alces (assembly GCA_015832495.2). NCBI lineage: Eukaryota > Metazoa > Chordata > Mammalia > Artiodactyla > Cervidae > Alces > Alces alces. The sequence goes on from JADEYB020000008.1 coordinate 1,327,585, forward strand.
TATTTCAGGGTGAGGAGGAGAGAGAAGTTCCCAGTCCTGCGGAGCAGAGAGTTACTTTCTCACGTTGATAATTAGAGGACCACAGATTGAACTCAGGTCTCAGAAACACAAGAGTAGCCATTAAATAAAGAAAAACACCTAAGTTTATAGTCTTCCCTGGTAGCTCAGCTGGTAAAGAATCCACCTGCAATGCAGGAGACCTCGGTTCGGTTTCTGGGTTGGGAAGATCCCCTGGAGAAGGGATAGGCTACTCACTCCAGTATTCTTGGGCTTCCCTTGTGGCTCAGACAGTAAAGAATCCACCTGCAATGTGGGAGACCTGGGTTCGATCTCTGGGTTGGGAAGATGCGCTGGAGGAGGGCATGGCAACCCATGCCAGGATTCTTGCCTGGAGAATCTCCATAGACGAGAGGGGCCTGGCAGGCTGCACTCATTCGGTCGCAAAGAGTTGGACACGACTGAGCGAATAAACACAACACATATTCTTCAGACCAATAGAGGTAAAGCTATATAATTTCTTTGGATAGAAAAATGTAAAGGAAACATTGAGACTAAGAAAAATGATTTAGAGATCAGTGGGTGATCAATGGGAACATCTATGTATTATTTTAACAGCTCACAAGAGATGTGAATTCAAAGTGGAGGCTCTGCAGTCTGCATCATCATAGTAATGATGCTTTGACAGGAGAAGGCTAGGATACCCCTGCACTCCAATGTTCACCATCATCTGGAAATTGGAGGAACTGGGAAGAGGCAAAATTGCCATTGTTTTCCTACAGTAAGATTTTCTCCTCTACTACTCTCTCAAAAAAATAATAATAAATTTCAAAGTGATGTCTAAATAGAAACTTTAGGACCTATTTAGACAACCAGTAGAAAAACACATATGCAAAAAATAGTATAATTCCCAAATGTTGGCAATGATGAAAAAATCCATTCAGAGAAACCATACAACATAAAAGACACTAAAATATGATGAAATGCATCTTAGCAAGCAAATATTTCCTGAGGGAACAGATATAAATAAAGTAAGAAGTATTTAATATTCATAGATAGAAAAGCCACAGTATGTATTCCAGAAATGTCAGTTCATCCCCAGATTATTTAATAAACTGAAAGAAATTCCAGTAAAATGACCAACAGAGTTTTAACCAAGTTATATCAAACTTTATAAGAAAGTATAAATGGGCAAGGAAAATAAAGATCATTAAGGAGAGAAATAACTGAGAAGGACCACAGCTACCTGTTAAAGCGTAATACCTGGGATAGCACTAACTCAAACAGCATGCAACGGCCAGAGGTGAGGTAAACAGTCCAACAGCACAGACAAAAAAGCAGAAATAGAACAAACTATGTCGTTAATGTGACGTAAAAGTGCATTTTAAATCAGTGGAGAAAAAATTATTAAGTGAATTCTTCCTATAATTGCTTTGCTATTAGTAATAAGTAAATTTTGACACGTACTCACATCATGCATCTAAGTAAACTACAAGATAACTGCCAACGAATAAACCAGAAAAAACCAGAGGAAGAAAATTTTATATGCTCACTTCTAGAGTGTGAAGACAGACTTTGTAAACAACAGCATTGAAATAGAAACACTTGGAAAAATGTTGATAGATTTGACAACTTAAAATATTGGCATCTTTTTACTGTTAAAATGCCTATGGGGAAATATTTAGAATATATACAGTACCCAAAAAGCCATTAAACACCCTAATATGTAAAAAAGAGCTTGCAAATCAATAGGAGAATAAAGTAACTCCATAGAAGAACAGACTACGGCTACAAATAGGCAATTCAGAAAGGCAGACCAATAAACAGCCAGTCACCATAAGAAAACTCTTCATCCTCACTAACAACCAAAAGAGAACAACCTAAAACTCGATACCATTGTTTGTGGTCAAAACGGCAAACATTTAAAAAATGACAGCACTCAAACTGCCAAGTGTAGCCAGGAATCAGAAGCTGCTCCCTACCTTGTGGATGGGCGTGTTCATTTGTACAAAACTTCTGCTGGAGTCCTGGACTTCAAAGTGTCTCAGGCGTCTTGCAAAGGTTTCTCTCCTGCTGAACCAGCAACTGTAGTTTGTCCCCTGAGGAAATAATTAGAAAGAAACACTAAGATTATGACCAAGGACTTAAATTGTAATTTTCTGTATCAAACTTGGGGAATAAAAACCTAAATATTCACCAAGAGGAAAATTCTTTAAAATAAATTGACTTAATTGTGCATTTATAAGGGACCATTGCATAATATTAAAAAATCAGTTTAGAAAAGCGTTTCATGCTATGGGGAAATTTTCATGATATGACGCTAAGTGTAAGCACAGGATAAAAACTTTCTCATATGTTATGATCTCTACTTTATCTTTAACACTCACTTTTCCTGCAATCAGCATGCATTTTTTTTCAATTAGAGTAATCAAACTCAATGTAATTTTTTTAAAAAGCGAACAACGAGATGCTCAGCTGCTTCAGTCCTGTCTGACTCTTCGCAACCCCATGGACTGCAGCCCGCCAGGCTCCTCTGTCCATGGGACTCTCCAGGCAAGAATACTGGGGTGGGTCGCCATGCCCTCCTCCAGGGGATCTTCGCCACGCAGGGATCGAGCCCACATCTCTCTCCTGTGTCTCCTGACCCGCTGGGCAGCCCCAGTGATGAGGAAACATCTCCAAGTGAGGCCTCTGGGGTTCAGGACCCATAAGCCATTCCTTACGCTGAGAATTCAGAGAATCGGACGGGAGGCCCTTTCTCCTCTGAGCCTAACTTCCGGGCCTGGCGGTGGGCGCCGCGGCCGCGCCCGTCTGGTTCCCTCAGTCTGTGAAGTATCCCGTGCGCCCCGGTTCTCTCTCGCTCCAGAGGCGGTGTCGGGTCCTACTTGGAGAAGCGGCCGGAGCTCGCGGTCGGCGGGTGTTACTCCTGGAGGCGAGAGCGCGACCGCCGAGCTGCGAGCCAAGCACTCGGGCTCAGCGCGGGAAGCGGGCGGCTGAAGGCTGGCCCCGCGGCGGCGGGCCGAGAGGCCAGCAGCGGCCTCGCGCTGGAGCCGCCGCCCGAGGGGCCTGGCCTTCCTCCCGCTCCCCTGGGCCCAGGAGCAGCGACGGCGGCGCCGCCCTCGCGTCCAACTGTCACGTCTTCCCACCGCGCGGCTCCTGAAGGGCCTTCTCTCCTCAGGAAAGGCCCCCGCGCTGGTCTAACCCAGCCCGTCCGCCTGGGCCTGCTCCCCTGCACGTTGGCTAGCTCCATGGTTTGAAAGGAATCCCTCCCTCCTGCTCTCCCATCACGTCTTTCAATGTTCTTATTTCCCGTAAACGTGTTGGGTAAACATCTCTTCAGCTCCTTCACCGTGTGATCAGTGGAAACGCCATCTCACACCCCAGGTTTGGGTTCTTCGAGTTCCGATTCTTCCCACCTCCTGAGATATTTTTAACGCGTTGGTGGTGTTGCTGAACACTAGGTTATATTTTAGGCTTCTATAGTTTAACATGCTTACTTGCCAAGTGGTTTTTCCTCTTGCTTTAAAACGGCTGCAGACTTGCAGAGGCTAGACGCATGAAAGCTCCCCGCCCGCGGCGTGGCCCATGGTCGCCCGGGGGCTGCTCCGCCCCAGGAGTGACCGAACGCCGCGCTCGGGCGTTCGCTCTCCAGCCCTCACAGGGTCAGGTCTGTCCTCGGAGTCTCGGCGCCGCGCCACCAGGGCACGTCTGGGCTGCCGTGAACGTCAGTTCGCACGTTTCCAGGCCGCCGCGTCCACTCCCGTCCTGGAGGGAGAGGCAGCGGGTTGGGGAGGGAATGGCCCCGGGCAGGCGGTGTTTGGAAGCGAGCGCGCGGCTTCAGGACCGCGTGGTTGGCCCTTGCCAGGCCCCGGTGGCTCCCTGAGACCTGCTTTCACCCCGGAGCGCTCAGCTAAGGACTTCCCTGTCTTTCCCAGCCAGCGGCTTGGGATCCGTCTCCGCACTTCTTGGCAGGACTCGTTTTGTTTCAGAGAGGAGGACTCACCTCTGTTGCATCTCCAACTCCCTCTGGCTTCAGCCCTGCCCCTCAGAGTGCTGCCCGCCTTCCTGCCCCGCTCACAGCGCTGTTCTGTGGATCCGTCCCTCGGCAGGCACAGGGTCAGGCGTGTCACGGGCGGGGGCTGGGGGTCAGCAGGGAGCAGGTCCGCGAGGCCTCCTGCCCGCCTTAGATTATTCTGGATGCACAGGGCGTGAGTTTGGACCCCCACTTCCTGCACCCAAACTCTCGCCTTGATCACTGAGGCGCCCTCTGGGCTTGGCCCCTCCCTCCTCACTCCAAGGGCGCGCCCACCTGGTCTCCCTAATTAGCAGCCGTGAAAGCAGCAGGGGTCACGGAGATGGATCTGTTTCTGAAAGGCTCAGCCTCAAGCCCGTCAGACTTTGCCTGGAAGAGACACCCATTCCTTCCAGACTGAGTGGAGATGAAGAGGGCTGAGGACTCAGGGCTGTGCAAAAATTCTGTGGTGAACGTGGGGGCAAAGGAAGGGCAGGGCCACCAGCCAACGGCCAACCCAGAGGGATGCTCCAAAAGTGCGGTTTGCACAGGTGCTCAGACTGCATCCAGAGTCAGGGCTCATGCCCAACAAGAAGCCACTGAAGCCGAGACTTTGGCCTCCCGCTTGCACGGCCCCTTCTAAGGACCTGGGAGGGTCTTAACAATTTTGTGTTCATTCATTTGATTTCTCAAGCACGTTGTTCCATATTCCCATGACTTTCTCTCCCCTGTTGACTCATTTAGATTTAAGTTTTCAGTCTGGCTGGCTCCAACTACATCAGTGCCTAGTGAATTTCTAAAAGCTCATGTTGCTGGCACGCTGGCATGTGAAATGCAAGACATCACAGAAGTATCAAGGGGCCAAGCTCCACGTTTCCTGTCCCTTGTCCCCAAGACCACTTTAGGAAGTATGATAATCAGAGGGGCTCCGATAACAGAAGTGGTCCAATAACAACCCCCAGAGTGCTCGGGTTTATCGAGGGTTTACTCTAAACCAAGCAGTTTGTAAAGTCTACACTTTGTGGTGTGTCATTCTTGCTAGAACACAATGGCATAAACGTTAAGGGACCATGATCCCTTATCTAAAACCCCCAAGGCCAGTTGTTTTTCAGAATCAATAACTTTTTGTATTTTAGAAAGGAAATCCTGCCAAATACCAATCTGATTTAACAAGCCAAGGGGATCTCAGGCAGCAGACCATAATCAAACAAATTTCTGCAGTTAAGTGTATGAATATTCACACCAAATGGTATAAAGATCATAAATAGCTTCATAGCAGTGCGGGTTAGGGTTTGCCACAAAATGTTACTTTATGAGAATCCACAGGGGAACATTGACCTTGCTATCCTGTCTGTCAAGGAGGTGGTACCTAGCTTGTCTAAACTAGTATTCAGTCATTAAGCAATCATCTAAATGAGAAAGGATCTATAGCACAGTTTTGTTTTTCCCTGCTGGGATTCCTCCCTATTTGGACAAATTGACCACAGCTCAAAGGAGTATTGGTGAAAAAGTTTGGTTTAAACCTCAGTAGATAAGAGTTTCTGTTGAGCTGATAGGACAAATGCCGTAATGAATTTCTGGTCTCAGAGTCAAGACTTAAGGAAAGGTCAGTGATAACAGACAATCATTTTATTCTTCCTAATGTGCTTTCCACCGGTGATAGTGGACACAATGACAGTGAGTGGAGTGTACTAACACAAGCTAAAAGCTTTCTTGATTGTATGTAGAATGGTGGCCCGAGAATTAAACTTTTAAAAGAATGAAAAATCTGATAATTAAAAATAGAAACTGTCATAGAAAAGTTACACAGCAGACTAGACAGAGCTAAAGAGAGAATTATATGATTGGAAGATAGACCTCCTTGTCAAAAACATTCTAGAATGGAGCAGAGGAAGAAAGGAAAGAGAAGGAAAATGCAGATTAGCCTTTTACAGGCGTAGCACAATGTGAGAAAATAGAGTATGTTTCTGATCAGAATTCTAGAGGGAAAATAGAATGGAAGAGACACAGTATTTGAAGAAAGAATAGTTGAAATTTTCCCAGTATTTTTTAAAGATATGACTGTTCATATTTAGGATGTCCATAAATCCCAAGAAGGGTAATTAATAATTCACATTTAGACACATTCTAATGACACTGGTGGATACAAATGACAAAGAGAAACTCCTTCAGCTCAGTCCGTTCAGGCGCTCAGGCGCCCCATGCAGTCCGACTCTGCACCCCATGAGCCGCAGCACGCCAGGCCTCCCTGTCCATCACCAACTCCTGGAGTCTACTCAGACTCATGTCCATCGAGTCGGTGAAATAGGAGGAGAGAAATAAATTTTCTAAAAGAAAACAGGATTTAGAGATATAGCTGATTTCTCAACAGTAATAGGGAAAACAGAAGACTGTGGCATAATATCTAAACTGCTGAGAAAAAATAGATGTTTACTTTAAATTATAGGTCAGTTCAATGTATTTTTAAAAAATGATGATGAAGTAAAAATATTTCCAAAATCTCATGACTGACCCTCATTAGAGATACTTCTGTAGGGAAAACTCTAGGAAGAGAGAAAGGACCCCAGAAAAAAGATCTGAGATACAAAGAATGTTTATCAAAGAAAATAGTAAATATGTGGATAAGTCTAAACAAACATTAGCTGTGGAAAATAATAACATATAATTTGTGTGGTTAAAAATAACAAAATAGAACTAAGAAACAGAACAACTGCAACATATAATTTATAATAAAAAGAACTCCAAGTTTCTTGTATCATTTGTAAAGAGGGTAAATATTAGCTGTATACTTTGTCAACTCAAATGACTTATGGATTATTAATATTTTACGGTAATCAACAATATCCTAGAAATAGAATGTATTCCAAATTTAGTTGGAAAATAAGATGGGAAGAAGTTAAAAATCAATTAATTTAAAAGGATGTAAGAACAGAAAGAAAAAAGAAGCTAACAAAGGGAGGACAAATATTCAATAGAAAGCATGAAGGAAAATAGTAGAAAGAAATTTCAATTATCACTAATCACAATAAGTACTAATGAATAAAACTTTCTAATTAAAAGGTTAAGATTATGCTGAATTTTTAAAATCCCAGTTATATGTTGTTAATAAGAGATAGATAAAAAAGTATAAGAGCTTAGACAGGCAAAACTCAAAAACAAAAAGGAAAACTATGTTCTAAAAAAAGTAACCAAGGGACACTGATATTAATATATTGGTATAAGTTGAAAACAAAAAACTTAAGGCCAAAAGCATTAATGGTTACATTTTTTAAAAAAGGTTATTACATATTGATACAAGGCATAAAGAGCTCAATTCAACAGGAAAGGGTAACAATCCTAAGCCCTTCTGTTCCTGATAACTCAATCAAAATACATAAAACAAAAATAGGTGAATTGTAAGGAAAATTTGAGACATCCAGCATCAGAGAAGCAGATTTTAAAATACATTCTGTGAATAATCAATAGACCAAATAGACAAAATTCAGTAAGGATATAAAATATATGAACAATACTCTGAAAGGGTTGATAAAATAAGGATAAAACAGAGATAAGAATCAAATTTTTTCAAACAGTCCAGAAACATTTACAAATACCACATGGTAGGAAATAAAGTTAAGTGCACTGTAGTTCAGTAAGTTGATATAATATGGACACATCGTTCCTGACTTCAACACAATTTTATAGATTCTAAAACACAATATTCTTTTTTGGTTTTTAGTGTCTCTAAACTGGGATGTGTCTTACAGTCAGGGACTCTTATACTTGCTGTTGCCATTTTCCCACATCTTAACATTTCTGAAATCTTAATACATCCTGTGTAGCATTTTAGGGCCAATAAATATGTGAAGTTCAAAATCAATAATGAAATGATTTTAACACAAATTCATGTGAAGCAAAAGACATACTTTCAAAAACCTTATGATCATTTCATGATGTCAAATCATTATGCTATTCACCTAAAGCTTACACAGTGCTCTGTGTCAGTTATAGCTCAATCCAAGTAGAAGAAGAAAAAGCCTCCTGGATCAAAATAGTAATCCTTACAAAAGTTAGAAAATACTTGCTAAAAATATCAGGTGTCAGTAATTGTGAGATGCAGCCACGGTCACGGTAAAAGGCAAATTTATAGTCTTAAATTATATGAGGGGCTTCCCAGGGGTAAAGAACCCGCCTGCCAACGCAGGAGATGCGAGAGACTCGAGTTCCATCCCTAGGTCGGGGAGACCCCCTGGAGAAGGGAATGGCAACCCACTCCAGTATTCTTGCCTAGAGAAGTCCATGGACAGAGGAGCCTGGTCGGCTATGCTCCATAGGGTCGCAGAGAGTCAGACATACCTGAAGCGACTTAGCACACATGCACAAATTATATTAGAAAATTTTAGAAGGCTGGAAGAATAGAATAGCCTGCAAGAATAGCAGAATAAACTCAACAAAGCAAAAGAAGGGAAACAGTAATGGACAAGATGCAATGCAGTTGAAAATAAAGGGGGAAAGGATAAGCAAAGCCTAAGTTTGATACTTTGAAAAAGATTAATCAAATTAACAAATATTCACAGCATAAAAAGATAAAATATTCACAGTATAAATGAAAAATTGGTTAACTACATATAAGCAACAAAATGTAGATATCAAAGAGTTAAAACACATCTAGGACAAATAATTTGTAAAAAATGTGAAAATAACAAATTCCTATGTAAAACAATTTCGCTAAACTGACCCCTACAGGACTGAATGATCTTGAAACCGTTAAATGCCTTGAATCAATATTTTAAAATCTATCTGCAAAGAAAATACAGATGGTTTTACAGGCAAGTTCTACCAATCATTGCATAACTCCATCAGTCAACTATTCCAGAGAATGTAGAAAGAACAAACATTCCTTCAGCTCATCCTACTGGGCTAGTTATCAAAATCATGGATAATATAAAAGAAACAACAGGCCAACCTTTCACATGAGCAAAAACCCGCACGTACACAAATGCAAAAATACTGAAAATCATTAGCAAATAAAAGTCATGTGCACATAGGACTTCAAGGTTACTTTTGCCTTAAAAACATTAAAACCCACATTACTATAAATACCATACAAGCAGCTCCAAGCAGGAAAACCATAAACTTGCGGTATAGTTTCAGTAATCAGGAGGGCGTGGTGGTGGCTGACGAACAAGTGAAGTACAGTACAGAGGCTAGAAATGGGTCCACGTGCGGGAAGGCTGATTTCCAACAGGCCTTGTGGATGAGCGAGGCAAGAACAGGACCCCTGGTCATCCAGGGAAACCCAGAAGCCAGCTCCCCACCTCACTTCATTCACGAAAACCCAGCATTAGTAGCCTGCGTGTGACAGCGTTTTCTTATCATTTAGAAGAAAGCACGGGATAACATCTTTACGAATCTCACGTGGAGATACTTTGTGTTTGAACTGTCTGATCCAGAGCGCTTGCATGTGGGAATGTTCCTATAAAAGGGAAGTTATTGAAAATAAGATATGATTGATGAGATTGAAATAAAAGCCAAATCCAAAATCCATTGAGATAAAAAGCTCAAAAGATGAGGGAGGGGGAAGATCAAGCTACAAGTTTAAAACCCACTAGAGGTAAAGTGAAAAAAACCCTAGAATAGATGAGATGGAGATCGAGGAACCTCAAGTTTAAACCAACAGAAGGTGACGAGGATAAAGAGTCTTGAGAAGGTCCTCTCAAGATGAACGTGGTGAAGAGCAGGGGGCCGGTCAGCCGCAGGCACTTCCGCTGCCCCGCGCGGACCACCGTGAGGGGGGACAGAGGAAGCCAGAGTGACGGATGCGCTTGGTCAGACTCCTTACCGAAGCCCCTCCCGACACGGAGCCCTCTGATGGGAGACCACACACCCTGCCAGCAAACACTTGTTAGTTTATCCACCGTTCCTTCTACCTTTCCTTACCAAGCACCTAGCTGCCTGCCCGCTGCCTCGTAAGAAATGCATCTACACGTGGTCCTCCCTAGCATTATGCCAGGCAGCTGGGTAAGCCCTGTAATGTCAGGGTTAGGGCCCCACAGTAAGGGGTGATTCCTAGACCCAGGGTGACGGGTGTGATGTGAGGTTGGAGGAGGTGGGGGCCGACAACACAGGCTCCGCAGCCTCACGAAGACTTTAGAGCCCGTCCCGAGGATCAGGAGGAGCCACTAGGCACCTCTGCAGGAAGGCACAGTAAATCCGAGATTTCTGGAGAGACCCGTGGGCTGGGACCAGGTAGATAGCAGAGTGCAGGCGGCCGTGGTGACGATTCACAGAAGGGGCTTCCAGATACTTAGGAGACAGGATGGAGTTTGGATGGGAAAAGGCTTAGGGGAAGAAGGCGTGTTTTCTGGCATGGACGACTGGGAGGCATCTCTTCTGCAGAGACCTAAGCAGAGGAAGGGGCCAGTGTCAGCCTCTCAGTTCAGTTCAGTTCGGTCACTCAATCGTGTCCAGCTCTTTGCGACCCCATGGACTACAGCACATCAGGCCTCCCTGTCCATCACCAACTCCCGGAGTCCACCCAAACTCATGTCCATCGAGTCGGTGATGCCATCCAACCATCTCATCCTCTGTCATCTCCTTCTCCTCCCACCCTCAATCTTTCCCAGCATCAGGGTCTTTTCTAATAAATCAGTTCTTCACATCAGGTGCCCAAAGTATTGGCGTTTCAGCTTCAGCATCAGTCCTTCTAATGAACACCCAGGACTGATCTCCTTTAGGATGGACTGGTTGGATCTCCTTGCAGTCCAAGGGAGTCTCAAGAGTCGTCTCCAACTCCACAGTTCAAAAGCATCGATTCTTCGCCACTCAGCTTTCTTTCCTCCCAAATAACCAGCCTGACTTGAACCGGTGCCCCGGGGTCTCCTTCTGGAAACTGCAAGGCAGGCAAGCTGTCTCAGGTGCCCCAGGTCCAGGATGGGTCAGAGCCAGGGAGGGGCCCCTTGCAGGGGGAGCCCCGCTGGGCCAGGACACATGCTCTGTCCTGCAGCCAGGGTCCTCCCTCCCAGGGGTTCCGACCCGGCAGGTGCAGGGCGCAGGGACCAGTGGTCCTCAGACTCCACTCAGAGGGGCCTGGCGCCTCACTGCTCAGAGCACGTCCCGAGGCACCAGCATCTCCTGGGAGCTGCTGGAAACATGGGCCCAGGTCCCTCCCTTCCAGGACCCATAGAGTGAGAATGAGCATTTTTCAGAGTCTGCGGGAAGCTGGAGACACTGACTCCAAATCACAGGAAAATCACGGACGAGTCACTGTCAGAGGATGACTGCCCATGTGCACATGTGTGACGCGTCCCCTGGGCTGAGCGCCCTGACCAGGAGCACCGATGCCACTCCACCCGCCCCCACCCCGCCGGCTCTGCTCTGTTCCACTCTCCTTATATAGATTTTCACATCTGAACTGACGGAAAGCGGGGCTTCTGCTAATTATACACACCACAAGCCTGGCATTGAGTAAGCATCACTAGTAACAAAACAGCCAGAGAAGCCACAGAGAAACATCGCCTCAAACAGGAAGCGGTCTTCCCGCCAGCCCTGCTGTGTCCCCGCGCGGGAGAGTCCGGCCGGGGAGGACAGGCCTGGTGGCGAGCCCGGGATTGAGCGAGGGGCCCAGAGCACTCAACCCTGCTCCCCTGCCCGCCCACGCCGGGCCCCTGTTTGCAGCGCTTTGCTGCCTCAAGCCTGTCACTCAGCCTTACTCAAAAGGCCGATCCAAGTCCCGCGTCCCCTAGGAAGCTTTCCCATTTGGTTAAAAGCTGTATTTTGGAACCAAAATTCTAGGCATATGCTAACAGGTGTAACTAGATTGCTAAATGCACAGCCCAGTCTTCCAAATAAAAACGTACCCAGCTTCACACTGAGATCACCTTGCTAAGTATACAATTGCACGATGCGTCGTTCCCTTGGGTAATTCCCAGCAGTTCACGTGCACTTTTGCCGTGGTTCTCCCGTGGACCAGCAGCTCGCGTTCCACGGAGTAAGCAGCAGTGGGAAGTTACAGGATGGGCACAGGAAGAGAACAGCCGCAAAAGAAGCAGGACGCTCGTCACAATTCCGCGGGGACTAAGGGCTCGGGGCGGAGCAGCAGGCCCCGCACCCCAGCCCTGCTCAGCCGGACTCCGTCAACAGCTGGATTAGAGCGGCCGCTTCTGGCAGAGTTACAGAAGCAGGGCACCTTAATGGTGGGAGAGGTTTCTTTCCCCCAAATCCACCGAAGACCAGTGACAGGTGCATGTCACAGCAAGGCCACCGCGGTCCTGTCTCAGCCCCCAGACCGAGGTCCCTGGGGTGCATGCCCACACTTGGGGAAGCACCCTCTGGAAGGTGGGCGTCGATTTTAAACAACCAGGGCTCACGTTTTCTCAGCAAAAGTTTCTGAATTTAAAAGCACTTGATAATTTTAGTTTCTTACCATGCTTTTTTAAATTATAGGAAAAAAATGTGTAGAAAACCTAAAAAGAAAATAACATGGAGGTTATTTTTAGATATTTTAATATTTTAGATATTTAATATTTTTAGATGTTTTAAACTGGAAAGCATTGTTCTTATCCCTGAAACATGACTGACAGAGCCCTACTGAACTCACGAGGCTGGACTCCGATTCCTGACAGCATTGACTCTGAGCATTGCTGCCAGACGCCAGGCCACCATCTGGGGACAAGTCATGTGTGCTGGGCAAGGCTGCGGCAGGCTGCTGCTGTGGCCTGAACTATGTCCCCCTAAAACCACATGCTGGAGCCCAACCCCCAGGACTCAGAGTGTGACTGCCCTTGGAGCTGGGCTTTTAAAGAGGCGGTTAAATCACAGTGAGGCCACGTGGGCGGGCCCTGATCTTGTCTGACAGGTTCCCCTGGAGGAGGAGGTCAGGACATAGACACATACATGGGATAACCAGCCAAGGACTGCCCCTGTTTTGCTCAAGTTGGTTTTAATGGGGTTTCAAGCGTTTGGAATGAAACTCTAAGGCTTGTACAAGCCAGAGGAACGTACACACTCTCTTCACACTCAAAGCCAACCAGACAGGTGTGCTCAGCGCTGCTCATCCACCATGTTTATTTGAAGCGTGTACACAGGACCTCACAGTGTATGTGTCTTGATTCCGTCGCGTGCAATCTATAAGACGTATGAGCCAAGCTTACTTCCCGATGTGAATTAAAGGTGTGCGGTGACTGACTCCTCGTCTCCTTCTGTTGGAGGAAAACCTGTATTTGGATGTGTAGATTTCAAATCCGCCCCCTTTTAACAGTCGTTTTTGAGACTGAAGTATAGTTGCTTACAATATTACATTGAATTCAGGTTGCAACACACCGATTGTGTCGGTATTTCTGTAGATTGCGTACCGTGGAAAGCTGTTATAATACTGGCTATTTCACCTGTGCTGGATATTACAGCCCCATGAGTGACTGACTTTCTAACTGGTAATGTCCACCTCTTCATGCCCCTCACCTATCGCACCCGCCCCCTCACTCTCCACCCTTCTAACCACTAGATTGTTCCGAGTCTGTTTCCACTTTGTTCGATCTGTTCGTTTGTTTTCTTGTTTAGATTCCACCTGTAAATGAAAACATGCCGGGTTTGTCTTTCTCCTTCTGACATTTCATGTAGCGTAATAACTCATATAACTCAACATCAAGGAAACAAAAAAAATGATTAAAAAATACACAGAAGACCTGAATAGACATTTTTCCAAAGAAGATGTATGAATGGCCGAAGGGTACCTGGAAACATCACTATCACCGGGAAAAAGCAAGTCAAAACCTCAACAAGCTATCCACTCGTACCTGTCGGAGGGGCTGCTGTCCAAAAGAGCACAAATAACAAGCGCTGGGGAGGGTGTGGAGAAAAGGGGACCCCGATGCGCCGTTGAGGGGAGCTCAGTGGGTGCAGCCTCTATGGAGACAGCACGCGGGTCCTCGGGAACCAGGAATGGCGCGACCCCCTGACCCGCCACTCCGCTCCTTCGCCCCGTCCTTCCCCGCCCGGGGCAGCTGGTGGCTGGAGAGAGAAGATAGCTGGGCCGCCTCCCGGGAGCACCCCCGCCCCTCCCAGGTCGCGGGCCCCACTGGCCCTTTCATGTGCCAGTTAGTCTGAGCAGGAGCAGGAAGACAGCCTCCCCGGCAGGACGCCTGGGAGCGCCCAACACTCAGCTCCGCTTCCCGGGTGACTCAGAAGTAAAGAAGCCACCTACAGTGCAGGAGACGCAGGAGCCGCAGGAGCCGCAGGTTTGATCCCTGGGTCGGGAAGATCCCCTGGAGGAGGGCATGGCAACCCACGCCAGTATTCTTCCTGGAGAATCCCAGGGACAGAGGAGCCTGGCGGGCTACAGCCCATGGGGTCACAAAGAGTCAGACACGAGTGAGCGACTGAGCGTGCACACATGTGACACTCATCACACCCTCCTGACCCTCTGAGCCAGGTTAGGACATGAAACTCCTAGTTTGCCCCCAAGAAGGGGAGTTTCTGAGGGACTCTCGGCATCTGGAGGTCTCATCGGCATGGTCTCCACAGGAATCCGTGGGGCGGCTGACCAGCCGAGCCTCACTGCCTCCAGAGCCCCCCTGGTCTTCCCACCTGGGACACAGGCAGCCTCCCCACAAGGACCACTGAGGTGGCAGAGCAAGGGGACCCGGAGCTGCGGAGCCCTGGGGAAGGTCTGTCCCAGGCCCGGGAACGGTTGAGGGAGGAGGCGGCAATAAAGCAGGTCTCTGGGAGCCTCTTCTCTTTGGGGAGACCCCCATCTGCGTGCAGGAGCCAGGCGGGGAGACCCCCATCCGCGTGTAGGACCCAGGCGGGGAGACCCCCATCCGCGTGCGGGACCCAGGCGGGGAGACCGCCATCCGCGTGCGGGACCCAGGAGCCTGAAGCATGGAGGCTGGGCCTGGGTCGCCTCTGAACATGTGTCTTGGCCGCCGCACGGATTCAGATTTCACAACAGATAAAACCGTTTGGTGAGGATGTCCCCACAGTCTACCAGCCTGTCCTCCTGGGCTAGAGGGGCTGACCTCTGCACAACCCAGTGTCAGCTAGGAGCCTCCAGAAGGTGTTGGGCCCCGTTATTAGATGGGGAAGTGTTGGAATTCCGTTTCCTCCTTGATGAAGAATTTGAAACGTTCCCCCTGTCACAGAACAAAGGCAGCCGTGACTTCTGTTTCACCATCTGCACGGCTGATTTCATGCACTTTTGACAGTTGCTATCACGCTTCTGACAGTGACGACCTCCCCGCCAAGGGAAGCTGGGTGGGGGGTCGTCTGTGCCTAACCCATGTCAGCTCATCCCAAATGAGAGCTTTGTGTAACCCAAGGAATGAGCTTAGCAGACACTTTGCTTTCCACTTGGAAAACAGCCCCACAATCCCAATTCAGATGATTCCAGATCAAACAAAAACATCTTGGGCAGTCACCTGCTTCGACCTGCAGAGCGTTCAAGGTGGGACACTCAGAGGGCCTTCTGACTGTGGCCTTGGTCCCTGAGCAGCGTAGCTGGGGGCAGCTGGGCCCAACCACACTGACCATGAGCTATTCATCCTTCCCGAGGGGTCCAGTGTTCTCAGGGGACCCCAGCAAGGACAGTGCAGTCCCCTAATGGCGCTTGCTGTCCACGGAGACGCACCACCCCTGCCATAATCACAGACATCACGCTGAAGACAAGGAGCCGGGGAAGGCCTTCCTGAAGCAGCGGACTCCCACCCGACGCCCACAGACCCGGGAGGTCCTCTTGCTCTGCAGCCCTGGCCCTCCCCTCCCAGCTCGAGGCCCCTCCGCACGGAGGACCCAGGATTCGCCGGGAAGGCGTGCCCTTCTGGCTCAGCATCGCCCTCCGGAGCCTTGCTGCTGCTCAGAGAGCCTCCGCACCCCGTCCAGCCCCCGTGAGGACCCGCTCAGGCGAGCTTGGCCAGGCTGCGTCCCCATGGGGAGAGAAAGAGGAAGAGGAAGGTTCTAAGACAGCTTTCCCCCGACCCCTCTGAGTGGCAGAAGTTTCCGATCACTGTGTCAGAAGGCATCTGTCACCAGCACACCATCAGGGCAGGCGGTCCGGGGACAAAGAGCATGCCCCCGGACGCAGGCTGCAGGCACAGCGCACCCTCCCCCAGGAAGGCCTGGTGCAGAGGAGAGCTGCTCCAGGAGCCAGGCTCTAACAGGACTCACTCCCGTTCCATCCAGTTTAAAAACAAGAGGGGCCGGACCCATGTCACCGCCGTGAGAGCAACACACCCCTCGTGGGAAATTTCACCAAGAACACAGCCCTTCCCCGGCCTCTAGGTGCAGACTATTTGTCTGATTCCTTTTTCTAAACATCAGGAGGGTAACAAGCCTGTGTGCGTGCTAAGTTGCTCCAGTCGTGTCTGACTCTTTTTGACCCCATGGACCGCAGCCCGCCAGGCTCCTCTCTGTCCATGGGGTTCTCCAGGCAAGAGTACTGGAGTGGGCTGCCATTTCCTCCCCCAGAGGATTTTCCTGATGCAGGGATTGAATCTGCATCTCCTGCATTGGCAGGCGGATTCTTCACCATGAGCGCCACCTGGGAAGCCCCCAGGGGTGTTACCCTGGCTCATAGTAACAGTCTTGCTTGGATGATAAGGCCGAGCCAGCAGCGGACCGCCTGGTACTGTTTGCTGAGTGTTTGCTTAGGCTTTTCCAAGCAGACAGGAGCTGTGCCCGGGCAGCCATGCACGCCGGCACACGCTGGGTCTCTGATTCCCGGTGAGACGCTGCAGCAGATACACTTGTGTCTTCATGGATGATCGATAGTCCCCTGGGAGGTGGGAGGGGTTGCATGAGTCCAGCTCATGACCTGCCGCCCAGATTTAACAAATGCACAAGAATGTCCTTCGAATAGGAGCACAGACAACCTTCAGGGAAATTATCAGGCCATTGAGCTGCAAGACAGGGCCCTCCGAAGCTCCTTCATGGGCGTTTTATTGTCGTGAGAGTGAAAAAGCAGCACTTTTTGGAGGAAAATTATAGCTGTCCCTTTCCAGATTTTCTGTGGCCGTTAACCTAGAAACGCGGTGACTCCAGGCCTCACTAGTGACTCCACAGCTCAGAAAGTGAGCTTTCCCTCTGTCTCCCCAGACGTGTCATCAGGGCGTCGTCAAGGTAAACAGTGCTCTTTTCTGGTTTCAAGTCACCTGCTAACTGGGGAAACAGAGAAGACAGTGTGTCCTTGCCCGGGGTGCAAATGTCACTGAAAGGCCAGGGGACCGAGGCTGCAGCTGCAGCTCTGAGAGTACCTGGGGGCCACCCGGCACTCCGTGGCCTGCAGGTGGCCGGCTCCATCCTCTGCCGCCCTGCCGGGCCAGTGGGAAAGCCCCGCCTCCTCTGTGAAGCCCCGCCCACCGCTCCAGGGCCGCGTCACAGCTCCACGTGCCAGGCCGCCTCCTCCACGTCCCGGGAAGGTCCCAGACACGCGGAGGAGCAGGTCGGGGCTCTGAGCTGGTGCTTTCCTCCTCCAGCCTGTCTGGACTCCCAGCCCCGAACGAATGCTTGAGGTCTGAGAACCCAAAAGGGGTTTAACCTAAAACAAAACCAGGACGTGGAAAGGCAGAACCTGAGATCTGCGCCCACAGGAAAGCGAGACCTAAGAGGTGAGAGAAGGAGGCCCCACCAGTGCCTGATTTATGGAAAACGGAAACCCACCTCCTGACCAGTGACCCCTGGCCAAGTCTCCCTCATCCTCATGCCAATAGACGCCACTTGGACCTGGCCCCAGACCCTCGAGTCCTCGCCCACAGTGGCCGTGGGTGCGTTTCTCTAGCTGCAATCCCTGCGCTGCTTCCTGGCAGGCTCCCTTTCCAGCAATCCTCTCTATTGAGGGGGACAAGGGGGCGTCCTCCTGGAGGGGGAAGCCTGGCCGCCACCGGGGTTGGCCAGCTGCTTGTGACGAAGGACTCGCAGCGACAGCACCACCAGCTGACGGACGGTCCTCGGGGCCAGACTGAGGCCCCACGTGCCTCACGACACCCCTTGGCTCCAGCACGGCCTCGCGGGGGGAGCCTTCAGAGGACGGGGAACGCCAGGCTCCACTAGGGTCTGGAAATGATGGTTTTCAGGGATTCCCAAGGATGCATTCCTTCCACTACAGTGCAGGGAAGTGATGTCTGTGTGTGCACCTGTGTGTGTGTATGAGCATGTGTATACGTGTGCATGTGTGTGTGTGTGTGTGTGTGCACGGGCGTCCTCTCTGGTTTCCCGGCTGGCTCTGTGTGGGTGTCAGAGGGCCAATGCCACCAGCCCGGCTCTCAGGAGACAGAACTGCCCACCTCAGGGCCGCCCTGCCCTATGGAAACAAGCTCCGTGTACCTGCACATGCCCTGGGTGAAAAGGTTTGGGTCTGCAGCTGGACGTCAAATCCGTTTGTCCCCCAGCCTCCCGTGGGGGCACTTTCGGCCCAGATCACAGAGCAGGAGCGAGGCCCCGGGCCCCTCCCGAGAGCGGGGGCTGCAGACTCTGAAAGGCACATGTTCTTCTGAAGCTGTGGCTCATTATTCCCTAGAACAGTGGCAATATAATGCATTTTCATTTACTTAGCCTGAAATATATGTAAATTAAAGGGTTTTCTTTTATTAAAACTAACCCTGAAACTCACCACTGATGTGTTTTTGTTATTCTAAAGAGAAGCAGCCCTGGAGGACGGGGGCCCTGACAGCGTTTCACATGCAGGCGTGGGTCTTGCTGCAGAAAGAAGGCTCTTGCGCCCCAGGCCCGAGCCCCCGAATAAAGCGGTGCCCAGTGGCGAGGCTCGCCCTGCGCATGCGCCCGTGGCCTCCAGTCGGGATGGAGGGGATGGCCCGCCCCGCTTGGAAGCCGAATTGCAACTGAGAAGGAAAAATGAACTGCCTTTCTGCCGCTGGAGCCCAGCGCGGGGTGGGGGGTGGGGGAGAAGGTGCTGGAACGCCACTGACGTCCCTGGAGGGAAGGACTCAACCCCTCAGTCCCGTCTCCCGGGCCAGCCCAGATCCCAGACCCCAGCCAAGACCCCGGCCTGCATCCCAGAGCCTGGCCCAGACCACGGACCCCAGACCCCAGATCCCAGCCCAGACCACGGACCCCAGAGCCTGGCCCAGACCACGGACCCCAGGCCCCAGATCCCAGCCCAGACCATAGACCCCAGACCACAGACCACAGACCACAGACGCCAGACCCATGCCCAGACCACGACTTGGACCCCAGACCCCAGATCCCAGCCCAGACCACGGACCCCAGAGCCTGGCCCAGACCACGGACTCCAGACCACAGACCCCAGACCACGGACCCCAGCCCAGACCATGGACCCCAGACCCTGGCCCAGACCACAGACCACAGACGCCAGACCCTGGCCCACACCACGACCTGGACCCCAGGCCCCAGACCCCAGACCCTGGCCCAGACCACGGACTCCAGACCCCAGACCACAGACCACAGACTCCAGACCCTGGCCCAGACCACAGACCACAGACGCCAGACCCATGCCCAGACCACGACCTGGACCCCAGACCAC
>JADEYB020000008.1:1353932-1396305 GCA_015832495.2 Alces alces
GAGTGGGTTGCCATTTCCTTCTCCAGGGGATCTTCCCGACCCAGGGATGCAGCCCAAGTTTCCTGCATTGCAGACAGATTCTTTACCAGTGAGCCACCAGGGGAGACCCCCAAACTTAGCTACTAATTGCCTATTATTGACCAGAAACATTATCAATAATATAATCACTCCATTAACACATATTTTTATAAATTTTATGCATTTAAGACATACCTAAATTTTCTAATTTTTTTCAATATTTCTAGGTCACACAATTCACCTGTGAGTTTTTTCAAATTGTCACAGATCTCAAAAAAATTTTCCAATATCTTTATCGAAAAAAATTCTCTAGTAAGCGGACTCATACAGTTCAAACTCATGTTGTTTAAGGGTCAACTGTACTTTTCTTTAAATAAGAGAAGAACATTCATAAAAGGGATTCTTAGAAGTAGTTCTAAGCAGTGTAGGAACCTTCATTCTGGGGCAGGTCTTCTGAGGCGACCTGCCTTCAAGGATGACTTCCTGAGTCTCCAAGTGGCTTCCGTGGAGTCTGAAATTTCAGATCAAGGTGCCCACAGACTATACATTCAGCCAGGCTGCACCATGGAGAAACTAATTCAGGCTCCTGAAGTTCTAAGCATTCTAAAATTATTCACTGGCATGGGCTATTCAGGGCCTTCAAGTTTAATTTGTTGTTCAGTTGCTCAGTTGTGTCTGACTCTTTGCAACCCCTTGGACTGCAGCCTGCCAGGGCTCCCTGAGAGTTATTATCACAACGTATTTCTCCAGAGGTCGCATGCTGGGTTTCAGATGGTTCTCCCGAATCTCAGAGGGGAACACGCGTGTTCCCCTGCGGCAGCATCTAAGCTGGAGCAGACAAGTTTCATGCTCTTTTCATGATCAGGGGTTTAGATGAATCTGCGTTCATCGACAGGGCTTTCCTTATAGCCCATGAACACCGATCTCCCCTCACGCCTGACACAGGGCACGTGTCTTCACCAGCTAAAGTGGCCAGACGTGGCCACAGCTCCATGTGGGGCAGAGGGCATGGGTCGGGGGCTTGAGCTCAGCCCCACGGGGCACCAGAAGGACGCCCCTGCCTCCACGGTCACCTCACACAAGACCCAGCCCAGGGAGGCTGGCACCACCTCCAAGGTTCAGGTGAGACCAACATTCCTTCCCTGCCTTTCATCCAGTCTGGCCTTCTCCAGGCCAGCTTGACTTCCAGATGCCTCCCAGGGCTGCTCGGAAGGGAAAGGCCAGCCCCAGGCGACACTGACCTGGCCGTTCCCAAGGAAGTTTGGTAAAAGTCAGGGAACCGGCAGCCTGAGGCGCCTTTAGCGCTCTGCTCTGCAGTCCAGGACATAAACGCCGAGGGGTTCTGGAAGGGTCCTGGAGGGGTGGGGAGAGGCGGACACACGGGGGGCAGAGTGCAGCGGTGAGACCACCTCCAGGGAGGCAGGGCCTCTGTGCTGTGAGCACAGGCTGCAGACCGCAGGCTCCTCCAGGGGGCACAGCCCAACCCAGGCAGCGGAGGCCAACCCCAGCGGAGCCCCCAGCCAGCCTCCACCTGAGACAGACCCCTGTCTGCAGGCCTCAGCCCTGGGTGTGACCGCACCCACCCCGGTCCTTCCTGGCTCCACGGCCAGCCTCAGACAGGGACCCTACCGCAACTGAGGCTCTGCAATGAGTTCCCGAACCTGCCGCCAAACGGCCACGGTCGCTCTGGAGCCCACGAGCTGAGGCCGCACTCGGGGTGACCCACCAGCTCCTCTGGTGACCAGGAGACCCTGGAGCTGGGGAAGCCCGCCCCCGAGAAATAAGCCCACATCCTCCCCAGGGACGGAGGGCCCAGTCAAAGGGCCCTTTGCAAACTCCACGTCCTTTCTCTCTGTGAACGTAAGACACCCCGAGACTGCACACCTGTCTCCGCTGGTAAATTGAAAACATATTTATCCTGTTGGTGCCAGGCTTTTTTTTTTTTTAAATAGATGGGAATGCTTCCACTTCACCATGCGGAATGCCTAAGAAATGCATAATTAAAAATGAAAAGAGGAAGTCTTCTAAAAAGGCTGCTTGCTTGGGTGACGCGGGTGACACGGTGTTCCTTTGTCCTCCCTGGGCCCACTGCTGGGAGACAGGACAGCGGTGCCCGGGCCTGCATGGACGGCCCAAGAGGCCCCGAGCGGCCCCGGCCCGGCCCACTCAGCCCTGGCCTCCCCCCACCCCTTGCCCGCTCATTACACACCAGCTTCCCCCAGCCCCAGCCGTGGCCCCGGCTCTCCAGCAGCGCCTGGATTTACAACTTGATGAGCGTCTCTGAATTGTCCAAAAAGATGGGAAATAACCAATATTTAAGAAAGAAAAAAAAAAAGAGCGGGCTGGCTAGGGAGAAAGGATTCACCCTGCACACATACCAGTTTTGAGCAAAAAAGCCCCGCGTTCCATTTTCACATGCCCTGGCCTTGGACAAACTTGGCTGAACCACCCCTCCCCGTGAACCCTCGGGGCACAACCCAACGCCTCTTTCAACCCGCGGATTGACGGATGCGTGTCAGCCCCGGGTGGCTCCGGTTACAGAGGGTTGAAGTTATCCGAGCACGCGGATAACAAAAGTTACATCATTTTTCATCAACATTCATCATTCTAATTGCCTGAACCTCCACCAGAACAAAGTCGCGCTATAGTTTTATGGTATTTGATTAATGAGGGCAGGGAAATTGAAGTTTTTGCAATAAAACTAGGGGGGGAAAATCCCCACAGACTTTTATCGTTTTCTCCCTTATGATTTTAATTTAATGGCTCGTGTTTTCATTACGGCTGGGGCTGTACACTTTAGCTTGCAATTATGTCCCATCTGTGAAGCGCTGTGTTATTACGGTTTATTCTAGTAGCTTTTCAATCACTTTTGAGTTGGGCTTTGCAAGTATTCTTGCAGCAGGTGGGCTCGCTGGCACGGGCCCAGGAGCACACAAAGCGCAAAGCTGGAGTTTAATGGCAGCGTATGCGAGCGGCGCAGAGCAGCCGCCTTCCCCATATGCCGCGGCAGCCTCTTCCGCCTGCCAGTCACCCTCCTTGCCGACTGCAGTCTCCGAGTAGTTTGCTGCCAGGGAAAATGTACCGCGGCAGCAAATTTCTCCAGTGCGCCATCCTTATTACCGAGACAACCCTGTCATTAGCCGAAGCACAATGAACCTGGACGGGGAGTGAATACCAATGAGGGAGCGGGAGCAGCGCTTCTCATCGCCATGGAAACGCCCCCTCCCGGCGGCCCTGGACAGGCAGGCGTGCCCCCCACCCGTGCGGCCCCCAGCTAACGCTGCGCACTGCCGTGTGAACCCGAGTCGGCCCGGGCCCTCGCGGTGCCCAGGGAGAGCCGCGGGGACGCCCGGAGTCTCCGCGGGCCCCGGGGGCGTCCGCCTCCAGAATCTGGCTCCCGGGGCGGCTCCCAGCCACGAGCAGGAGGCGATGCTGAAGTCTATAAATAATGTTCTCCCGTTAAATCTCACAGGGGGAGTCGAGTGATCGAGAAGAAATGGCTTTAATTCCCATTAAAAAAATAATGGAGACCAAACATTGTTTTTCTCTAATTAATACAAAGAGGGCTTCACTTCTAAGAGGCTGGGACAGCTTGTGGACCACAGGTCTCCCTGACCCTTCTCCCCAGACTCTGTCCTGCGCCGCAGGATGGAGGGAACCTCCAGAAACAAAGGCGCAAACGCTTGTGTGCAGGGGGTCTGCCCTCCTGAGAGCTGCAAACTTTGCAGAGACCCATAAATAAAGGACGGTTCTGAGTCTGCATGTGTGCCTGGGTGTGTGCGCATTCGGAAAAGGGAAGGAGCCAAAATCGAGGCGGGGTGGGGGCACCCTCGGATTTTATTTCACAGCCCAATCTGTACACAACTGAGTTTTAAGTCTCCTCCCTGCGTTTGGGGTCTTGTAACTCCCAGCAGATGACACGCTTGCTTTATTCTCCTCCCGATCCCACAGTCAGTTCCAAACTTGAGCAGACCCTGAGTGCAGGCGCCCCGGGGCCTGGCCCCTCCTGGGCGGGCTGCCCTGCTCGCTCACCAGCAGCCCAGCAGCATCCCCGTCCCAGCGTTCCCTCCCACTGTCACGCTGGGTGTGCTCGTGAGCCCGGGTCTCACTCTCTTCGTCTGTGAACAACTGTTTCCACCATCTCTCAGCGGTCACCTCGTGATGGGGAGACCCCAGCTGCCTGCATCCACACCCTCTGCCCCGCACCCCGGGCCCCCAATCCCGGACCTATCTAAATGAAGCGCCAATAAAGTGCTATTTCCAAGCACACCCATCAGGTATTAGATCCCATGAAATGAAGCTGCACTATAAGGGGTGGAGACTCAGGAAGATGACAAATAAAGAGGAGACAAAAACTGACTTCTGAGCCCAAATCACCCAGGCGTGTCAGAACTGGCGAAATTCCCCTGGTACCGTCACTTATAGAGCATTTATTTTTTATTATAAAAGCACTTCTGGATACATGTGAAATTCACTGGGTTCTAATGGGAATAATTTCCTCCTGCATAACACGTCCCGGTGGGAATCCTGCAACTCTTTGATTTTTGTTTTTAAGTTAAAGACATCAAGGGAGAAAGAAAACTTCTTCACAAGGAGAGAGGTTCTCAGCTCAGGCAAAGCAGAGAGAGCCGAAGCCAGTGGGGTCCAGGGGGGGATGCCTAGGGGTCACCTGGGCGCTGGAGGCTGTCGGCCATCCCCAACACAAGAGAGTCAGCCCTGAGGACCTGCCTTCCACTGCTTAAGGGGTTTCCGGCGGGAGCTTTGAATGATCATGAAGAACACAGCTTCCCTGGTGGAGATGCTACAGCTGAAGAACCCAGAGAACCTCCGAAACTTGGGTCTGCTTTTGTTTTGAGTTCTTCCTCCTCAATGCCAGATCCTGAAACCCCTGGTTCCAGGACACGGGGCAGCAGGATGGGGGCACGGCTGGGCCCCCCTGCCCCCCAGGACTCTGTCCATCTCCGAGGGCAGCTGCTGTCTGCCCGGCCTTTACAGGTTCAGCTGGAGAGACAGGAGCACCTTCAGGCCACAAGCCGGCGTCTGGAGGGCAGCTGGCCTCGTTCGCCCAGACAGACGCGGGCCCTCCCGCCCTCGAGCAGGTGGGCCGGCCCTGTCTGTGTGACGGCCTCGGACGCGCCTCCCCACGTGACAGGCAGGAGGGGTGGGTGCACCACCCCGGCCACTGGTCCCTGGGTCTACACAGGGCATGTCCAGTCTCTGCTTCAGCACCGTCCGGCTCCAAGGCGCCGGCAGAGCCACCCAGGGTCACCCTCAGGCCCACTCAGCCTGGCCAGGGGCCGAGGACGCTGCCCAGCCAGGCTGGGAGAGGCCTGGCCAGGAGCCCACGAACGGCACCCACTCCTTCTGGCCAGTGCCCTGTCTCGTCCCCCTGGCATCTGCACGGAGTGGTCAGAGCCTGGACCTCATGCTATTAGATGCCCGTCTGAGGCCAAGCTTTCCCTCCACGGGCGCGCTATGGGTTGAACGGTGTCCCCACAGCACAGGAGAAGGCCCTACCCCAAGGCCGCTGACTGTGACCTTATTTAGAAACAGGGCTGTTGTCGATGTAGTTAGTAAAGATTAGCTCACCCTGGAGCAGTGTGAGCGTGGGTGTCAGCCGCTCAGTCGTGTCCGACTCTTTGTGACCCCATGGACTGTAGACCGCCAGGCTCCTCTGTCCATGGGATTTTCCAGGCAAAAAATACTGGAATGGGTTGCCATTTCCTTCTCCAGGGGATCTTCCTGACCCAGGAATCAATCCTGAGTCTCCTGTGTTGCAGGCAGATTCTTTTCCATCTGAGCCTTCCTGGAAGCCCCAGCGGTCCCAAATCCAACGTGACCCCAGCGGTGTCAGCTCTCAGCAGGGCCACCCCAGTGAGGCTCCCTCCTAGACGCGCAAGGAGGCGGTGTTGGTAACTACGCCGGGACAAGGGCTGGAAACCAGGGTGGTGAGGTCCCGGGGAGGGTGACGTCTACACTGCGTGTAGGCACCCTGGGATCTCCCACGATGCTCTTCACTCTGAAGCTGAATCTGAACTGAGCACATCGGAGCGGGGTGGCCACGACCTCCTCAGAGCAGCCTGGTGACGTGCACCCTGGGCCCTGGGGCTGGGATGCTGGCAACCCATGAGGTAAGGTTCCAAACCCCTGACAGCAAAGTGACAGAGAGAGACAGCTTGGTTATTTTTAATGTGCCGGTTTATCACCGTGCCCCTCCCCAGGATGAAGAAAGATTAAGACCCAACACTCATTTCATAAAACCACCATTAAACCTCTGATTTCATAAAATCTACACACCGTTCACATAATTTTTTTTCCTGTGTTCCATCGCTAAGTCATGTCCCACTCTTTATGACCCCGTAAACTGCAGCCAGGCTTCCTAGTCCTTTATTAATATTTGTGGTCAAAATAAAGTTGAGCTACGATAACTCGATGATGGCAGTACGTTGGAACCAGCAGGTCTAACTAAGGACCCCGTTGGGCTGGAATCTACTCATACTTGTAGATGCTTCTGGGCAGGTGGAAGGGCGCTCATCTCAGAGTTGTCGAGCCCCAAGCTCAAGGCCCAGCTCCGGCTCCTCCCACCAGGACAGGTTGCCCGCATGGCCGCCCTCCTCGGGTGGAAACAGTGCCGCCGCTGACCTCGCTCGCCAGGGCAGGGTGGGGGAGAGCCCGGGGAACCGCTCACACACATTCAGTGCCTCACCGTCTGCTGCGTACCTGCTGTGTGCCTCGTCTGAGATGAGGATGCAGGGCAGTGGGGAGACAGAGAGAGACTGCCCAGGAGCAGCAACGCGGTGTGCTGTGAGTGATGGCAGAAATACACCCGGAGCTGGCGGATTTTACACCGCCGTCTTCGTGCAGATGGAGCTGGTCCTTCGGACACCCTCCTGTCCGCCTGTCCTTATCAGAAATGTCCACGCACAGAACTCAGTTTCTTAGGGGGTAAGCCCAGATCTTTGCTCAGATGGCACAGTATTAATGGCATAAATGTATAGCAAGCTGCCAACAAGGCCAGTTTTCACCATCGCTTCCGGGTGTTGACATGTGCATTTGTGAATAGCAGATTCTCTCTCTGTCCCACTTGCTGAACCGTCTCCCCTGGTAACATTCAAGGTCTCTAGGAACAGCCGTGGTCATTTTCCATGCTTGTAACCACCCCTTTATTCCCTCTCGGTTTTCAAAGTGCAAATCACAGCCCGGTTATTTCCAGTCCTGGCCTCTAAGTTCGCATCACGCTCATGAAATTTCAGCTTCTGTCCTGTGTAATTAGGCTGCTGAGAGCATGAACGCTGAGTCGTCGGAACACTTCCCTAACTTGCTCTATTTACCCACGCGGCCGGGGAAGGTAACAGATAAAGCACACGGAACGGGTAGCTTTGTGACCTGTGGAAGCGTCCCTTTTGTGAGAGCTGGTGGGTGTGACCTTGACCCCACAGCAGGGCTGCGGCTCGCTGGCCACCCTTCTAGAACCTCCCTCACGACCTTTCTCCTAATCAGGGCTTTTCTGGAACTTTCATGGCTTCCTCCTTGTCCCTTTGGGTTTGTAACCGTGCCCACATGCGGCAAAGACCAGCCGGAGGCTCACCAAGCCCTCCCTCCTCCAAACCAGCACCTGGGCTGGGACGCCCAGGAGACCTCCGAGCCCCCTAAGACTGCCTTCTACCTGCGTTGTGGCCGACCCAGGTGAGACCGGAGGGGTCACGCGCCCAGCACTCAGGACCTCAGGCTGCTCTTGGTTGCCAGAGTCCCGTCTCCCCGCTGGCAAGGAGATCAAGTGCCTGCCGTGTTCCAGCATGCAGTGAGAGGTGGAAGCTTTCCAAGTCCGATGTGCGCACACGCGGGGATTGTCACAGTCATCTTCGGTACCAGGGACACTATGCGGGGTGGGCAGCAGTCAACACCCAGCCCAGACACATCCTGGTGAGACGAGTCCGGGAAGGTTTAAACCGCCTTGGCCTCAGACACGGCCTCTCCGATGGGCCCGAGTGGGGACAGCACTCCATGGGGAGAGGAGGGGAGGGAGAAGCCCCGCAGCGTCCAGTGACCCGCTGACCACGTCCCGCCCTCCCCACGATGCTGCCCGCCCGGCCCGGTGCGTCCCCAGGGAGCTGAGGACAGGTCTCCTGCCACCTCCTTGGCATTGCGATGGGTGGAAATGCAGGCTTATGGTTAAAAGTCGGTTCCCAGTGGGGTTTCCAAACTGGCAACACTTACAGACAAGTTCAACATTTAGGAGACAAGACGCCGGTCCAGCCATGGGCCGAGGAATGAGGCCGGAGGGTGACAGCGTCTCCTCTTGGGCGGTGGTCCCTGGGCTGCCCCGAGTGACCCTGAGCCACGCTGTCCCCCGGGCAGCCCTCCCACCATGCCCCATGCCGAGGCCCCTGGTGAAGGGCCTTCCCGGGGCCTCGGAGCCTGGGCCTCCACGAAGGCCTGCCCCCGGGAAGGGCCGCTGCTCGTGCCAGCCAACCTGCATGTCACCGTCAGGCACTCACGCCATGTACCCCAGGCCCCGACCCCAGCTATGGCACAGCCGTGACGGCAGGGCTCCTGCTTCAAGGCCGCCTCGGTTTTACATACGTGAAGATTTTCTATATCTGCCCCCAGAAAAGCCCAGGGCCTCATTGCAAGTATTTTTCAAGGTTAAAACTGGCACATTTTCTTGGAATTTTAAAACATGAGAAACAAATGAAAAAGTATCCTCCTCCTTGGGAGGAAGTTTCAGATCCCTTAAGTTTAAACTAACGTTTGCTTAGTCGCTCAGTGGTGTCCAACTCTCCGCGACCCCCTGGACTACAGCCCGCCAGGGTCCCCTGTCCATGGGCTTCTCCAGGCAACAATGCTGGAGTGGGTTGCCATGCCCGTCTCCAGGGGACCTTCCCGACCCAGGGATTGAACCCTCACTTCTGCGGGTCCTGAACCTCTGCTCCATGGCAGGTGTGTTTCTGGAGCTTGAACGCTTCCGAGAAGCTCACTGCCCCACTCCCCACTCCATCCCACACTCCCATCCCCATTCAGTTCTATCCTGAAGAGGAGTCAAGGAAGCAAGCAGCGGATTGGGCCTAAGAAAATGGAGGTAATTTTCTGTAATTTGGTTTTATGTAACCAAATGTATGCATTTTAAATAGACTCATGCTAATATCCACAGGTGGAAATAAACAATAATTATACTCTCTAGTTCTTTCCAGGACCTCAGACCTCAGAAGCTCAGTCCCAGAACAGCTATGGGGGATCCGGGGCCCAACCTCAAGGCAGGGCCACCAAAGCTCTCCAGATAAAGAGGTCGCTGCTTGTTTGTGGAAGAAAACTCGAGGTCCCAAAGCCTCAGGTGTTCTGCCAAGACCTGTGCCTTCACCGGGAGGAAGCCCTGCTGCCGTGTCAAATGCTCTGTGCCTCTGCGTCTCTCTGTCTGTCTCTCCATCTCTCTGTCTGTCTCTCTCCATCTCTCTGTCTGTCTCTCTCCATCTCTCTGTCTGTCTCTCTCTCTGCAGGTGGGGGCAGCTGGCTCTGTTGCAATCCTCACAGGCAGACGCTCCTTTGGATGGAAGAACGGGACCCCCTCAGCCCTGCCCCGGCCTCTGTAGGTCTGCAGGGCCCAGTCCCGGGTCGGACCCGGCAGGTGACGGGCTGTGACGTCCGACAGCACCGTGGTGGCGCTCTCCACATGCGCACAGCGGGGGCTCCAGAGCTCGGCAGGGCGGCTGTGAACACACGCTGATGTCACTCGCGACCCTGCCCTGCCCACCCAGCCCCCGGCACACAGCAGGTGCTCCACACATGCCCCCGGAGACCTCAGCAGAGACGGAGCGGCCACACCTGGGGTGACTGCTCCTCGGGGCTCCCGAGGCCCCTGAGCTTCCAAGGGGGACAAATCTTGGCAGATTTTAAGTTGTTATTATATTTATACCTTTCTTTCAAAAGTGAAAATTTATTTGAAGTACTTATCTTTTCAAATTTTGCTCGTAAGATGAGTTGCTGCTAAGAGATTCTCCCTTGAGGGAAAATAATAGCTTTTTCAATCCCTAATAAGCTAATCTCCAGAAATTCAGACGGAACACACCCCATTGACATAACAGCATATATGGACAGTATTAATACACTGTTATAAGACGCTAAGAGCATGCTCTATTACCATAACAGGTTTTTGGGTCTTTCATCAGAAGAAACAATAAACATTTTACAAGGTCATATATTTTATAAATAGTAAAATTCTTAATATAAATTTTACTGCATAGCTATAGTAGCGTACTCACTGAGGTTCTTTAATTGTGCTACCAGGTAAAATGACAGATGTTTTCTCTTCTCTCCGATAACACTGATAAACGCCCTTCTTTGCTGTTGAGTTTTCAAAATAGCAAGCTTGATTTCACTTCAAGACTAATAAAAAATCAAGCTAATATATACATGCTAATTTTCTTTGCGGCCCTTTACAATAAGAGTTTGGAGTTGCCAAAGCGACCACTTTAGAACTGTTCCAAGATTCCAAAATTAGTAACAGTGAAATGCTAGACTGTGTACATGGAGACTGAGAACCGATTACACACAATCCCAAGTTTCTGAATCTGAAAATGCCAGCAAGTTCCGTCAAACACAGCACTGCAATGTTCTATCAGCTCTCTATGACCACCAAGGGCATCTTGATGTAAAATAAGGACGTTACTCATTCACACACTTATTCTTCCCCTGAGTCAGGTTCCTCCCCCGCCTCATGGATTTACAGCACACACACGCGCGCGCGCGCACACACACGCACGCGCACACACGTGCATGTGCACACACACATGTGCACACACGCACGCACACACGCACGCGCACACACCCCTTTCCTGTTGGCTGAGCATCTGTGTGCATCCAGGGTCACGTTAACCAAAGCCACGCCCCCTGCAGGAACGCGGGGGCTTCGTCAGGGCGTGTTGCGATGGGCCCCTCACAGCCCGAGGTCCCCACTGCGGTACAGTGGTGTCCTCGGATGCACACGCAATAGAAACATGCTCCTGCTCACCCTCTTAGGACAAATGGTGCATCAGAATGCACACTTCGCGTTGCTGCCCTTTGCAGACGCTGCATTTCTCACAGATGGAAGGTTCGGGGCAACTCTGCACCAACTAGCCTGGTGACACAGTTTTTCCAGCGGCGTCCGCTCACTTGCTGTCCCCATCTGCCTCATATTGGTAATTCTCGCAACATTCCAGAGTTTTCATTATTATGATACTTCTAAGGTCATCTGAGAGCATCTTTGATGCTACTGCCGAAGGATCAGATGATGGTTAGCACTTTTGAGCAATAAAGTGTTTTTTAATTCAGGCAGGTACATGGAGGTTGGATATGCACACTTCATGGACTTCAGGGTAACAGACTTTCTGGGAAACTGAAAATCCACGTGACTCTAATTGTGATATTCGCTATATAGCAGTAATCTGGAACTGAACCTGCGATGTCTCCAAGCGGCCTACGGACACAGTTCTTAATTTTAACTAATGTTCTTGCCGTGAGAAATGGGGATCTTGCGGGGGGCCCAGGACATGGGTGGAGTGACAAGAGGGCACGTGTTTGTCTCACCTCAGCTGCCGGCCCCCACATCCAGGCTCTGCCGGGCCGCCCAGCCCCACGCCGGGCCCATGGGGGTGGACTGTCCACTTGGGGACTGTGGAGGCCTCTCTGCTTCTTCCTCAGTAACGACCATGACGTGGACTCAGTCGGACCGTGTGTGCAGAGGTACGTGCGGTCCCCCGGAGACATGCAACTCTGCAGGTGTGGACGCTGTTGGGGCCACCTGCTGCTTGCCCTAGGGTGCGGTCTCGGGCACAGAAGGCGGGGGTCCCTCTGCTGGGAGTGGAGAAGAGCCCTGTCCCCAGTGGTGGGGGCCTCTGGGTCAGCTGCCCCTCCGGCTAGGGTTTGTGACCACGCACAGTTCAGCAGCGGTTGCCCAGAGCAGAGAGGCCTGCCCTGGGCACCCAGCCTTCCTGGCACGGGGAGAGGCCGCAGCCTCGTGCAGCCGGGCCTCTGCAGGGTGGAAGCGGTTAATCAACTTGATATCACGCGCTGATTAAACAATGAGGCACCCTGGGGCTCTGCTGTCTGTCCCGACGAGCACGCATCACGCTAATGTGCAAACCCCACTCAGCTCCCTCGGGAGCAAACTCCCTTTTAATTTTTCCCTCTAAAGATTAATTCCATTGTTACGGAACCTGCATCATAAGCACTATAAACTAATCATCAGTCATTTGCACACAATCTGACCCTCCCTGCCCCCACCATGGTGGCCTGTTTGCCAAGGTCTCCTTTGGGTTCTAGGGATTCGCATCCTGCAAGTGCAGAAACAAGCGTGGAGAAGAAGCAATGACCTGTTTTCCTTGCAACTTCGCAGAAACGGTAAAAATGGAAGTGACTCATTTTTCACTTGTGTGGCTTTTCCTTTTGTTAACAGCTGAGAAGGCAAAACAGAACAACGCATGTGTCAGCTCCACGGCCCCCCACGGGGACAGGGGAGGACGGGGGACAGGCTAC
Organism: Alces alces; assembly: GCA_015832495.2. Taxonomy (NCBI): domain Eukaryota; kingdom Metazoa; phylum Chordata; class Mammalia; order Artiodactyla; family Cervidae; genus Alces; species Alces alces. Next base: position 1,366,461 of record JADEYB020000008.1, read on the forward strand.
AGGGACCACGGCCGTCCACACACACACACGGCCCCCCAGCCCTCATCCTCCAAGGCCAGTGTCCTCCAGGGCCCGTGACAAGGCGGCGCCACCGCAGGCAGTGCTGAGGCCGAAGCCGGGGTGGGGGGTGTGGGCAGGGCCGGGCCTCCACAGGGGGAGTGCAGGGTCCGTCCTGGCCTCTCCGAGGCCTCTGCTGGTTCCCGGCTTGTGGAGGCACAGGTCCAGACTGCCCACAGCGTGTCCTGGGGTCTCATCTGTGTCCAAAGTTACACAGCTTCTTAATGGAATAATTCACAGCCATTGAAAGTGATGCTATAGAGATAAATGTGTTTACATGGAGAAGAAGAGACTATAAAACATCATGAACATGGTGATTCTATTTCTCAGGATGTGTGTAAATGCACATCCTGAGTAGAGAGCCAGATACACCCTGAGGAGCTCATTCAGGACTCCGTGCAGGACCAGGTCAGTGTGGCCTGCAGGGAGGAGGCTTCTCGAAAGCTGCCTGACCCCGGGACACCAGTTTTGTCTTGGTTGTTTCGTTTGTTCAGCCACTAAGCCCTGTCTGACTCTCTGGGACCCCAGGGACTGCAGCACACCAGGCTTCCCTGTCCTCCACCATCTCCCAGAGTTTGCTCAGACTCATGTCCATTGAGTCAAAGATGTCATCTCTTCCTCAGCCACCCCCTTCTCCTCCTGCCTTCAGTCTTTCCCAGGATCAGGGTCTTTTCCAATGAGTTGGCTCTTTGCATCAGGTGGACAAAGTATTGGAGCCTCAGCTGTGGGTTTGCCTTTGCTCGATATGTCTTAGAAGCAGAATGGTGGGCTATGTGGACTCCCATGTCCAGCTTTCTCCTGAAGCAAAATGCCCTTAAGGTTCACCCACGTGGAGGTGGGTGTGAGTGCTTTGTCCCTCTTCGAGTCTGAGTATCGCCCCTTCAGATGGAAGGACAGCTGGACCACATGTTGCTTGTCCATCATCCGTCAACGGGCCAGGGCCCTGAGCAGAGCTTGCTGTGAATGTGCATGGACATGCATCTGAGCACTTAACCTCTGTTTCTTGGGGGTACCTAGTTAGGATCAGGGCTGCTGGATGACTGTAACTAAGCGCCTTTTACTTGTTACGTAAGTTCCTCCCTCTTCCTGGTGCCTTCCTGCTTGAAAGGCAGCTTCTTTACTGTCTGTTCTGCTTTCTCTGAGGGTTTGGGTAAGAATGCCAAAGTCCAGTTGAAGCTTTCTTATCATCAAAGGCCGCCTCACAGTGGAAATGAAAGCCATGGCGGGGATGGGGACGTGAGGAGTTTCTAGGCCATGTCGCTGTCTGGGCACAGCTTCCAGCTGCCAGGTCTCAGGAGGACCGTCCTCCATTGCCCGGGCTTGTTTCAGGAGATGCTCCCGTGTCCGTCAGGGGCAGGCAGGGCAGCCTGGACCCTGGGAAGTCAGGGCTGGAAGCAGACATCCATTCCAGCACCCAAAGCCCCTCAGGGGGCTCCCCCCAGAACGGTGGCCCTTGGCCTGTGCGCCCACCTGTGTTTGGAGCCTCAGCCAAGTGGCTTGGAGCTCTGGCTCTGGGGGGTATCACATTACGAGTCTAGACCCACAGAGACTGCGCTTCCAACAGGAGGGAACCAAATCGGGATGGAGGGAGCCAGGAACGCTCTCTCTGAACCAAGATGCTCGCAGCTTTGCTGGGCTTCCGGCAATTCACTCTACGTCCTGTGTGTGGTGCAGCGAGGTCTGTGCAGGGGTGAAATGCTGGTAACAAGCAGCTGGGTGAAACCCGTGAGAACCACGCAGGAGAAGGGGCGGCCCCGGGGGGTGGTACGGAGACTTACGGTGGTCCGGCAGCAGCCCCGCCCACGCACCTCCAGGCAAGGTGGCTCCCGGAGAACCCGGAAGGCCGGGAGGCCTCCCACGCGCGCTCGCTTTGTGGCGGCTCTGTGGCCTGGACTGCCCTCTCCCCTTGGCCTGGGGAGGCACGGGCAGGGGACAGGCTGCAGGCGGCGCCAGGACAGACGTAGCAGGCGACATGCCTGGAGCCGCCCAGGGCCAAGGCAGCCACGTGGGAGGGCGGGTCACCTGGGGACCTGGGCAGTGGCTACATAAGCCTTGTACCAAAGTGCTGGAAAACATTAAAAAAGGCGTGGGCAGACAGCGCAGGAGCTTCCCAGGTGGCGTGAGTGGTAAAGAACCCACCTGCCAAAGAGGAGACACGGGAGACGCAGGTTTGATCCCTGGTTTGGGAAGATCCCCTGCAGGAGGGCATGACAATCCACCCCAGTATTCTTGCCTGGAGAATCCCATGGACAGAGGAGTCTGGTGGGCTACAGTCCTTAGGGTCCCACAGAGTCGGACACGACTGAAGAGAATTACCTCACACACACAGCACATGCAGTGCAGACCAGACTAACCTTAGCTGTGGGTAAGATAAAACAAAATAGGATGACCATGCATGCTGATAAGAGGTTATCTCCAAGAGGTCTTAAAAAGGTGAAAAATGGTGTTTACAATTTACCTTTAAAATACAGACGTATGTAAGGAACTGAGTATATAAATTGTCGCCTTGTAACACTGTATACATATTGCACAGGCACAACTGTGATGAGTTTGCACACAATACATGCTTATGGATGCGAAGCTCATCCTGAGAAAGATTTATGAGAAGTTGGTTATGGCAGTCTCCTTTAGAGAGCTGAACCGCTCTCCAGGGGAGCTGTTTCCCATTGGTCCATTGGTTTCTTATTTTTTAACTGCAAGGACACACTCCTTTTTTCCAACTTTTTTTTTGTTGCCCAAAATGAAATAAGATGCATAGAATCTTCACCGTGATGAAGATAAGATGTACTATTTGTTCTTTCCACCAAATGCCATAGGCCTTATTGATTGATGTGACATTTTAGAGCATCTCTGTAGCCTTCAAAGCCCTCTCATAACGAAAGGAAAGACATGAATGAGTAGTTATCTCAAGGCAGGGCCTTCACAAGGCAAGAGCCCTCTCCGTTTCGTGATCAAGCTTCAAGACACTGAAGTCGCGTGGCTCTGGGGCAGGGAGTACTTGGCTTCCCCTGACCACGCTGGTCAATGCCTCTGGCTGTGGCGGGACAGGCCGAAGGAGCCGGTCAAGGTCATCAAGCACAGAAGGCCCTGCCCAAGATGACCGCCCCATTGAGAAAGGAAAAACGGCTACCTCATTGGTTCCCTCACTTATTTCCACCACAAATCGCTTATCACTTCATAAATTCTTGCAATTTTTTTTCCCCTAGGGAAAAGTGTTGCCCTTAATTACATGCATCATCTCATCAGGGCCAGCTGCTCACACAGGCAGGAAAAATCAGACTGAACCTTATTAAGAGCTCTCTGCAGTTTCTTTTAGAAACTAAATGCTGTTTTCTGCCCCATTATAAACACAGATCTTCCCCAGTGGGTCTCCTCTCCAATCTGTTACGCTCCTGTTTTTTTACGGCTTCAGCAAGGAAGGCTTTAGACAACTCAGCAACCAAGTCCTTATAGGAGCCAGAACACACGGAGCCGGGCACGTCTGATGGGAAGACTGGGCCCGTGGAAGACGGGACTCCGCTCTGCTAACGCAGCCCTCGGACAGGCTCCTCCCTGAACTCACGAGCAGACGAGGGGCGGGGGGCACCAGCCTCCCCTCCACCGTCAGCCCCACAGCCAAAAGGTCCTGCCCTTGCCCCCCAGTAATCAAAGCCGCCCGGGGAGGGCAGTGTGCAGGGCGCTGAGTGTCCCCGAGCCTCCTAGACGGTCCTCTCCTAGGCTGCATCACTGATGGAATGACTCACGAAGGAGGAAAATCCTTCCATCATCGTTTAAGCTCCCGGCTAAGAGCCTGGGTGGTAACAGTCAGACAGACCTGAAATCCCACCCAGGTTCCAACCTGTGTGGCTTTAAGAAGACAACAAAACTCTCTGAGCACAGCCTCTTCACTGGTCCTGGGGATGGTTAAAGCCCTGACTTCAAAGAGGCGTTAGGGAAAAAGGAGGTGGTGGATACAAGTCTTAAACTCAGCCTCTGCACGCTCACTAAGTCGTGTCCGACTCTATGATACCCTATGGACCGTAGCCCGCCAGGCTCCTACTGTCCATGGGATTCTCCAGGCAAGAACACTGGAGTGGGTTGTCATGTCCTCCAGGGCACCTCTCCACCCAGGGATTGAACCCAGGCCTCCTGCACTAGCAGGCAGGTTCTTCACAGCTGAGCCATGGGGAAAGCCCCAAGCCCCGTCTCTAGGGCTCCGCAAACGCTCCAAACAAGAGCCAAGGCGAATGTCGTCACTGTTAGCGGAGCACAGTCTGGGAGTGAGTCTCTGTCTCTCCCAAGCTTCACGTATGAGCGGTGCCTACCCATCTGTCGGCTGCTCAGTTACTCTGTTATGACTCTTGTCTAAGCTTCTTTCAACCAAATTAATTCACATTAATTAAGAACAACGGGCTTCCCTTGTGGCTCAGCTGGTAAAGAATCCGCCTGCAATGTGAGAGACCTGGGTTTGATCCCTGGGTGGGGAAGATCCCCTGGAGAAGGGAAGAGGCTACCCACTCCCATATTCTGGTCTGGAGAAATCCATGCACTGTATAGTCCGTGGGGTCGCCAAGAGTCGGACACAACTAAACAACTTTCACTTTCAAGAACAACAATAAGTCAGAGAGCAGAAAAGGCAACACTCCAGTGGTTTCAGGCGCTTCGCGCTTAACTTCCTTCTTCCTGGAAGGGACCTCGGGAGCAGGGCCGGTGGGGTGGGGGCACGGTGGGAGGAGCCCTGTGCCCCTGAGGTATCTGTTTACTGTCCCTGCTGCTCTCTGACGCCGACAGTAATAGAACGTCACACGTCACAAGGGCAGCTTGCGACGTCAGGTGCCCCCCGCTGGCCGTCACGGCTCCACGCTTGTCAGCCGTGGGAGTCCAGCGGGAGACCCAGGCCTCACCTGGTTCGCTGACAAGGCGCCTGGCGTCCCAGTGGAGCCGCGTCGGGACCAGCTGCCTGCTCCGAGACGCTTACAGCTGCCCTGGCGCAGCCGCGGCTGAGCTCGTTACTCGGCAGTAACCCAGCCCGAGGCTCCGAGGGGGCTCCCCGGGTGGCTCTAGCAGTAAAGAGCCCGCTTGCCAACGCAGGAGGCAGAAGAGACGCGGTTCCATCCCGGGTCGGGAAGGCCCTCTGGAGGAGGGCACGGCAGCCCACTCCAGGGCTCTTGCCTGGAGAGTCCCGGGGACAGAGAAGCCTGGAGGGCTGCCGTCCGAGGGGTCGCACAGAGCCGGACACGCCTGAGTGAGCACACACGCGGGTCTCCGAGGACCCGCAGAGGACAGCAGCCCCCACGGGCGGTGCTGGGGACACGGACCCAGACTCGGGATTCGGTCACTGCAGGACATGCGAGACCGCCTCGCCTTTGCAACTCGACACGTGTGCATCCTCTTTTAAAAAATGACGCTTTCTGCCTTTCGAGAGTTTGTTATCACAGAGCTGAGTGGCTCTTGGTGAATGACCCAAATAAGTGGTAGATTCCAGAAACTCTGGGCAGAATGGTAGAAGAACCAATGGGCGTTTGGGTCCAGGTTAGCCCTGGCCTGACCCGCACTGGCCCACTGTCTCCACCCCAGGAGCTGGGAACACACCCAACCGGTGGAAGGCGATCCCCGAGAGCGCAGGTCCCCCCAGCACAGAGGGCCAAGGACAGAAGGAAGCAGAGGGCATCGTCTGTTTGGGCCCTGAACCTGGGCCCTGAGGCTCCCGAATCTTTGATGAAAGGCCCTATGTTTATGGAGGATGGCTTGTGATTTGAAATCGGAACTGGTCTGGTTGCCCGCTGGGTGTGGGTCTTTAAGGCCAAGCATCACCTACTGTGTGTTTTTATTTATCTATCAGTGTTGCATTTTGAGCTTCTCGACACCAACACCGAGGGTTGAGAACCGACTGGAAATGTTTCAGAACCACAGCGCCAGGTGCTGAAACAGAACTCAGTCAACATCCAGAGCCGATGATTCGAACCAGAGAAGGCGAGCAGAGCCAGGCATGACCTCCGTGACCTCCATGCCAGCGGCAGAGACGTTTCCTCTGAAGGGACCCACACGAAGCATTATTGGCTTTGCAGGCTGCACCGCCTCTGTTGTAGTGACTGTGCCCTGGTGGCCGCAAAGCAGCTGTGTGCAAAAGACGGCTGTGACTCTGTGTTCATCAGACTCTAAGGTCAGAGCAATTTGAATTTCATGTAATTTTTACATGGTGTGAAATACCATTATTTTAATTGGCTTTCTATCCACTTACAAATGTAAAAACCATTCTTAGATCACCACCTACCCCCACGGGTGTGGGCCAGGTCTGGCCGCAGGCTGTAACCGGCCAACCCCCGCTCCCATCCTGAGAAGGGCTGAACGCGCTGTGGTTTCCTTGTTTCAATGCAGGATGCTGGGTCTGAAGACCTCAAATGGGTGCCCTGTGATGAGAAAAGCCGACAAAGGGTTTCTTCTCCCCAAAGACTCACTGAACCCAAAGGATTTTCATCACTGATGAAAATCGGAACTCGCATCTTCCAGGGTGTCTGGCTTCCTGGTTGACTGTTTTAAAACAATGTTTCCTAGTTCTCAAAGAGACCACCACGATTTCAGGCAGACCCAGGCAATCCGTGAAAGCAGAAATGAGAATAAACAGGTTGCTAATTTTCGGGAAAGATCTTAAGCCTGGGATAAACACCCAGGTGTCTCTCTGGTAATTACAACACTGCTGTTATATCCGCATTCCAAGGGGACCCCCAAGCATTTGGGGGTTAAGCACACCCACGCCTGAGGGTCCCCCAGACTTCACTAAAGCTCTCTCGTGGGCGTCACACGGCTTAGAAATGAGCCAGATGGCCCCAAAGCTCTCTGACGACGCTAATATCCTACAACCCAAGAGAAACACTTAAGCGAGGAACAAGAGGAATTTTTCCCGATGTGTCAGCTGGGCGGAGGTGAAATAATTACGAGGCAAGAGGCTCAAAGAGACCCTTTAACTGGGACAAGAAGACGTTTTTCTTGGCATGGCTAATGGCCAGAGGTGAGGCAAGCTGTTGATGAAGCCAAAGAGGAGAGAGGAAGCAAAGGGAGGTAGTGTTTCTGGAGTGCCCTTCACTGGGCACGCGAGACAAGCCTGTCTCCCTCCAGGCGCATCAGCAGCTGCGTCCCTGGATTGTTCCTCATTGGACAAGGGGCAGCATTTTCTGTATTCTTCTCTGAACTGTCGACGCAGATCAGTGCTCTGCAGCAGAAAGTTCGAGTTTGTTCTAATACGCCATGTCTGTGTTTTAGTGCCAAGGTATTTCACTGTCAACAAAACTGGATTATAATAAAATGGTCTACTTGTAGCAAACAGAAAATAGACGAAAGAATGATTAAATCAAGGTGGCTCTCACTAGCTGAAAAGTCATCCATGCCTGCATTTGTATTTTTTGTAAGAAACATAAAAAGACATTGGGCCGTTCTCCTGACGCCCCTCTGAAGGCGACCGGCACTCAGGAAAGGACCGAGACGGGACGTGTGGGGCCCGGGAGACTCGGCTCCTCAGTCCGCCCCTTGGTGGGGGCCAGCGCCTCTTGGAGCCCACCCAAGCGTGCTCGCGAGAAGGCCACCGATAAGAAGGCACAGGGCACTGGTGCTTAGGAAAGAGATTTCACTCGAAGACACTGATGCATTTCATTTATATTTTTAGAGCATAAATAGGAACATTTTTTAGAAGCAGAAACAATTGCATGATTAAACTGTGGTCAGACTCACCATCCTCAAGACTGGCAGTGGCCCCTGCCGGTCCCTCCCCATCCCTCCCCAGTACGCTCCGGCCTCTCCCACACGCCCTGGTCCAGCCCCCTCTTGGCACTTATCGGCCTTCCCGACATGGGAGCCGCCCACTTTCATGTAAACTGGGCCTCCGCAAACTGGGCTCCTGAGCCAAAACTGGCCCCTGTCTGTTTGTGATAAAGTTTTATTGGTACTGTGCCATGGCCATTCATGTGCATGTGGTCTGTGGCTCCTCTGAGCTTCAAGGGTAGTCATAGCAGAGTCTGTAGGACCAGAGAGCTAAAAATATTTACTCTGGGGCTCTTCACAGGAAGGGTTTGCCCACCCTGATATAGACAAAGCCAGTGCCGTGAAGTCCAGAGCTGGCCAGAAAGGTCCTTCTGATCTTTTCTGCAACATCTTATGGGGAAAAAAACCCAACAAACTCTTTGGCCTACCCAATAGCAAATGGGCAGGCGCACCCGCCTGCTGGGCTCCTGCCCGCATGCCCCCCGTCTGCTGGAAAATCTGCCTGCGCAGGCTCTGGGGAGGGGCCTGAGACCCGCAGGCCGGCCGCTCAGCGTGGCGTCTGGTACCTAACACGCTCTCAGCAAGGGGCGCCGTGACCAGCCACGCATTCCAGCCCCTTCCCACGTTTCCCTGACCCTGCTGCCATCTGCCTCTCCCCGGTACTGCCTCCCGAGCACACACCTCCTGTTCCTCCGCCCCGTCTTCTGCAGGCGGCGAGGGGAGGGCCTGGCCTCTGGGGCCGGTCGCCTGGGGAGCCGGTAGCGCTGCCTGCCACGGCCTGGCTCCCGGCCACCGCGCTCAGCGGTGCCTCACCTGGGAGGGGAGGCAGCTCAAAGGAGACAGAGCAAAGGTCGCAAGCAACCCGCAAAGTGAAATTTTTCTAGAAACTCTGGTGACCCTGGGTCAGGACCGTGCGTGCCCCAAGGCCTGTAGATCTTTCAGAGTTCAATGCGGGTCAGAACCTCAGGCGAACGTCCAACGGGCTAGGAGAGGAGCCGGGCCTCCCTGAGTGCCCACGCGCTGTCTGACCGCGGTGCTCAGGGGAGAATTTTAACGCAATTAAGCCAAGGGCGAGGACCGAGCTGAGGAGCCGTACCATCTTCTGATGAAGACCCGGGCTTACTGGAGAAGATGCATCGCTTGTTTTGAAGACTACACAAACAGACAGAAGGCAGAGGGTTCTCAGCCTGTGTTTTCAGGGTCCACAAGCAAGAATCGCTCCCTTCGGGGGCAAGACGGCTGCTTCTGATTTAAATCCATCACCCAACTGGAGAAAAGGGACTGAATTCATCATCGAGTCTCTGAAGTCTTATAATTGCCTAATATTCGACTCCCTGATTACCGTATTTATCTTTTAAAGACCTGGATAAACACACACAGGTGTAACGGCGCATCACCCACAGCTTTCTTATCTTCGTCCTTTAGGAAATGCTATCAAAGGGCCCCATTGAATCTCATCGAGGTGTTATGTAGCTGATAAACATTTGTTGATCTTTTTACCCAGAGGGGGTCATACTCCAGGAGTGGATTAGCGGCCTCCGTGGAGCACGGTGGGTTATCTCCGTTTACTAGGCTTGTAACACATAGGCATTCTGAAGATGAAAGATGCCTCGGAGCTTGTGTGTACCCGACTGCAAAACTCAAAGCCAGAAATATGTTAATAGAACGCTTAATAAACTGAATGTGTTTGCTTCTTCCCATTATCATAGGACTGGAAGGGAGCAGTTCTTAGGCTCCCACGCTGTGTCAAGGTTGGAGCCACGTGATTTTTTCGAGTATTTACATACGTTGTTTCGTTTGATTCTTGAAACCCGAGGTGGGGGCGGCATGAGCCCATTTTACAGATGCAGAGCCTTAAGATTCGAAAGATTAGACCCCAGGTTGTGCTGTCCTGGGTCGCGCAGCCAGAAAGCTGTGGACTGGGGCTAAATCCCCTGTGGTTTCCTTTGCACTGTTCCTTGCGTTGGACTTGTAGCTTCTGAAGATACAAACATCTTCGGGGAGAAGTGGAAGGCACTGTGCAACACACACTTTTTCCCTAACACACATTGAATAATGCTTCCTAGAGGTCAAACCATACCATCAGATAAAGTTTCTGAGACATGGGTATTTGAAGTGATGGCCTTCCTTAAAGACACTGATTTTTTTTTTAAAGTTATTTTTAGTTTGCAAGAGGTCTTTGGTAATGTTGGGGTTCACTGACCCCACGCGCTTCCTATCGTGCTCAGCACGATAGGAGATTGACTGTAGCAAAGCCGCAATTAATTAGGAAGGATTTGGGTCACCGCTGAGACCCAGGTCTTGATCAGATCCCACCATATCATCAGAGATACAGGGTCCTAGAAGTGGTCACTATTGAACACTTTGGACACAAGGTCAGGGGGAAAATGCTGGCTGTGTCTGGAAGGACCACAGACTCATCCAGAACCACTGATACGTCACGGGTGGGGAGCCCCGTGTTCCCAGGTGATCAGGGAGGGGCAGTAACTGTCTCCTAAGGGTGCTGTGAAGACAGCATCGTAGCAAACTCCTCAATACTCCAGGCAGGGGTTAGGCTCCTAGCTGCTGGCCTGCTTGTTACAGGAAACATGTAGAATCCCTAAGATAACCCTCAAGGTGGTATTTTCATCTCTGCTTCACAAATAAAAACTCTGAGGTGTGAGGACCAGCCCCAGATGACGGAGGGGCGAGTACTGGGTTCAGGACTCTAATCCACCCGCCTCCAGACACGCCCAGGGGCTGCTGTCTGTTACATGGACAGGACATCTGCTGGGTCGTTAGTGCTGTGAATAAGTCAGCAAGCTGGGAGTCACACGCATTCTCACTGATCACACGACGCTGACGTTGCTGTCCCGCTCTGTATTTTATGGTTTCCTTTTCACATTCCTTCCCTGGTGGCCCAGATGGTAAAGAATCTGCCTGCAATGTGGCATACGTGGGTGCGATCCCTGGGTGGGACGCTCCCCTGGAGGAGGGCATAGCAACCCTCTCCAGTGTTCTTGCCTGGAGAATCCCACGGACAGAGGAGCCTGGTGGGCTATAACCCATGGGGTCACAAAGAGTCAGACACGACTGAGCGACTAAGCCCAGTTCAGAATTTCACACCATGTTTAAACCACAAGGCAGTACTGTGTGAGTGGAAGAGTCAGAGAGAATTCTGAGCGAGAGGAAAATGTTGTGGGTTACTTCATATTTAGTCTATTTTCAATTATGTGGGGGGGGGGGGGAAGTAACCCAGCCAGAAAAGAATCTGCCTACCTTTCAGGAGACCCAGATTTAATCCCTGGGTTGGGAAGATCCCCTGGAGAAGGGAGTGGCAACCCACTCCAGTATTCTTGCCTGGAGATTTCCATAGACAGAGGAGCCTGGTGGGCCACAGTCTGTGGGGTCACAGAGAGTCAGACACGGCTGAGCAACCAACACAAATATAGACAGAAAACGCATAAAATTACCCGAACAAAACTGATATTTCCCGCATTTTAAAGCTGAAGACATGGACTCAAGAAGTGACAGGCAATCACCGGAAATAAAACTTCTGAGGCAGGAGAACCAGGCCTGAAGCTCACGCTGGTGTATCTGCAGGCCAGTCCCTTTGAGCTGTCTTTAATCTCATGAAAAGACAGCCTAGACTCGGCCAGCAGACAGGACATGTGTTTCGAGCTGTGGCACCCTCAAAACAGGCCTTCCTCTCCACCATGTTCAGGACGGACCCAGTGGTTCAGCCCCAGCCTCATCTCCCCGAGGCTGCTCTGAGCCTCAGTCCTGTGGATCCTTTGGGTAGACGGCTGTAAGGACAGGCCCCACCAGAGCCCGAGGACCAGTCACTCAAACATCCCTCCTGCTGGCCTGAAGGCTCAGAACGCCACCGTGTCCAGCTTCCTAAGGAAGTGTGTGAGGCAAGCAGAAGTAACGCCATGGCAGGCAGCTTAGATTAGGAGTAGGCTTTCCTGCTTCTGGGTGGTAAGATTATCAGGCCACCTGGATACAATCAATCAGCTTTCGCTTAACACTGACCGCTGTTTGCCAATTAGGAAATTAGGAACAGGGCGGAAACCCCGGGGAAAGTCCCGTGCGCGCGAAAGTTTTGACCAATGAAATTGCTTTGCAAACGTGTAACCAATCCGCTTAAACCAACTACCAAGGGCGTGTGCTCACCCTATAAATTTGTGTAACAGCTGGGGCTCGGGGCTCTCTGACCCGCACCACTGTGTTGGATGCGGCAGAAGCCCTGGCTCGAGTCAGTGATACACTTCCCTTTTTGCGAGTTGCATTGTCTTGGAGGCCTTCTCTCTTCCCGCTCAGGGATTCGGACATCGGGCATAACAGTGTGAGTATTAAAAAGTTACGTGGAAATGATCATCATCGATTAGCTCGTGCTGTGTTGGGGCTTCCCGGGTGGCGCTAGTGGTAAAGAGCCTGCCTGCCAATGCAGGAGATACCGGAGACGTAGGTTTGATCCCTGGGTGGGGAAGATCCCCTGGAGGAGGAAATGGCTGCCCACTCCAGTGTTCTTGCCTGGAGAATCCCATGGACAGAGGAGCCCGGCGGGCTGCAGTCCATGGGTCACAAAGATTCAGACATGACTGGAGCAACTTCGCACACACATAGGCACGACTGTTGTGTTGAGCAGGTTTCGCTGTGACGATTAATCCCAAGTTGTGTTTGAAATGAGTGGAAAGGTTAGTGGTTGGCCTTCCTTCTCTCGGTGCTGATAAGCTAATTTGAACAGATAAGGGTCAGGCACATACCATAGCCTGAGTCAGTTTGCAATAGACCTTTAAATCGGAAACTCAGAGTACAAAGCCATAAATCTAATTATTTTCCCCTTCAACCTTCATATCTTAATAAGAGATGTGCTAACATGGAAACAATACAAAACAGCGATGAGATGACGTCTAATGGGGATGGAGAGTGCAGCAAATAAAAGAATGCTACTAAATAGGTTAATATCACACATTAAGCTAAAAACCAGAAGCCTGATCTGAAGTCTGCGTGAACACTTCTATTTGTCTCATTCTCTTGCTTTAAAAACTATGCATTATTTAAACGTCTCTTGATGCTGTAATTGTTCATCCTCAAAGAAATAAAAAGATCAAGAGTGGTTCGCACATTTTGAAGGTAAAATAAATAGCAGTCCGAAGGAATGTTATCGATAGAATATGAATTTGGTATTTACACAGAGCCTGCTTTCGGGCAAATATGACCTGCTTTGGGATGCAAGTGATTAATGCAAAATCCCTTTAATTTAACATCAGAAACCCTGAGATGACAGCATTTATTTACTGACAACAATGCACTTCTAAACAATAGGAGTGTTTTCTTGGGATAACTCCAGACGGGAGACCAGCAGTTTCAGGCTTGGCTGTGCTGGGTGGGCTACAGGTATGAAGTGGGTTACCCTCCCATTCCTATGGACAAAAATCAAGCCAACACGGCCCCTCACTCTGCAATCTTCTGTGCTTTCATCACATGCCCCGAGCAAAAAATCACTCCCTCAATTTCATCATCGTGGGCAATCAGACAAGTGGTCTTTGGGCATGCATTTTTCATTTTAAAAAACACATTTGGAATATTTACAAGACATAGTTCATAAAAACAAATGATTACTTCAATTTTGGTGTTACTGACATAACTTAACATCTCCTTTCCAGCTTAATGAAAAAAGTCTGTAGTTTTGAAATAATGCATTTGACAGCCCCTTGTAAATTCACCTGGTAGGAAGCATGCTTCTAGGTGCCAAAGGCCACTGCAGTAGACGGCAGGTCAGGCTCAGGAAGCATCTGTATATCCTTGTATTTCCCCCAGATGTGTTAAAACAGCAACACAAGTTATATTCCCAGAGCGTCTACTCTACCTAGCCTTGCCTCCACCCACACTGACAGAGGCTCCCATGATTGATTTACTTGCCGTGACCATACTTTGCAAAGCAAGGGCTGCCCTGAGGAATAGATTTTCTGCTTCCATTAAGTATCTGGGCAGATGCTTGCTTCTTTTGTAACAAACTCAAGAAAATAAATTGACTTTGGAAACACATTCTAAATATAATAGAGAAAAAAAGAGAGACAGAGAAAACTAGGTTAAGACCAGGAGTATTTCTATATTGAAAAGGTCTTAAATTTTAAAAAGAGAAAAGGAAATAGGAAATGGTAAAGTTTATCAAAATCATGCCAGAAACGTCTCGGGAATATTAGGTGTAAAAATAAAGATGAACTTTTGCATTACGTGCCGTAGCCTACAAATAGACCATTTTATAAGTGAGAAATCTCAGGATCGTGATGGTACTGACCCGAATTCTCCCCACTTCTCATTCTCGCCCTTCTCCCAAACCCTGTGTTTCCTAACCAAGAAGCTATCGTAGTACCTGCCTCCTGCTTTTCAAAACTGAGAAAAGATGCAGTCTTACAACCTAGAAGAAGTCGGATTTGTAATTTAAAAGCTCCAGAAAAAGAAATCTCCATGCCCAGATGCTTTCACTGGAGAATTCACAAACTTTAAAGAATTAACATCGGTTTTACAAATCTGTTTAGGAAAATAGACAGCAGAGTACTCTCCAACTCATTTTATAAAGTTGGTATTATTCTGATACCAAACCAGCCAAAGATGAAAGAAAACCACAGATGTATTTTCCACGGACTTAAATGTAAAATACTCAAAAAATATTAGCAAACTGAACCTAGTAATGTCCCAAAAGAACTATACACCACAAGCAAGCAGGACTTATTCCAAGCATGCAAAGGTGACTCTCTATGCAAAGATAAATCAGCGCAGTCATACACCAACAGACTAAGGAAGAAAGACCACAGCAAAGTACTCGATACCCATGAAGGACAATGATTCTTAGCAAACTGGGAGTACGCGCACACACACACACCCCATAGTTAAAATCACACTTAACGATGAAAGACTGAACATTTTCTCCCGAAGTTTGGGGAAAAGGCAAGTACGTCTGCTCTCACCACTCTAATTAAACCCAGTGCTATAAATCCCAGCCAGTGCAATAAGGCAAGAAAGAGAAATAACAATAATATAGATTTTAAAAAGAGAGAAAATTTAGCCTGTATTCACAGATAATATGATTGTCCATGTAGAACTCCTAAGAAATCTACAGAAACTTCTACAATTAATAAATTCAGCAAGGTCACAAGATGTTAGATAAGCACATAAAAATCAATTGTGTTTCTATGAATGAACAATATACAGGGGGAAAGCAAGATGTTTTATCACAATCTTTGCTTCAGCCACTTTGGGGCAAGGTCAAAATCCTAAATTCTAGAACTAAAAAGAGAAAGTCAAAGAGAGTCGGGGTGGGGGGGATTCTCTAGGGAGGGGTCTGTCCCAGGGGTCCTTGTGGCTTTATCCTCACATGTTGCTGACACTCATTGTTTTTGTCTTCTTGAGCAGCTACTTCATCTCTTGCTGCCAACACCAAAGCGAACAGACGGGCCCCATGAAGACGCTGAGGCTGGGGTCCACGCAGGGCCCAGTGCCACAAGGGTGTCGCTGAAAGTGCCCAAAGGAACCGCAGGGTGCTGCCACCCCAGGCTGCCCGCATGTCCCAGCTCCTCCATCAGGATGGGCTCTGGTCAGCCCATGCTCCTCCCGCAGACCCTGTCCCTTCCTCGGCTAACACCACAGGGAGAGCAGCCCTCTCTTGAGAGGGCAAACAGTGGTTCCTGCCTCCCCAGCTCCATCGTAGTTATTTGCTACCTCCTCTCTGAAGAGATCTGTTCCAACTGTACGGGGCTTGATGTGGTCCGTCCAACAGTCGCCACACCTGCTTGGAGGCTCCCACCTCTGCGGGCGGCCTTCTCTTTGACCCCCTGCCATCCTGGACCACACCTCTCTTGGGGTGGGTCTTTGGTTGGGGTGGTGGTGAGTGCCCGAGCCAACTGTGCCCGGTCAGAGTGACCACCAGTCCCCCGCATGCCCACTGGGTCTCTTCACAAGAATGGACACAGCTGGCTTGCCAAGGGGGCCCCTGGACCAGAAGTCCCATCGTCACCATCCATAGGACGTACATTCAACACAAGCTGCAGAAGGCAACCTCATTAGAGTCAGGCAGGAGATGCACATTGCATGGAATCTCCCACTGCTCAGAATTCAGCAGGAACAAACCGCAGCCTCCAGCTCACTGCGAGACCCTCCAGTCCACTGTGAGACCCTTGAGCTCACTGCCTGCCATTTTATCCAGCTCATAAACATTTCTCAAGGCCTGTCTGCACGGGGTGTGGGAGGTGTGATCAGCTCTGAGCACAAGTGAGCAGGATGCGACGGGCAGGAAGGAGATGGCGACAGAGAAGTGACGGTGCAGGAAGGGTCCCCGCCGGGCACATCCAAGAGCGGCCTCCGGAGCTTCAAAGGTGCCGAGCGCGGGGCGGGGCTCAGGGGGCCCGCGGAGATGAGAGGCAGGCCGCGGCGGGGGCCGACACATCAAGGAGGCGGCTGACCTGTGACCACCCCTCCCCGTGCCCCCGGCAGGACAGCGCAACGCAGGATGGGGATCGGGAGAAACCAGTGCCCCGGCGGGGGAGGGCCACACGGGGCGTGCCAGGCGACCCCAGCCCCCCCTGCCCCTGGGAGGGGGGGGGTGGGGTGTGATTTCAGCAGGATGGAGGAGGGAGGCGTGTCCAACCCGGGGCGGGGCGACAGGGGCCCGGTGGGACCAGGCCGGAGGGAGAGGGTTCTCGACCTCGCTGGCTTCTCATCCGGGCGGTGGTCGACGTGGGGCCCTGCAGGGGCGGCGCCCGCGCGGCGCATCGCGATTGGTTTACACGCCTCTTGTCCTCCCTCGTCTCCGCTTACAGCTGTATATCTTTCTTATGGTTCAATATTTACCAAAGAACTGCAAAATTAAAAGAGATCCCATAGCTGGAGAAGACAGCATAATTATAAGGGTCAACTTGATAAGACATATAATCTTCAGAAACCTGCAGCTTCGCCTAATAAAATATTTATATCAGTCACTGTTGGACAGCCGGAGCGGGAAAGAACGGATGCTTCCAGCTTCCAACTCAGCATTTCAGGGTGTGCAAAAATGTCACAGGGGCGCAGGAGGCAGGGGCGGGGCGTGGGGCTTCCTATTTAACCAGTTCCTGTCTTTTTCTTATAGTATAGTGGTAGCAGCGCTCGTGGCTCAGTCGTGTCCAACTCTTTTCTTATATTGAGACTAATATTACCAAGGAACAATGACTTTGACATCAGGTTTGAATTCTTTTATAAATTTGAAGGAAGCCCTTTTTTCCTTTAGTTGCATTTCATTAAAAAAATAAAAACACTAACAGAACCTGACCCTTGGCCCCCACTCCATTGGGGAGAATTACGCAAGGTTTATGTTACACCGTAGTTTTAGTGTCGTACGTTTGAATATTTTTAAAATAGCATAAGACTTTTCTTTTGAATCATTAAAATCAAACCTCTTATAACAATAAAACAATATAACAACAAAAAGTCATCGTCTTATTCCCTTGCTGTGTTGACTTTACCATGTGAGTTTTCAGCAGGTATTTGATCAGACCTCTTTTTAGCTCTGGGGACATGCTCATGCAAATTGCCCTGCCCACACAAACCCAGCACTTAGCAAGGAAGAACGTCTGAGTGCATTGCGGTTCCGGGGTGGAGAGTGCGGAGGTCTCGGGGTGGAGGGCTCTCACCCACGTCCGGGGTGTCCAGCTCCTGGGTCAGGGGCTATGGACCTGGACCAGCTCGAACTTAAGCTCTCAGCACCTCACATCCTTCGCCTATTGATGGGGCTCAAGGTGACTGCTTGTAAGGTCCCATAAGGATCTGAAGCTCCCCACCTGTGGCAGCGGCCCCCTGACGACCTCGTCAGCCGCGCTGCTGCCAGGGTCTGTAACACCAGCTACAGACAAGAAGCGGAACCTGGGTGTCCTCACCTAAGACCCCAAGAGAAACTGGCAACAAAGCAACCAGCTCTCCAGAGCATTCAGAAACAGTCACACGGGGCTGACGCGACTTCTCACTGACGTTTCGGAAGTTTCCTCCAGTTGACTGTTTCCTTTCTTTTATGCTATTTGTCATTTTATGAAGACCACTTCGGCACTTAGGGGGCTGGTTAAAAGGTATCATTACATTTGATTTATGAAATTATGGAAACATTTCCACATGTTGAAATCATAAGAGGCTCACTAAAAATACAGCCTCAAGAAATGGCAATAAAGGGAGTGGGGGGATGGGGCGGGCGTTCGGGACCAGCAGATGCAAACCAGGGTACACAGGATGGACCACCAGCCAGGTCCTACCGCAGAGCACAGGCTAATAGAGGCAGCATCCTGTGATAAACCATCAGGGAAAAGAACATAGACCTTAATCACTTTGCTGCACAGCAGAAATTAACACATCATAAATCAGCTCCAGTAAAATTTTTAAAAAATGGGCAGTCACGATGTTCCATGGGAAGGACGGTAGAAGCCTGAGTGGTCTTCAGTCACGGGTCCCACCCAGCCTGCTTATCCTGGTCCCTCTGAGCCCACCAGCACCCACCCGAGCCCCGAGGTTGCTCCTTTACTGTCTCCTAGGTAACACCCCTCAATGCCGGGCAGACACGCCCCTGCTCCACAGGGTTGGGAAACCAGAGGCAGAGACGGCAAGCACAGACCCGGCCAGGAAGTGCTCAGTGGATTGGATCAAAAATCATCACCTGGTTTGAGGGTTTTGCCTTTTGGTGGAGAGAAATAGTCGATTCAGATGAAGGCAGAGGCTGTGTCTCTGAGCAGGCTCTGCATGGCGGCATCCAGGCCTGGGGCTGGGCAGAAGCATGCTGAGTCCGTGCTGGACATTTGATAACTGTCCCTCAAGAGCTGCCCATGGTAAAGATGACCACGGTCAGAGGAGACGAGGCCGTGAGCTGTGTCTGTGTCCGTGTGCCTTCTCCGGCCGTGTGGGCCGGGTCGCGCGGCCTGGGTTGGGGTCCGTGGCAGCCCAAGGCTCAGACGGACGTCTGTGCTCCCCAGCGCCGGGCTTGTCCTCTGGTTTCCGCAGCCCAGGTCAGGATGGGGCTGGCCTGGGGGAGCCAGGGGCTGGCTGGGGGCCTGGAGGGTTGACCAGGAACAGAAAATTACAGAGCAGTTCCTGTTCGCTCTTCCCCTTAAGTCACCGGCCATCACCACACTGGGCCGGGACCATCAGAGCAGGACCCCCGAGGCCGGTCGTCGTCATAAGTCAGGCCCCCTGCCGCCTGTCAGCCTGCCGTGACCCCCTCTGAGGGGGGAGATGGGGACAGCTCTGTGCCGTTGACCACACGGAGGCCTGGAGGGTGTGCAAGGCACACGTGGACACTACGGAGGGCATTCGTGGCTGGCGAGTCAGGGAGAGAGCCCAGCCTCTAACCTGGGCAGGCGGCCAGCCAGGGAACGATGGCCAGGGAATGGAGCCATGAAGCACATGGCAACCTGCGGCTGTTCCTAAAACTGTTCCTGATCTCCAGGACTTGGCACTGTTTTCTCAAGAAGCTGCCCTAAAAGCCAGGAGCCAGCAGTTGTCCCAGGCTGTGTGGAACACTTCTGCTTTATTCTGTTTTCTTTGCTTTTTTCATTTCTATATCTTTTAATCATTATTTTATTTAATTGGAGGATTATTGCTCTATGATGTCGTGGTGGTCTCTGCTGCACTTCAGCACGAATCGGTCATCATTATACACATACCCCCTCCCTCTTGAGCACCACCCCCATTTCCACCCCGCTAGGTCTTCATGGAGTGCCTGCGTCATACGGCAGAGTGAAGGAAGTCGGCAGGAGAAAAACAGACCCCACATGCTAATGCTTGTGTGTGCACAGCCTCTGAGACACGCACGCGTGTGCACAGCCTCTGGGACGCGCACGCGTGTGCACAGCCTCTGGGGCAGAGCACCAGGTGGCAGGAGCCGTCCTGGGCCGCCCCCGCCCTGTCTGAGGCTGCCTCTCAGCTGCGGGGACTCAGTGTGGAGTCCGCCCCGGGTGTGTTTGTAACGAGCGCTGCTGATTGAGTTACTACGAGTGATCACGGACGGCAACAAGCACGTTAGGGGCTGGGATCTCATCTGATCTCGGATCCTGAAAACAGGCGCTCACCTAAAGGCCGACGGCAGAGCAGGAGGCTCCCCCCCCGGACTGGCCACCTCACCCAGCGCCCCCAAACGCGACCCCTTGCCCCCCAGGGGGTACATCATGCCCACCTTCCCAGCCGATCCAAGTCCCGGTAGAAACATCAGCGGAAAAGGATGGAGTGACGTGGGGGAGTCTTTGACGTGGGGGAGTCTTTGGCGCGCAACGCAGAAGGGAGACGTGTTGGCAAACACGTGCAGTGGGAAAGGAACACGAGAGGTCATGCTCTGAAGCACAAAGGACTTCAATTCTCTTGCTCTCCACGTGCGTGAGAAATGCTAGTTTTGTTCATATTGCTGCAGTTACGCACATGACAGGATAAAGGGATTTTTTAAGCTGAAAATTTGGTAATGTGGTCTCAAAAGTCATTCTAAACCATCTGAGAGTGAATGACTCTACAATCATACAAATCACTTTTGTAACGCTGGCTGCACTTGGAGATATGATCGGATAAGCATATTGCTAAAATAAAATGTGTTAAATTCAACATTGTGGCAATTCTGTCATTTCATTCAAGCCCCCCAAAATTGCTGCAGTATAAACCATTAAGGTTTTTCTTAAGTTCCTTCTCTCCTCTCTTTTTAATCCCAAAGAAATGGCTATAATGATTTGCTAATAAGGTGACAAAGAGGAGCAACCTCAGTTCATTCAAAGACTGTATCCAGAGAAGACACAATTCTAACTCCATGCAGTGAGAGAGAAGGTCGGCCTGCCCAAGAAGACCTTTGTCTGTGGGTTCCCTGGCGGGCCATGGCTGCCCCCTGGCCGGGACTCCTGGGCAGCAGAGCCCCGGGCCCAAGGAACCACAGTGCCCTCCTCCCCGGCCACCGTTAAAGCCGGGGGAGTGTCCGACTGCCCTGGGTACTCCCGCTGTTAAAGGCCTTACCCCATGCGATCTCAAAGGCACACACGCCCAAACACCCCACATCTAACTTAATGTTCTGCTGTGAAGTTTTAGAAGCATTTTGTAATTGTTCCTCTAAAAGATGGTGTGGAGTGGTGGTTACGGACTGCTAGAACCCCAGTTCTGCGTGACCTGAAGGAAGTTGCTCAACCTCTCTGTTGTTTACGAAACAGGAATAGCTAAGAGTGCTTTTATCATGGGTTATCATGACAAGTAAATGAACTAACACGCACTCGGAGGCAGAAACGAGCCAGGGACCAGCCCTCCTTTGCCGTGGTTGTGTCACTGAGTGAAGATGAATCATCTGATCAGCAACCGGCTGTGCCGTCCTGGGGTTTACTGGGCACACTCAGGGGTTCTCGTGTGAGAAAAGCCAGCTTCTCAACTGTTTCAAATGCACCCGCCAGGCTCCTCTGTCCATGGGATTCTCCAGGCAAGAATACTGGAGTGGGGTGCCATTCCGTACTCCAGGGGCTCTTCCCGACCCAGGGGTTGAAGCTGGGTCTCCTGCACTGCAGGCAGACTCTTTACCATCTGACCCACCAGGAATATGAAGTATAAATCCCCCTGTTGAAAAGCCCTCCTGTAAAAGTCTCTCTCTCGGGAGCGATGCTGCCTGTCCTCGTGGCTACGAGACCACGTCTCTCTCCCTCACGTCCTCCCATCAACGCCGCCTGCAGGTCAAAGGGGCATTAATGTCACAGGGCATCCGACAGCCCAGCCACCCGCGATCACTGGGAAGCAGTAGTGAGCTGCATTAACTGGCTGCAGACAGGCTGACCCTGCTCAGCACCCGCTGCCTTGACATGGACAGTAATGCCCAGCGCAGCACGGCAGCTATGGACCTCGCCCTCTGATGGATGGCAGAGCGGATTGAGCCAAGCCAGTGGGGAGACACCGATGGCCTTGATGGTGGCTCCTCAAATACACCTCCATCCCACAGGCACGGTTTCTACTTCCCTTCCCGCCCAACTGGAGAGAGGGGACACGTTTCTCACAAGAGAACACAGTAACCCGAGAAGGTGGAAGACTATTCCGAGGACCAGAGCCGCATTTGGGACCAGCTGTCTCAGGTCTGCGAGAGTCTGAGCAGGCCACTCCGCCCCACCCACCCACCCACTGCGTCCTGCAGCCCAGACCTCAGGAACCGGGGCTGTGCTCGGGACATCTGCACACCTCACCTGGAGTCCTTCTGTGTGGGAGATCGGCTTCTCCTCCCCACCTGTGTATTGATGCAACTATTCACTCATCTATACCCACACGGACTCACAAATGTTTATTTTACACTTGGCGTTACAAGCTAACACTGCGTTACTTGTCCTGTTGCTCAGACTGGTCCAGCTTTCACCGCGTCAGCGTCCCTGGGTCCTGTGACGGCCCCTCGTTCCTGGGTGGGTTTTCTCAGCAGGCCTTACTTGCTGGCCCAACACGATGCCCCAGGTTCATCTTGTATAACATGTTTCCTACGCAAGTTCCCAGTCCTGGAATTAGCGCTTTCTTTTAGGAGGCTGGAATTAGAAACCAGGGTCTAGGTGCTAATGTGCTTGATGGCATTGCTTCTGGGCCCTCTCCGCTGACAGAGGAAAGGAACACACGTGTGTGCACTAATCTGTGTAGGTCCACGGCTCCGAGCGCTTCTGTATGCAGCCACCTGTACCCACGTGAGTTAGAGATGAGCTTGCCCTGATGTCTCTAACGCTAACCCACCCCCACATGGACCATTCCAGCACCTCGCCTGCTCATCTGCAACCTCCCACTCCAACGCCGAGGGGCTTGGAGGTGGAATTTTAATCCAGATCTTTCTAATTCTAGCAGCCACACCTCTAACCACTATACCACACTGCCTCCCAGTTACTGTGATGTAATGGATGTGATTATTGTATATAAAATGCAGCTTCTAGAACATACTAGGCCCTTAGTACCAGCCCAGCCTCAAGCTAAGCCCACTCCTGGCACCCCAGTGCCCATGGGCCAGCCGGGCATCTAGAGTCACAGTTAGGCCCACAGGGCCATCGTGGGGGGAATCCGCCCGCTATCCCTGCCGTCCTTTGCCGCGGTCTCCCTGGGGGGATCTGCCTGCTGTCCTCCGCCGTCCGCTGCCGCGGTCTCCCTGGGACTGCCCCTGCTTAGGGCTCCGGGCAGCGGGCCGCAGAGCAGTCTCTGGGGCCTCCTCTCGGAAGCACCCGGTTGTCACATCCTTGCGTGCGTTTCTGCTCCCGCCCGCGATGCAGAGTGGGCACTGACAGAGGACCTGCCCCCGAGAGACCAGAGGCAGCAGGGCTGTGCTAAGGACACACACGGACGCAGGGGTCCAGGCCCCCCGGCACCACGGGCCCAGGCTCCGGCGGCGGTGGCCCCAGGCTGGCCCCCTCGCTGACCTTCTCTGCGGGTCTCAGCTCAGACCTCAAGCCCAGACTCACCCGCCGAACAGGGGCTGCTTCTCGCCTTGCGCTCCCACAACCATGCTGGGACCCTTCACTCAGTTTCCATCTCCTGTCGAGTCTAAGCGGCCCCCGAATGATATTTTGAGACCAAATAAACGACTTCTCCCTCTTTTAGTTCTTTGAAGAGCCACTTAAGAGGTTTCTTCTCAGAAACACAGAATAGTGCAGTCAGTCAATACTCATAAATTGTGGTTGAATGAATAAATACAGTCGGAAGATCGTCATTTCCTCCAAGAGGCTCAGTGGGGTCTCATGATTTACAAGGCGCGCTGAGCAGCTGCCCTGTTTAGACTCACAGGGTCCCAAGTCCTCACGTTCCCAAGTCCACCTGCCCAGGGGGCCCCGGGGGGCCAGGCACAGACCCAGGACCCAGCCCCTTCCTCTGCTCCAGAGCATCAGGGTCTCAACAGGGCGAGGGGACCCCTGGGAGGACCCTCCAAGTGAGGGGCTGAGGAAAGGGGAGGCGTCCGCGGTGTTGGGGTGGGGGCAGACGCACGGGAAGCCTGACGTCTGTCTCTCTGTGGGGGTGTGTGATGGGGGGGCAGGAGGGGCAAGGGGGCGCCAGGACCGCGAGGAGGAAGGTGCAGGGTTAGGGGAGCCGGCGCAGGGATGCTGCTCGTGGGTGAAGTGACGACCAGGAACTCGGGAAGCGGCTTGGCTCGGGAACAGTAGACTCATCACTGCCGTCCATGAGCACTGCTAACCATCCCCGCCAGATCTCCGCTGCAGGATGGCCAAAGTGCTGGCAAGTTTTGTTTGATTACAGCGCAAACCCCCATCGGCTCTGTGTGGTCCTAGGCCCCCAGGGCAGCGATCTGGAAGCTTTAAGTGAGATAGGTAGGGGGCGGGCCAGGGGAGGAGCGGTCGGGACACGGGCTCACCAGCTGGTGAACAGCGGCCAGACGGGAGAGGGGCTCTTTGGGGGACCGCTCCTCGCTCAGAGGCTCCTGAGGGCCCCGAGTCTCAGTCCAGGGGGAGAGACGCAGGGGCAGAAAGGACATCGTCTGAGACACCGAGCCAGGGTCCGAACTGACAGAACAGGGCGTCGGCCCTTGCAACTTCTCATCTCTGTCAAGGTCGGACGTTTACCCTTGTTAGGCTCACTTCCTCACCTTTTAAAATATAAACAATATTTCCCTGGGAGGGTTTTTTTCCTGAGGATTATTTAAGATACTGACAAAGAATCTTGCATAGTTTCTGGAACCTACCATGTAGTTATTACAGATTAGACATTGTATCTTTATATATCATCTATCGAAGTGTAGCATGTGTTATATGTTTTCATGTCACACATACAGTGTTCAAATTGTTACTGATTAAACATTAGAAGGGCTCCCCTGGTGGCTCAGACAGTAAAGAATCTGCCTGCAACGCAATAGCCCTGGGTTCGATCCCTGGGTCAGGGAGATCCCCCGGAGGAGGGCATGGCTGCCCACTCCAGTATTCTTGCCTGGAGAACCCCATGGACAGAGGAGCCTGGCGGGCTACACTTCGTGGGGTCACAAAGAGTCAGACACGCCTGAGTGATTAACAACAACCATTAGAAGGAAGAGATGCTCTTGTGGGGAAAGTTCACAGAAGCAGGGCTGCTAACCCAGACAGGACTGGTTGAGTGATTTGAGTGGCTTCTGGGAGGTCTGTCCATGCAGAGTCTAGATTTGAGGGTTCCTTGTCCTGTAGGGACCTCTCAGGGAATCCCAGCAGCGGGCATCCGTTTTCCAGAATTCCAGTTACTTAGGAAATGGAGGGATGCTCTTGGTAGTTTCTAACGTTTTGGCCAGTCCTACCATTCCAGAACGGCTTAACTGGGATTGAGGTTCGACTGGAGGATGCACACTTTGACCGCCAGGATGGTGTGATCCGGGGATGAACCCTTACGGCTGGTGTGGAGTCTCTGCTCTGAAAGGTGAGCCAAGAATGCAGAGGCCGTCGTGCTGCATTCAGCAGCAGTGGCTGCCTTAGGGACACGCGGCGGGCCTCACCACGCGGCCTCTGGTGCCAGCCGCTCCTGGATTCTTGTCTGCTTGCTGAGGAAAGGGAGGAGAGGAGGACCAGCGCCTTCTCTGGTGCCCGGGGCGGCAGGCTGAACGTCGCATCCCGGCACCTCAGGGCGGGGCAGCCTGCACTAAGTTCCCGTTCCCAACACTCCCAGGACCTTCAGGGTGGGTTTGAACGCCGAGCCCCACCGGCACCCCTCCAGGGTAGACGGAAACGCTGGACAAGACCAAGGGCGGCAGCCCACGTGAGGGACCTGCATGCCTGAAGCCGCTCGTCACGCCTCGAGTCACCGAGACGCGACCCTCGTCTGCCCTGTGAGCGCTCCTCCTTGGCCAAGCTTTCCATGCCTCCAGCTTCTTCCATTTCTCAGCCCCCGCCTTTGGCTCAGGAAGGAAAAATTAGCCAGTTAACCCCGGCTCCTGGATG
The DNA here is from genome assembly GCA_015832495.2 of Alces alces. Taxonomy (NCBI): domain Eukaryota; kingdom Metazoa; phylum Chordata; class Mammalia; order Artiodactyla; family Cervidae; genus Alces; species Alces alces. Next base: position 1,392,122 of record JADEYB020000008.1, read on the forward strand.
GTGTCTGCAGCCTTGACTCCTAAGCTCTCAAGGTTCACAAGTTGTTTTGTTTCAAGTACTTTATATGGTGCCCACCAGGAACCGTAGGAGGTCAGGCTCTCAACAGTGAAGGAATTATCTTCAGTGTGGAGACGGCACCGCCTGCCCCTCCCCCCCCAGTCGCGGTAAATCCATTTAAGGTAACCCCGTACCCCCAGCGTGGCCCAAAGTCATCTCCCTTTGTTATGTATATTGTGGCTCCTTAAAGTTATACGCAGGGTACGCAGGGTTTAAATATTAATTTGCCTTTCTGTGGATTCTGATTCCAGGACACCAAGGAAAAACTTGGTGATTGTTATCATATTTTTTAAATATAGCATGCATTTACCTAATAATACACCGTCATTTTTCTCAGCTGTATATGTAATAAATACACCCCTATCCATAATTCCCTATGATATTTATCTGAGGGATATAAACATTCCTTTGAATAATAATGCTTGTGTAACCTCCCCTGACAGTTTGTCTATTAAAGAGGAAATTAAATATACAAAGGTATGGGGAAAATCTCTGTGAGGCAATAATGAACTTAGCAAATTCAAGAAAGGAAATGAAAGGTGACTGTCTGAAGCCTACACTTCCCCTTCGGCTTCTCACGAGTCATCACTTATCACAGAAGCACGGCTGGAGGGCCTCCACGCATCCACACACGTCCATGCGCAGACCCGGGCTGGTCACGTGCTGGACGCGGAAGGAGCAGCAGAAACCTGGGCGGACTCACAGGTCAGGGGAGGGGGGAGCTCCTGGGGGAGGGAATCTGCTTCTGAGGATGCATCTTCGCTCACTCCTGCTCCCAGACGACTTACTCTAAATTACTCCCCAAATTCGTTTTCAGCTCACCATCCAGCTATCCAGCCTAGAGTCTGACGATTATATTTCCTTAAATCTCCCCTGGACTTTCTCTTTTTGAAAACACACAGACCAGTGTGATGTGGAATTGTCAGATGTGGGTGCCGTCAGAGGCATGCTTAGTAACACATCCTTGTGTTAAAACCAGCCACATGTTGACATTCAAACTTAAAAAAATTTTTTTGGAGGAGAATTGGGGAGTGCAATAAAAATGTTTTGAGTGTCAGTGATTTCCTCATAGATATTATCCAGAATATAAGCTTTTTTTTCTTTTATTATTTAATTATTGGTGGCAGCAAATCTGCCTAAAATTGCCATTTCATTGAGGTCTAGTTAAATTAATAATTAGTCAATTAGTTAAGTATGGCCACGGTGATTTATTAATTCTTTTAAAAGGAAGGAGATAAGTTTTAAATTGGGGGGGGGGACCCAAAGTAACATTTTACCATTATTTTAAGAATGAAATAGGAAAGCTAGTCCCCAGTGGTGAAAATACCCCTAGTCAAATAAAATGTCTCCCCTCAATTAAAAAACAGCATTCACGACTTCTCAGTGGTGACTTTGCTTGATCCATGCTTAGGTCAGCTCCCTGTCTGGTCCAGAGCATGAGAAGACAGTGCATATTGCAGCTATAAAGTAAAAGTCATCATTTTAAAAGCCCTCCTGCTAATGCCTTTAAAATCAGCAGTCAGACGACCATTAGAGTAATTACCAGTCCCCGGAACCCTGGAGCTTAATCACACGGAGGGAACCCCCTGCGGCAGCCCATCTCCGGTCTCGAGCGGCCGGAGGCTCCGGGACCACTGCTGCTGCGGGCAGATGGGGGTGCCCGGCAGACAGGGCAAGGGGGTGGTCTAGATTTGCCCGCAGGCTGGCCTAGCGTGGGAGCCGAGCTCCGGGGTGCAGGCGGGAGGGGGTCTGGAGGCGGCTGACCCTGAAGCCCCTTGGCCCCCTCCCCGCATCCGTCCCCCTGCCCCGCTGGCTCTCAGCAAGCACCACAACCGACAAGGACCGCTGAGACCCTTTCCCCGGACACATTTCACATTCTAAACCAGTGTCATGAACACAGCCAGGGACGTCAGAATTTCACTCCAGGAGACGGTTCTGCTCACTTGCCCACTTTCCACGTGCTGCTTTGTTGACTGTTTTCGTTTCGTTCTATAGGTTTGCTGTTGCTGTTGTCCACTCGCTCGTCGTGTCCGACTCTCTGCGACCCCAGAGACTGCAGCACACCAGGCCTCCCTGTCCATCACCATCCACCAGAGTTTGCTCAAATCCATGTCCATCGAGTCGGTGATGCCATCCAACCATCTCGCCCTCTGTCTTCCCCTTCTCCTCCCGCCCCCAATCCCTCCCAGCATCAGGGTCTTTTCGAATGAGTCAGCTCTTCACATGAGGTGGCCAAAGTATTGGAGTTTCAGCTTCAGCATCAGTCCTTCCAGCGAACACCCAGGACTGATGTCCTTTAGGATGGACTGGTTGGGTCTCCTTGCAGTCCAAGGGACTCTCAAGAGTCTTCTCCAACATCACAGTTCAAAAGCATCAATTCTTCTGAACTCAGCCTTCTTTATAGTCCAACTCTCACATCCATACATGATTACTGGAAAAAACCATAGCTTTGACTAGATGGACCTTTGTCCATATAGGTATAAATGTTGATAACTGGATTAAATTCTCAATTCTTGATCATACTATATGCAAGGGAGTAAAGAAAGGAAAAGATAAAATATGCTCATGTGTGGGTAAACTGGTCTTATAGAGAGAGAGGGAGTGAAAGCGTTTCAAGCTCACCTCTTGCTAACTTCTGTCTCCCTTCCTCTTCCCCGCAAAGCCTGAGGCTTCCCACCCTGCAGGCGCCCCAGGCCCCCGCCCGGCCGTCTCCTGACCGTCTGTCTGCTGGGCGTGCACCTGCCCTGCGCATCCTCGCCGCAGAGCCTGGACTGGCTCCTGGCCCGGCGACCACAGTCTTGAGAGCCACTTCCAGGCAGCGATGTCGAATGTAGTCACGGGAATTGCATGAAAAGGGGATTCATGGAAGGTGGCAGCGTTCTTGCTAGTGACTCTGTCAGCGCCTTTTCAGCTGACACCTGCCCATTAGCCCTGTTTCTGCAGCTGGTGGTGACTCTAAAGTGTGGAGCCTGCGAATGTATGCTCTTACACCTCCCTCTAGATGCCTGTATGCACATTCTTAGCTTCTGAAAATAATCCATAGCTGCGAATGGAATATTCTTCAGAGACAAAGTGTGTCGAGCATGCCTGGGCCTCGGCTTGCTCACGGACATGGACGAGAAAAGCCCCATTCTCACATGCTCCCACCGAGCCTCAGGCCTTTCATTTTGGAGGGAAAATCCATCAGGATCCCAGAGTGGTGATTTGCTCAAATGTAAGAGACCTGAGAAGCAGGAGAACTGGCGAAGCAGGGGTGACCTTGGGCCACCTAGATCATCAAGACCCGGCCAGACACTAATTCCCACTTCCAGGCGAGGCGGACAGCGTGGGCATGTCCACGCCGCCGCCTGCCTAGACGCACCGGTGGGACAGCGCACGCGGCGGTGAGGCTCCTTCGCCCGGCGCCGGGATCTGATGGCTCGCAGAGGTCCTCAGATCCAGAGCTGGCCAAGAAGAGAGCAGAAACGGATGAAGTTTAAAAATAAAAATTTTATTGCCGGTGTTTCAAGCCAACACAAGCAGAGCTGCTCCCCACCCCTGCAAGTCAATACGCCACAGCGCACCGCGAGTGTCTTCCATTCCGCTCTTTCACGCTAGATTTACCTGAGAGGTGAGCGTACTGAAGCAAATAGCACAGACAACCTCAATAGGACAGCTGCTTTGAATGGACACGGAAGGTCATTCCTATTATTTCAATTAACAACACAAGCGAGTGAATTAATTTAAGCTCCCATTTGATGCTCCCGGCGAGGACATCTTTGGGCCCCCTGGTTGTCTTGGCAACTCCAGGATCCTAGCCTGCAGCAGCAGCCTCCGCCAGCCCCCTTCCCGGCGCACGCACAGTTCAGATAGTACATTAGCTGGAGAATATGATGTCCATGTAAATGTTGAGATATTTTCGTTGCCATAGAGATAAGAAGAATGGCAAAAATACAGGAGTACTTGACATACTCCGAGGCAGACTTTTAATTAAAAATGTAATCTCAGATGACAGCACCAAGATGGCTGGCCACACGCGGGGTTTCAGCTCCTGCGCTTCGTGCAGAAGTGTCCGGCCGGGCACCGTGGGCAGAGTCGGAGCAGCCTGGCCGCCCGGCCAAGAAGGAGGCGGAGCACGAGGCGCTGTG
>JADEYB020000008.1:1397592-1412783 GCA_015832495.2 Alces alces
TTCCTGCCTCGGTTGGTCAGCGGCCCCCATGCCTCCCTCCTCCTGGGAACCCGGCCCAGCTCCACCTGCTCGAAGCATTTCTCCTCTGCCCAGTGAGGGGTCAGAGCTCTCCCAGTGTCCCACCCCCATCCTGCTTCTTTCTCATCCAGTCCTGCCCATTTTCCCAAGGTCAGCCACCCTCTAAGGTGCTGCCTGCCTGCCCAGGACCACTCCCGGTCTCCAGGCAACCGCTGCCTGGCCTTCCGCACCTGGCTATCCGACCCCAGCTCCACCCCAGCTGGCGTCCCTCCCCTCCCGCCATCCACCACATTGGCTCCCCTCTCTGCCGCCGCCACCCGCACACGCGCAGTGACCGAGGGCTGAGGCCCGAGGCTTTTCCGGATGCTCGCAGGCCACGGGCTCAGAAAGTCTGCGAGGCTCTGAGCGTCAGGGTGAAGCTACTGCCCCGGCGAGGAGTGGACCCCTACTGAGGACGGGTCATCCCGACCCCCCCGGGGATGCTGGGCAGGGCGGGTTGCCGTGGTCACTTTGCACTCAAGGCCTCCCAGGCTGAGCTTGCCTCAAGAAGCCCGCTGCGTGTACCTTCCCGGCATCTCTGCCTCTCGGGTGGGGGGGGGGGGCTTCTCACCACCCACAGCCCCTCCACGCCACCCCTGAACCCCTTCTCTCTGCTTCAAGTGCCGTCCAAGGAGCAAACTGCGTCTGTCGCAGCTGTGAGGGACCACTTCTGGTCAGTACCCGGTTCATGTAGTTCTCAGGAGATAGACGTCCCCGTGTGAGCTGTCAACCTCGTGAAGTGTGACGGTGAGCCGCTTGGCCCGGGGGGACGGTCCAGGGCCCAAGGTCCTGGAGCCCTCGTGGTGTCTGGCCCTGCCCTCTGGCCCCAGGGTTTGTGGGCGGGCCACCCCTGCCCTGACCCCTGCGGCCGGCCCACCGCCAAGTCAGGCGGTGCTGACTGACCACCTCCTGCAGAGGAGCACGCGCCACGGCCCCGGGTCCCCGAGCCCGTGCAGGCGGGGCGGGGGCCAGGTGGGGACCACCAGCCCCACGGTGCTCAGGGGGCACTGCGGCATCAGGAGCCATGGGGAGGGACTGGGGGAGACCGGCTGTCCACCGTGGTCAGAGGAGGGGGGGACTGAAGACGTGACTGGATTCAGGGGTGCGGGATGCAGCAGACCAAGGGCTGGTGTCCAGGAGGGGCGAGGCGGGACCCCCAGACCTGGAGTGGAGCAGACCCCCTGTGCGCAGCAGAGGCTCCTCCGGGAACGCAAGGACATGGTGGGTGTGGGAGGCGGATGCAGGCAGCGGGTGTGAGCTCGCCTCTGGGGCCAAAGAGGCGTGCAGCTCCGGAGTCTGCTAATGGGGAGCAAGGCAGCACGTGGGATGGAGACTCCCGCCACGGGACGCGCCCTCCCCTTCACAGGCCCCTGGAGCACACCCCCACTGACCCGGCCCTCCCGTCCACTCCAGGCCTCTCCCCGGGGGACCGAGCGGCCCCTTCCACGGGGCTGGGCTGTGAGTGACAGCTTCACACGAGCTGCTCATCCTTGAAGGCGCGTGCCTGGAGGTGGCGTGGCTGGCCTGTCCTTCCCTGATGGGATGGGACCTGGGCCCCCCTGGGAGCGCCAAGGTTTAGGACAAGCCTGGAGTGAGAGCAGCTGCCCAAGGCCGTCCACAGGCCAGGGGTCCTGAGACAGGAGAGGGGCAGCTTGGTGGGGCTGGGGGCTGGCGGCCGGCCAGGAAGCTGGCCGGCTGCAGGAGGGGCTGGGGTGCGGCCCCCCACCTCTGTGCGGCTGCCCTCCTCCCCCCCGCCCCTGGAGGGGGTGGCTGGACGGTGGGGAGTGCGGTCAGTGCTGAGTGGCTCTGGAGAAGCCTGCTCCACAGGAGAGGCCCCGAGCACCCTCATCTCCCCATGGGGTCCGGGCCCTGCCAAGTCCCTTGGCCAGGAAAGAGAACTCGCGCCCCAGCGGGCGTGCCTGCCAAGTCCATCTGCACCTCTCAGGAGCCGGCGGCCCGGGCTTTCTGTCCCCGGGGCTCCCCGGGAGGCGCGTTCTTCTGCCAGGACCGAGATGGGAGGGAGGGAGGGTCGTGGAGACGGTGCAGCGGCCAAGCTGCAGACAGCCTGGCCCGGGGGCCCCCAGGCCCAGGCTCAGGCTTCCCCACGTCTGAGGGGGAAGCACAGGCACGCAGCCTCCAAACGGAGCTGAGGAGTGCCCGAGGAGGGGCCTGGTGCGGAGGGCACCGGCTGGCCCAGAGCTGCAGACACTGCCCGCTGCACCCGCGGGAAGGGCTCAGCCCTGCACGGGCCCGAGGCCCACCCCACCCGACCAGGGGCTTCAGGAGAGGAGCGGGGGCCACCCTGACCCCAACTCTCTACCTGGCCCCAGAATTGGGCCATGACCGCCTCACAGAGTCATTTTGAGAATTAAATCGTGTATGGAAATCCTCAGCACTAATCGCTAGTGCACGTTCATTGGAAAACGGGCACTGCCCATTAGTCAGGGCTCTTCAGAGAGACAGCGCCAGAGACGGTGTGAGTGTCCCTGCGTGCACGTCTGCACATGCCGGGGGTGGATTCAGTGTCGGGGCTCAGCCCGTGACTACCAAGGCCAGCACTTCTGAAGCTGCAGGGCGGGTGGCAGCCTCGGGGAGGGCTGGAGACAGAGTCCCCTTTCTCAAGGGGACCTCGGTCTCTTTCTCTTAGAACTTTCTGCTGAATAGGTGAGGGAGGGCAACCCACTGTACTCAAAGTCTACTGATCTAACCATGTCGAAAAGATTCCTAACACAGCAACCTCCATACCGGTGTCTAACCGAATTTCTGGGGACCGCGGCCTGGCCAAGTTGACACAGGAGATTAACCATCACGGGCCACACCCAGCATCTCCTCCTTCCTGTCAGCCGGCCGTCCTTCCCCAGATGCAAAGAACTTTGACCCCAAACCTCAGGGTCAGGATTTGGAGCCGCCCGGATTCACAGAAGTCCTCCCGTGTGGGTGAGCTGAGCCATCCTTCCAGAGAGAGCCCGCATCATGAAGACACATTCTGAGCATTTCAGAGAATCTGATGACAGCTTTGGATTTTCTCCTCAGAAAAGACATATATGTATCAAAACAGCACATCATCCCAGGAGTTCTCTGGTCTTCCCTAGAGTGACAGTTTCCCAAGGGTGGCTGGACTTGAACTTGACACCTTACATCTGAAAGTACCGGGGCTCCTTCCCGTGGGAACTGTGCAGACAGGAAAGGCTTGGGGGATCCGGAGGCCCCTCCACCCCCGGGAACGCCTGGGCAGGGGTCGTGGGTGCTGTGAGGGTCCTGGGAGGAAGAGGGGCTCTTGCTGGGGTCTTGCTGTCTCCTGGTCTCACCGTCTCCTGGTCTCGCCAGGGCCTGCGGGTTGGTGTGCAAATAAAGCAACTAGAAGGCAGGCTGCCAGCCCAGGTCCCCGCAACTAAAGGGCGGAGGAGACGGCCCATCCCCTCCGCTTCTCATTCCAGGCACAGGGTTGACAAGATGGCCCCTGTCCGGGCGAGCTTGGTCCCTGGTCCCACGCTGGGAAGCACCGTATAGCATGTATTCCCCTGTGTGTGCAGAGGGCAGTCAGCTTACCGTGGGGCTTCCCTGGTGGCTCAGGGGTAAAGAATCCGCCTGCCAGTGCAGGAGACACTCGTCCCATCCCTGGGTCAGGAAAATCCTCTGGAGAAGGGGATGGAACCCACTCCAATATTCTTGCCTGGAGAATCCCGTGGACAGAGGAGCCTGGCAGGCTACCGTCCATTAGGCTGTGAAGAGTCTTTTTCAGACACAACTGAGCGACAAAAACAAGCAACAGCTGCTTACTGTGTGTCTGTGCGCAGGCAGCAAACGCTGCTCTGAAAATGGCAGCGTTTACACAAAAGCTGCTTTACTCATTAATCAAAATGCAGGCGTCTGGAACCCCCTCCAGGAGGGAGTCTGCGTTGCCCTCTGGTGCCCCCTTCACCCCGCGTTGCTCCATCTTTGCAGGGCAGACGCTCGTTGTGGTTGGTTTTGCAGGATGTCTGAAATCAGACTCCTCGTGGCTTCCCTTGGCTCCCTGGAGTCAGTTTCACGGCTTCCAGAGTGAACCTCAGGGTCAGTGGCATTTCTTTCATGGACCCATGTGAGCTGTGAGCTCACAGGATGAGGGCACCAGTGCAGAGAGGAGGACGGGGATCAAGGCCAGTCTGGAGACCTCAGAGCGGCGGTGGGGGCGGGGGGCGTGGACAGCGGGGAGGGGGCTCCTTGGAGGGGCTCTCGGGAAGACAGTGCAGCGGGGAGCACGCCGGGGGCCCACACGGACTGACCTGGCACGTCTCTGAAGCAGCACGCAGACAGAGCGCCCGAGTCGCCCACTTCCCCAGGGGAGGGGTTTCGGGTGGCGGACAATGGCACACGTGGATCTGGACAGAAGAGACCAGTGGCCCTGGGGGGTGTTTACAGGAATCCCACCGCCTTGAAGGACCCGAGTGACGTGGCCTCCCGCCCCTGCTGCCCGGGGACCCGACAGAGACAGAGTCACATGGGGAGGTGGGCCTGGGGGGTTCAGATGGTGAACATATGCTGTGTGGGGTTTGGGCCCCCCAAACCTGCCCGACGGCTCCACACAGAGCCGACCTCCTTCTTCTCATCCCCCCGTGGATCCGGACGACAATCTGGTGAAGGAGCAGGCACGTGTGTCTGTTGCAACTCGGTCGCTAAGTCATGTCTGATTCTTTGACTCCATAGACTGCAACACGCCAGGCTCCTCTGCCCTCACTGTCTCCCGGAATTTGCTCAAACTCATGTCCTTTGAGTTGGTGATGCCATCCAACGATCTCGTCCTCTGTCTCCCCCTTCTCCTCCTGCCCTCGTTCTTTCCCACCATCAGGGTCTTTTGCAATGAGTGCTTCCGCAAGTACAAAGTCAGGGATCTGGAGTGAAGACTTCCTGCAGCCTGTGGCTACATGAGGCGGCCCTGGAGAGACGCCAGCTCTGACACAAGGTGCATTTTTTTGGTGCTCAGAGGCGAGTGTCCCGGCCATCCTGATGCAGGGCCTCTCCCTGTGACCTTCAGAGCCGGCCCGGGGCCAGCAGAGTGAGTGTCACAGCCTCCAGGGCCTGGTGACTCATTTCTCCAACACCCCTGACACCAAGAGCTGTTTCAGACTGTGGGACGAGCACGGTCTGATGCCCTTCCTCCCGGAATCTCAACTGTCAGAGCCGTGCTCCCCGATGAGGCAGGACAGGTTCCTGTGGGTGGTGCCCTGGGGGTCGGTCCCTCGAGTGCCCAGGGAGGTGGGGGAGCACCTTGGGGGCAGGGCCCACTGCGCCTCAGGGGTCCGGTCGTTTTTGTATTTGCTAGATAAGCGTTGCTTTAAACCGAGACTTTAATGAGCCCCAAGCAACATCACCACCCGCCTGACGTCCGACGGCCTTGGGTTGACGCCCGTCAAGATGCTGTCTCAGTTATGCTCAGAGCGAGAGCAGCACCAACTGTTTCCCAGAAAAAATGAGGAAGAGAGGGCCCTGCCGCGGCCTCGTGAGCTGCCCTGCCGCCGAGGGCTGTGCCTACAGGTGTGCGAGCGGCACACTCAGCTCCCGTGAAAGCACGTGGCCCCTGTGGGCAGAGGGCCAGGGCTCAGGGTGGGGGCGGCGAGAGTTTTCAGTTCCGCGCTCAGGTGGGCAGGGAGGCAACGCGTGTCGGGACCTCAGGGCAGGACCACACAGTCAGCCCTGGGGGTGGGCCGGGCTGGGGGCCAGGCGCTGGGGGTCCCGAGTCCGGGAGGGGGCCACGGGGGCGGGCCTGGGCGGCGGGAGCGGAGCCCCGTCTCACAGGCAGCCTCCTCGAGGACTCCCGGCAGCTCTGATCTCACTCTCCCTCACTCCAAACTCCCGCATACATTTCCTCTTTAATCCTCCTATAAATCCTATTAACATTTTAATTAACCACTCCAGCCCCCCTCGACGAAGAGTTTCCCCTAGTAGCTGCAGCAGGTAGAGCAGCCCTGAATCACTCTAATCACCCTCTGAACGCGCCTGCTCCCAAAGGTTGACCGGCGCGGCCAGGCCGCCCCAGAGGGGACGGCACCTGGCCGCGGGCAGGGCGGCGGGGCTCAGGGCTCCTCCTTCCAAGAGACTGTCCGCCGCATGCTGTGCTTACGGCTCACTCACTCAGTCCTGCCTGACTCTGCGGCCCCATGGACTGTAGCCCGCCAGCCCCAGCTCCTCCCTGGGGCTCTTCAGGCAAGGGTACTGGAGTGGATTGCTGTACCCTCCTTCAGGGGGTCTTCTAGACCCAGGGATCAAACCTGCAACTGCTGCCTTGCAGGCAAATTCTTTCCCACTGCGACCCCAGGGAAGCCCCACTGTCTACCATATCAGGCAGCAAAGCAAAGTCAGGAAAAATTTCAAAACTCTGGAAGACAAGCCAAGACAAAGCTACTCGGGCCCCTCTGGCCTTCCTGGGCTGCCGTGGGACGTCCCTGGAAAGCTTAGCAGGACGTGTGCAGACCAAGGACGGTCCTGGGTCTGTGCCCAGATCACAGAGGACCTGGTCTGGAAGCCCGGCCCCGTCCCCTCTCTCACAGGGGCTGCGGGAGAGAGGGGATCACGGCCAGGCCCAGGCCTGCCCTGCACCGTCACCTTCCCTATGCTCCTGGACTGACGCAGAGACACAGCCGTCCCTGAACAGGAGCTGGAAAGCGCCGAACACGGTAACACTGACCACAGACTGCCTGAGACTTCAGAATCCACGTCCCGAAGCCAGTCAGCTCAGGAATCAGGGATGGGTTCCTTCTCTCCAGGGCAGGATCCAAAGACTCAATGAAGCTTATTTCTCAAAAAGCTTTAACCAAGTTTCTTAAAGAAAGCAAAGGTAGAAAAGCTTAGATTCACCGGTGAGCATTTCATTTTTATGCCAATAAGCACGTCCTGTAAAGAAAAGCATGTGAAGGAACTGAAGATGTATACAAGCAAAACAAAAGACCTATTGACTGAATCGGGGGACTGTCAACTAGTACGCATCGAAGGATCTCCCCTGTGGCTCAGCGTAAAGAATCTGCCTGCAATGCAGGAGACCTGGGTTCGATCCCTGGGTCAGGAAGATCCCCTGGAGAAGGGAATGGCCACCCACCCCATTGTTCTTGCCTGGAGAGTCCCACGGACGGAGGAGCCTGGTGGGCTATAGCTCGTGCGGTTGCAAAGAGTCAGACACAACTGAATGACTAACACTGCTACACACGCATCCTATCTGACTAAGTACGTTCTGTGCAGTCACGTCCTGGGACTTCGCAGCAAAGGCCCACAGACCCGGCCTCACACACCAGAACCGCACTCACGCCCTGGGGACGGTGTGGTGGGCAGGGCCGCGCCCTCTGCAGCGGTTGGGGGCCTGTCCCCCCCGCCCCGAGGTCTCTGCTGCTTCCTGGCTGTGGCAGCACAGGTCCAGTCTGCCCACGGCGTCCCCTGGGGTGTCCCCTGTGTCCGGACGCCCCTTTCATAAGGACGCCGGTCAAGGGATGAGGGCCGCCCTCCTGCGGGAGGAGCTCAGCTGATTCCACCTGCACTCTCTGTGTTTCCAAATCAGGCCCCTCTGAGGTTCTGGGGTGAGGGCCCCAGTGTAGAGTTTGGGAGGGACAGGGTCGAGCCACACGGTACTCAGGGGCCGTGACAGGTGAGGGGACGGGAGTCAGAGGCTCGAGGCAGAGAGGAAGCTGGTGTCCCTCGGGAGCGTCCCGAGAGGCAGTGAAGCCCGGGGCTCTGGGGGGAGCCCAGGGCCGCCTGCTGCAGCCGGTGTGGGGAGTGTGCAGGGAAGAGCCGGCATTGCCTGCTCACCGGCCACTCTTTCCTGGGGAGAACCACTCCCAGACCAACGGTGTCCCCTCAGACTTGGTTACTCAGCAGACATTGTCTGGAAAATGCATGAAGCAGCAGCGACCCTGTGACTTTCACTTGCTTCCACTCATCTCCGGGGCACACTAGCAATTTATGAATTTGCACTTGTAAGGCTGGTTTCATTCTTGTCCACAAGGACCCTTTTCTTAGCTTTCGATCAAAGCAAAATAAATGGCAGGGCTTTCAGGAGCTTTCTCTGGGTGATGCCCCAATGTTTTCAAGTACTTTCATTCTTCCTGCATCCCAGCCAAACACATCTAGGAGGTCTGAAGCTTCAGGAGGTATCTTTCCAGAGCTAATGGTGTCCTACGATTACCATCCAAAGGCCCAGAAGAAAACAGTCTCATCTCTTCCCAAACCCGTTGCTAAGTAACGTCTGACTCTTTACGACCCTACGGACGGAAGTGCTCCAGGGTCCTCTGTCCCCCGCTGTCTCCTGGAATTTGCTCAGATTCATGTCCGTTGAGTCCGTGATGCTCTCTAACTGTCAGCATGAGCTGCGCTTGCAGTAATACAGGGGCAGTGGCTGGAGCAGCAAAGCAAGAAAAGAGGAACCACTTGCACAAAGCTTTGAATTTGATATCTACAGCTTCTGTAGCTTTAACCAAAGGTGTTCCTACATAAAGACATGGACAAGTTGCAGCGTAAATAAGGAAAAAGACATAAGACGAGGTGTAGCCAGTGTTCCTACGTAACAGCTGGAACGAGATCATCTTTTCTGAAACAAAACACTTAGGAAAAAACACCAAACTGGGGAAGGTCAAGAACCTTCATATGCTCGGGAACTTAATCATAGTAAAACCTCTCACTTTTGGTGAAAAGGCATACAAATAGAAACATAACTCTTGAACTATTTTTTTTTTTTCTGGGGAAGAAATTATCTGGTTTCAGGTTTTGTCTTTCCAATGATTCACCAGAGGACACATAATAGGACAATCTAATTTGACAGCCTTCTACATATCAAAACATGCAACGTTTTTGAGTTAACTATCTTTGTGTCTGTGATTAAGCTAAGAAACAGTGATTGCAAATTCAGTATCAGAATTGGGAAGCGATTAGCTCAGGAGAGATTTGCCGGTGTTGGCCTTATATACATTAGTTGCATACTCTGAGAAGGCAAATGGTGCTGCCTCTGTTGTTTTAATGCTTTCTTTTGAAAAGTCTGGTTTGATTGGCATGATCGTTATTAGGTAAAACAGACTGAAGCTGCAATGCCAATATTTTTGTGACTATTTTGCAATCGGCGTTAATCAATGAGATGGGACTGTAATTGCTGCAATTTCCCATATCTCTCTTCCTGGCTCCAGAATCACGGATATAATAGCACTCCTAAGAGTTCCTGACAATTTGCTGTTCACGGTATGTTTAAAATGCTGTGTTAAACATACTACATAAAATTGTATCCCAATGCTTTCTCCCCCAAGCTCTTTCTGGGAATCCATGACATCCTAGGGAGACAGTGTGTGAAGTGTCACTCACTCCAGACCCTTCCACCAAGGCCCCTGGCTGAATCGCTGCTTGAAAGCCGTGTTGTAACTTTGGTCTCACAGCTTCAGAACATTTCATGAATTCAACTTCGTTTTGGAAATTTTTCAATCACTTTGGTGACACTGACAATTTCCCATTTCATTAGAATGACATAAAATTCAAGCACCTGCTTGGCTTTTCAAAATGTAAATCTATTGAAAAAATAGAGAGAAAGCAGGTGTTCTACCTTAATTGGCAGAATTGAAACTCCTACCTGAAAACAAGCGTCCAATTCAAAACAGAGGCTCCCCAACAGCCCCGGCCAACATGGGCAGAAACGGGGGTTTGCACCCCAGCACCGCAGCTCACGGGGTTGGGGCAGTAGCAGGTCGGGGGGGGGGAACCAGACAGACACCCCTCTGAGATCAGACTTATGGACAAGGGCGGGAGCGGGGGTAGAAAGGAGAAGGGGACCACACGTAGCATAGATAACCAACAGGAATTTGGTGTGTGTCTCGGGGAACTCAAACCGGGGCTCTGTGTACGAGAGGGGTGGGATGGGGAGGGAGGCGGGAGGGCGGTTCCCGGGGGAGGGGATTTATGCACACCGATGGCTGATTCATGTTGATCTAGGGCAGAAACCAAGCCAATATTGTAAAGCAATCATCCTTCAATTAACAATAAATAAATTTTAAAAAAATCTCTAGTGAAAGACTTCCGAACTGCTCTCTCTCTTCACGTCCGTCTGAGACACTCAGTGAGCTGTGGTGTTGCAATATACTAATTTGGGGATCAGAGGCAGAAATTCTAATCCATGGAGAAAAATACTCCCAGGAAAAGTTAATTGTGCTTTTAAGTTTTTTCTCCCTTTAAATTCACAGAAGAGTCTGTTCAGCACGAAGAGCGTCTTCCCTATCCTAATTCACCACAATCTCTTCTTGCAAATGTCACAGCCATTCAGCCTGATTAACTCCAGCACTTCCATCTTTCTGCAATGCTCTCCTCTCAGCTGCCAAACAAAGATCCTTCTATTTGATTATTCAAAATATTAAGTGAAGCTCAAAAGCCACAATGATAGACTTTGGGGTAAAGAAATATTGCTCTGTCTATCAGAAAAGCTGAAAATTATTTATTACATAAAATAGTACTTAGGGCATCTAAACTATCAGTTCTGTAAGAACAGGAAGGGCATGGCTGAGGGAAATCCCAATCACCCATTTTTATCAAATGTATGCTTCATCACTCATCAACCATTTTACCAGGACTTTAAAAAATAATGGCATTAACTACTCTAATTTTATTTCTCCAACTGCTATTCCTATTTGGGTAAATTTGCTAATGAATAACCTTGGGAAAACGCTGGTAAGTCAGGAAGGACTAGAAATCTGTGTCTGATCCACAGACTGTATAATTTATACCTGAACAGTTTGAAATTAAGTGAAACTTTTTCTGACATGAAAGCATTTATGCTTCTTAGCGCTGTCAGAGCAGAATGTGTCTCTCCTTGTTAAGCACAAAAAAGAGTGAGAAAATTCTGCAATGCATGGAAACGTCATGGCAGCTGGACACAGGTGTTGTCTCGGATACTTAGAGATGGCCAGCCTTGAATTGTTAATATTTAACTTCCGTGTCTCAGTTCCAGCTGGAAGAAGGGGATGCTAGTCACACTCCAACCTGTTGTGACGATCAGAAAACCCAGAGGTGGGCCGTGTGTCCCACTGGGGCTCTCAGCACGTGGCAGCCGGTGCTGTTCAATGTGGCCGCTCCCCAGCCTCCTACCCAGCCCGCAGCTGGAGGAAAATGGGAAAAAAATCTAGACTCTCCCCTCCAAACAGAACATTGCAAGAAACCATTGAAAGCTCAGGCAACCGCCTGATGCTACACCTGCCCAGATCCCACGAGGGCATCTCGGGAGTCTCATCCTCGGGGCAGAGAGAGGGGCTCCCCTCTCGTGGTCCCGGCCCTCCCGGGGCTGAGCCCTACTGACAAGGCAGGAACATAAACATGAACACAGGCCCGTTCCCTGGGGTAGCGTGCCGGCTGCACCGCCCGTGCGGGAAGCGCTAAGCGCTGCGGGCGGCTTGGCACCAGGCTCGTGGTGCTGCGTCCCCGGCGGGTCCCCAGCCAGCGTCCGACCCACACGAGCTGGGCCGCCCCGGACACCGCATAACCAGGGCCTGAGAGGGCCTCGCCCAGGGCTGGACAGGCAGCCGTGACCCCGAGTGAGGGAGCGGGGCTGCAGATCCCCAGCACGCGGCGCCGTGGGGGCCCAGCAGGAACCCTGAAGCCGGTCATGGTCGCGGTCATCAGCCCTGGGCAGGGGCAGGGGTGCAGACCTCCTGGGACTGCCCGGAGCCCGCAGGGGACAGGCGGGCACCCTGAGCTCCGGCCGGTCCCACACATCTCTGTGTTCAAGCGCATCCTCCGTCCAGAGTCATGACAGGTTTAGAAAACAAACAGCACTATAAACTTCTGTTTTTATGCAAAAAAAAAAGTCACCTTTGAAAAAACCAGGTAGCAGAGCTAAAAGTGATTTGATTTGATCGTATGAAGTCCTCTGTGTTGAGGACGTCAGATTGATTTCCTTGTGATGATTCTGCTGTGTTTGGAAGCCAACACGTAGAGAGAACTCTGTTACAGGCAATCATATGAGCCTCTCTTTACCACCGCTCACCCCCAACCCCACCTAGACACACCCAGACCGAGACAGACAGGTGCACCTCTGCACCCGGGCAGAGGGACCGTGGCTGCTTTCCACCAGCCCCCGAAAGAGGAAGGTCAACGCGCAGAAGCGTCCTGTGAATTCCACCCAGATACGCTTCATTATATCAAGTGATATGACAATTCAGTCCGTGGATTAAAGTATGCTGGCTGCTTGCAAGGATCATTTTTAGCTCATTCTGTATATCATTGTATTTCCCAGTCTGGCACCATGAACCATAAATAATCCTATCATTTATTAATTACATTTCCTAACCTAGTCAAGAAGAGCCCTGCCGTGTGGAGCAGCAGATCATGAGTAAATGGTTCATTGAAAAGCGACTCTTATTGCCAAGTAGTCGTAAATTAGGGAGTGATAATTACCCACTTTAACCTTTTTAAACAGGTTCCTCTAAAAAGCTCCAAGATGGATGTTTTATTACAACAACTTTGACCCCCAACACACAACAACACGATTAGTTTTGCACCCTGACAAAGGGATGCTTTGATTAAAATCTGGTACACTGCATTATTAGTAGTGTATTGTCTGCATAGGTATTGAATCTGGGTGGATACACACATAATGCATGATACAAACACAATATTCCCCTACTACGTCCCACATCGACTTGGAGTATACATCTAGTGAAGTAGAAAATAATCAATTAGTGCGGACTGTAATTACATACAAAGTGCCAGCTCTGTCGTCATCGACGATGAGTGATGCGCCCGTGGAGTGTTCCGTCTCCAGCGTCCTAACCCTGCTCAGCGTGCTAACTAATGTCATAGAAACCACAGGAGGGCACAGGGCAGGGAGCCCACCCAATCCCCACGCCCCAGCCAGGGCCCAGCAGTCTCCCCTTCAATCCTCCGGGAGGCTGGGGCGGCTGTCCGTCAGCCCCGTGGTGCTGAAGAGGGGTCAGGAGGGTGCCAGGAGCCCTGGTTAAAATGCAGATTGCAGGGCCTGCCCCTGGGGCCTGAGACAGCGCGTTTCTCACGTTCCCTGAAAGCCGTGTTTTAGCCCACAGCCGACAGCTGTGGAGGCGGCCCCCAGGACCCCCTGCCTCGTGTCTCTGCCCCGCTGGGCTCCTCACTGCCCCGTGTTATCCCCACCGTTTTGCAACTTCCCTCCAGACCCTTGACGGCAGGTGTGACCCTCACTGCAAACCAAGCTCGGCGGGAGCTTCCTCCGTCCCCACCCCACACGCAGAACTTTTATTTATACTTTGTGTGTGTTTATGCAGCAGGCACTTGCCTGAGAGATTTAAGCTCTACACAGAGCAGGATGGAGGGAGAGACGGACGTTCAGTGACCAGTGACCAGCACCACCCTCCGTCTGTAATTATCTGAAAGTCATTTCCTTCGGGTTAGAAGGGGCGCGATCCCATTCATCTTGAGTTATGTCACCAGGGGGACATGCTGCATCCGTGGCCCCCTTCTGAAGAGGATGCAGCTGGTGCGGGAGAAGGGCCTTTGACCGGGACAGCCCCTAGACCGCGAGGAGGAAGGCCTGACCTCGAGTCCGCTGGGAGCGGGTGAGGGGAGAAGGAGGTGAGAGCGAGCGGAGCTGCAGGAGCAGGAGAGGTGGGCGGCGGGACCGACCGACCGACGCCGGGCTGTGTCCACACCCAAGGGCGGCCCCTCCGCCAGGTTCCTCTTCCCAAGAACGGACTCAGGATGGGTTTACAATGCCAGCAAGGTGCTGGGGTGTCACCTTGGGGTCCATGTGGAGCAGAAGAGGGGCTGAATGATGAAAAGTCCCCACACTGAACAAGTTCAAGCAGAAGCCCGCGTGAGCCGTGGGCGCCTACATCAACCTTGGGCGTGCAGATTCGGAAGCAACTTGGTGACGTAGCAGGAGCCGGAGATGCCTCATATCTCTTGTCACAGTCATTTCACTTCCAAAGAAGTGGAGAGAAAATCACCCTTAACTCAAAGAGGTTCACCATGAGATAACCCCCACATCTCAAAACAGGGCACACAACTAAATGCCAGACAGAAGAACCAGGGGAGAGTGAGTCGGCCGGGCACCAAACCGAGAAAGTTTCACAACTGTCGGAAACTGTCAGCAAAGGGTTTCAATGACACGGGAAAATGCTCACACATCAGTGTGGCTAGGAGGAGGCCAGGATACCAGACTGTATCCCGTGAGGACCTCAGCACTGCAAAACAGCATTTGCGGGAAGAGACGCGCACCGTCATTCCAGATGAATGCTACACTGCAGTAACCTTTTTATAGCTAAATACCTCCTGCTCATCCATACGCTGCCATATCTCCCACATTTTTATAATAAACATGAAAAATGAAAGTGAGAAAGTGAACATGTTAGTCACTCACTCGTGTCCGACTCTGGGCAACCCTATGGACTGCAGCCCGCCAGGCTCCTGTCCGGGATTCTCCAGGCAAGGATGCTGAAGGGGGTAGATCTTCCCCAGGGGATCTTCCAACCCAAGGATCAAACCTGGGTCTCCTGAATTGCAGGCAGATTCTTTACCGTCTGAGCAACCAGGGAAAATACAAGAAAATAAGGTGTATTTTTTAAAGGATGATGTGATTTTATAAATGAAAGCTCCAGAATGAGCCATCAGGTACATTTTTGCACTTATCAACAAAGAGCGGAACACAGACGTGGAGAAATTTACTAACAGGTCCGCTGACGAATCAAAGTGGGTTCAGGGGCCAGGCTGCATCCGCAAGTCATGACGATAATCTAACACCACCTTTAAAGCAAATAAAACACAAATCTGAAACGTTGCTTCAGTGGCATTTGATTTCTTAACACATTATAACTTGAAGTCTATGGCACATGTCATAAAACACACCAACTTGTCCATCCAACCATCATATATGTGCATGGGCATGACCATGAATGTGCATATGCTTATGAATAGATATGCGTTGATGGATAGGTCTGTTTGGATATGCCTCTGTTTATCAGTTCAGTTCAGTTCACTTCAGTTGCTCAGTCATGTCTGACTCTTTGAGGCCCCCATGAACTGCAGCACACCAGGCCTCCCTGTCCATCACCAACTCCTGGAGTTTACTCAAACTCATGTCGATTGAGTTGGTGATGCCATCCAACCATCTCATCCTCTGTGGTCCCCTTCTCCTCCTGCCTTCAATCTTTCCCAGC
>JADEYB020000008.1:1423135-1452539 GCA_015832495.2 Alces alces
GAATACATGGGGGTCTCTTTTTTTCACATACTAAATGTAAGCTGTTAGTACCTCATGAGCTCCAGAAGTTCAGCCATGAGAATTTGTTTGGCAGCATGAACAGATTTGTATATAAAACTGCAGTGGTCTTTTTTTTTAACTATTATTTTTTCAGATTTCCTGATACCTTAAATATATTTACAATCTCTATCAGAAAAAAAAAAAATCTAAGTTGTTACTTTTATATCTAAAGTATATTTTTTAAAAATGACCTTTTCTAACTAAGTGGTAAAAATAGAGAAGCATGAAGCGAAAAGAAAGATCGGTGTAGCGAGGCTGGTTTTATTTCACGACACAATCAGCAAATCATAACATTTACCTAAAACAGGATTTCTGGGTCTTTGGCAGATAAACGTAGTCCCCTAGAGCCATGCTTAGCATCGCTCCTGTGATCGTGAAAAGGTTTCATGCCTGCTTCATCCGTAACAATGGCCAGGGGCCACCTGTAGCTTGTTGGACAGTTGGAAGATGGTGGGTGTGACTAAAGAACTAAAGTTTAGTTAATTTAATTTGAATGGATTTGAATTGAAAAGCCGCAAGCAGCCAGGTAGTATCGCACTGGATGATGCAGCTCTGCGAGATACAAAATCATCTCACTGAGGGCTGACCTGCCCAACCACACGGCTACTTTGTCTACATCCTAAAAACACCATCTTAAATAATAAATACGATACCCAATGCCTGTGAACACCCTCTGTCCTTCTTAAACACGGACCCTTGATCATGTCCAGGGAGACCCCAGTCCACCAAGAGGCGCTAGGATCGAGGCCACGGGAGACTGAGTAGGGAGGGAAAATCGAGAATTGAGAGAAGAAATTTAAAAGAAGGAAACACAGGAAAACAAGTGAGAAATGAAAGAACAAAGGAAAAGAGAGAGCCTTTTGGGAGCAGGGTCACAAAGACCCCTGGGTGGTCAGGCGGCACCCCCGGATCCGTGGCACTGTGGGGTCCCGTCTGGGGACAGCAGGCTGTTCAGCATGGGGAGGGAGGGGGCGGGTAAAGGGGCGTCCAGGAGCAGAGCAGGGAGTTCCCCGGGGCAGCGGCGGCAGGGGACCCGCACGCCAGCCTCTGGATGGACGCTCCCAAGCCACACACACGCCACCTTCCAGGGCCTGGAGGGCGTGTCACACCGGCCATCATCCCCACTGTCCCTTCAAAGGCCACCGGCCCCCAAAAGCTGCCCCCTCCACTGCCCGCTGGCCTTCCTTCAAGGAGACATACCGCAGAGAACAGCCGCTGGGCCGTCTGGCTTGTTCAGATATCCTGACTGCACACTGTTTAGTGTTTTCTGCAAAGTATCCATTTCAGATGCATTTAAAGGGGACTTTAAAATAAATACTGTGCAACTCCGTGTGTGAGAGGTTCTCACCTCTGAGCAGTGTGGGCAGATCCTGTGTCCTGTTACACGCTCAGACCTACGGACGGGGAGCTGCTCTGAGCCTCGTCCACGCTCGGACACAGCCTCCGCAGCCCCTTGGGACAGGTCCCCGCCCGGCTACCGCATTCTCTATCAGCAGGCAGGGCGGCTTCATGTCCGCACTGGGGCCTCCGGCCCATCCACGTCCAGCCGAACAAGAGGAAACGTGCACGGCTCCTGACCTGGGCTGGGCTCACCTGCCCCTCACCTGCTGCTTCTGGGCTCTCTACCCACTCGGGCTCCGGGCTCTGTACCTGCCCAAGCTGTGCCGCCCATGTTCCCTGGAGCTCAAGATCAGTCCCAGGCCATCGTGTCGGGGGTCATCACGTGGGGGGCTGTGGCCAGTGTTTGCCTGAGGCTGCGCCCCCCAGAGCCAGCCAGCCTTCCCGAGTCTGTCTGTCCCCAGGCTCCCCACCCACGACAAGACTCTGGCGCACATCTCCCCATCTGGCTCCTCCTGTGCATGTGTTGTCTCAGCTGCAAACTGAAGTATTCAACTGGACACACGATCCCACAACTTTCCCCAGATGTGTGAATCTATTCACGTGCAAAGTCGCGCAAGGTTTATTTTCTGCCGTCACCTTTAAGTGCACATGCAGTAGGTTCTTTGCAGGAAATAGTAAATGATGAGAAATGACGAGAGCTGTGGATAATCAGGGGTGTACAGCTACTTGTTCTTCACAGAACATCTGCCCCTAATTTAGTGTCTTCTGTTGAAAGTGTTTCTTCCCCTTCATCCATCCTTCAAAGCTCATCGTTCTGCCCTGAACCTCCGAAGGGACCTCATTTGGAAATAGAGCAAGTGCTGGTGGAATCAGTGGAGGTCCTACCGCTGGCACGAGGCCTTCATACTCTGACTGGCGTCCTCATAAAAGGGGAGTCTGGACACAGAGGACACCCCAGGCGAGGCCGTGGGCAGACTGACCTGTGCTGCCACAAGCCAGGAATCACAGGGACCTGGGAGAGGCAGGGACAGACACCCCAGCCCCTGAGGGACCGGGCCTGCCCACACCGCCGCCCTGATTTCTGCCCGGAGGGTGTGAAAGAATGAAGGCACGCAGCCTGTGGCACTTGTTAAAGTGGCCCTGCGAAGCTGATTCAGCAAGAGCGTTAAACAGATCAGGATTCCCAGGTGGTAAAGAACCCAGCTGCTAACGCAGGAGACACAGGAGGCATGGGTTCAATCCCTGGGTCCGCAAGGTCCCCCCGGAGAAGGGAATGGGAACCCGCTCCAGTATTGTTGCCTGGAGAATCCCCTGGACAGAGGGGCCTGGGGGGCTAAGTCCATGAGGTCGAGAAAGAGTCGGACAAGTCTGAGCACACACATGGTAGATCACCTACATAGCATATTTCCCGAGAAATAAAAGCCTGTAACTTAGCACCTCGGGTTATTTATTCCTGTTTGTTTGTTTTTCCTGAAGCCAGATGAAAGCACAGCCTGATCGTATCTTTGCATCTCCCAGGTAATTATCCCAGGGATGATCAAGTCAGAACTGCTCGTAAACACTCGTTAATTTTCCATCAGGACACGTCATCCTAAGTATTCATCATAAACCTCTTTCAAAGGGCAAACTCCCGCAGAACATTTAAAAATAGGATCTGATTTGCCGGCATCTGCGGCGGCCACTTTCCACGGAGCCAGGCACACCTGCTTCCCTCCGCGGAGGAAGGGCGCTGCGGTGCGCCGCGGCCCCGAAGCCCGGACGTGCAGACGCTGCGCGCGGCCAGGCGTGCCATCTGCTCTCGCGGCGCGCGGACCGTGCGTATCGCGCCGGCAATTAATCCCGTATTTTTGTAGCTGAAGTCACAATGCTCATTTCAGGACGGAGCTGGAGTGAGGAGAGCCTATCTATATCTGTAAATGGATGATATCATTATTTTGGGAAATGGAAGTTTAAGCTCGGCGAAACGTACAATCCCACGGAGATCTCCGTGGAGGAACTTGTGTGCGCAGGTGTTCAACGTGATAAGGTGCGTTGCCATTTATCTGTGTACTTGCAGGCAAATATTAACATAGTCATGAATTAAGCTTTTAATCCCCTTTATTATAAATTGAATATCTTTATTTTAACAAACATCAACAATGCACATTATTGTGGTCCCAACTATTCATTACTATTCCCCACAGTGAACCGTTACATGATACGCGGTAATACACGTGTTTCTGGAGCGGCAGGCGTCTGTGAGCCCCTGCAGTATATCTCATTCTTCCTCCCAGCCTAAACAAAGACGTGCGCTCACAAACACGCTTCTCATGTCGGGGAGGAGAACCGCGGCTCAGTCCTATTCCTGGGGAGTCTGGGAATGTGATTCATGCTGGAAGCGCTGGTGAAAAGCCCATATTCTGTCAGAAAACTCGAACGGAGCTGGATCGAGGTGCCATGCTCAGAACAGCAAACCTCCGGGCCTGGCACAGCCCAGGTGCTGAGAGGCCAGGTACGGGTCAGATCACCGCTTGTTCCAGCCTCTGGTGACTCGTGGTGTCAGTCTAGGCCCAAACCTAGGAGAGGAGAGAGGGCGCATGCGCCAGTGGTGACCGGAGGTGGGCGATTTTACTCACGGAGTCAGTATCACATGTATTTGGACGGCCTCTGTGTGCAGACTGACTTCGAGAACGTCTGCCTCCAACGTGTTGACAGCAGGGTGAGGAGCAGCTCAGAAACTCGGACACGCTGCAGCCCGTGTGCCAGGCACGCGTGTTTAGTTGCTCGGTTGCGTCCAACTCCTTGCAACCCCATGGATTGTAGTCTGCCAGGCTCCTCTGTCAATGGGATTCCCCAGGAAAGAATACTGGAGTGTGTTGCCATTCCCTTCTCTAGGGGATCTTCCTGACCCAGGGATCAAACCAGCATCTCCTGCATTGGCAGGTGGATTCTTTACCACTGAGCCCCCAGGGAAGCCCAAATAGGACAGAGGCAGACCAGGTGTTTACTGGGGGGATGAGTAATAGAGAAAAAGGAAGGACCTCTGAGCCTGGGGATGGAGGCAGCTGTGGGGTGTGGGAAGAGGAGTCAGGACGCAGACCCGCAGACAGTCATGGGCTGAGAAGGGGCTCTGTGGTCAGGACGCAGACCCGCAGACAGTCATGGGCCGAGAAGGGGCTCCGTGGTCAGGACGCAGACCCGCAGACAGTCACGGGCAGAGAAGGGACTCTGTGGTCAGGACGCAGACCCGCAGACAGTCATGGGCCGAGAAGGGGCTCTGTGGTCAGGATTCCAGACTGGACTGCCTTTGACGAGCTCAGAAACCAAGCCCCACCGTGAGGAGCCCCACAGAGGCGCCGGGGGCACACCGCCGACCTCCCAGGAACCGGTCTCTGCCTCCATCTGCTGTTTCTAACCTTGAGTCCACTCTCATCCCACACCCTCGAGAGCACACACACGTGTGCGCACACAGCCTGAGATTACATGGAAACCGTGTACATACAAGTCTGTCTCGGGTCGCATAATCACTGTCCGAGCACCCTGATGGCAAAGGCGACCTGGGCTGGAAGCGAGCCCAAACCGACGCCCTGAAGAGGCAGCGCAGCATCCAGGGGCCAAGCAAGGGCAGCAAAGACCCGGCTGCCCCAGCGCCCGAGGGGCCCCCGGGGCCTGCAGCTTCTGAAGGGGGCGCCCGACACGCGGGATGGCAGCCGCGCCGCTGTGCGTCTCCTCGCGACCAGGTGTAGGTGGGTCACCCGTCACATGCCGCTTTACCACGTTAAAGGGCCTCACAAATAAAAGTGCGAGACATCCTCACAGCCCGCAGTGCAGAGGGCGGAGGTGACACCGGCCGAGTCCCCCCTTCTTCCAGCCGTGGGCCCCACACACGAAGAGCCAGAACTTGGAATAAACCAGAAAGTAAAAACTGCAGCTAGACCCAGGTCCCCAAAGAGCGGTAGCACTGAAGTCACTCCTGACGGACTCCTCATCCCTGCCTTAGACTCTCTTAGGGTTATTTTTCTCTCCCTGCACTTAAAGGAATATTATTTCTCAAGTTAATACTGTTAATCAGAAGGCTTATGGTTTCCAGATAAAATTGGGAGCATGTTTCTCCAACAGTGTTACCTAGAGACCTTGTTTAATCCATAAGATACAAATGCTGGAAATCCATCCTGGTGACATAAATAAACCAGCTGAATGGGGAAGCCCGCAGATGCCTGGGGCACATGCTTTGTTGGCAAAGCTGCCTGTCCAGTTTAAACAGTCAGTCATCCTCATCCCCTCCCCAAAGATGTCCTGATTATTCTACTTCTTCAAATGCTACATATTTAGATAACTTCCCTAGTTTTGCATATGGAACTGCGTCATTAGCTCCCAAAGCCGCATCCGATGCCTGCTCGCAGGCCTCCAGGCCCTGCAATCGGCGAGTCCAACACTGTCATAGGACATATTTCTATGACAGCACGTCACACTCCAGTCACTGAGCTCACTCGGGAAAGCAAACCCCACGTAGGCACAGTTCCAGGTGCTCGGGAGGAAAGAGCGCTTGGCCTGCCCTACCGTGCCATCTGGGAGGAGATGGGGAGTGTGGGGTCAGAGGCTACGGTCCTGTAACTGCCTGCCCCCATCAGCCACGGATGAGGACGCCGGGCCCTCGGGTCAGGAGGCGTCCGGAGGAAGCCTGCGGTGTGGTCCATCAGCTTGTGACTCTCGGCGGGACATGCCCAGGGGCTCTAAACGGGATTACGGACACACAAATGTCCATCCTGCTCACGGTGTGATTTTACCGTCACTTTAGTTTAGGATTGCAGAGCTCAGTCTTCAAGAGGTCTCCGAGACCTTGCGCTGAGCCGGGGACGCAGAGCAGGACCTCGAAAATGACTCTTCACCTGAGCCACCGGCTGCAGGCCTGGCAAGCCTCTCTGTGCCTTTGTCCCTTACCCTGTATTTAGGGGGTTTGTTTTTTATTCTAATAAAAGCAGAATTCTGCTTTAAATGCATGCCTTACGCTTTACTAACAAGTCTACCTTCAAATGGGGCTTCCCCGATGGCTCCGCAAGTCAAAAATCCACCTGCAATTCAGGAGACACAACAGGTTCCATCCCTGGGCCGGGAAGATCCCCTGGAGGAGGGCATGGCCACCACTCCAGGATTCTTGCCTGGAGAATCCCATGGACAGAGGAGCCTGGTGGGCTACAGTCCCTGGGGTCACAAAGAGACACAGCTGGAGACTGAACTGACACGCACACACACTATCTTAAACTTAACACACACACAGAGTAAGATTTTTAAATGGCGTATCTTAGGTACAACTTGGAGATTAATCAATTTTCATTCATTAATTATATTATTTAGACACAAACTTTGCTCTTGCCCCCATTTTGTCCCCTGGGTTCATGACGATGGAATCACTGCGGGTTCTTCTCTCCGATCAGGTCTGCATGTACCCCCAAATCTGGGCATCAAGCTGCCTCCTTGCATCTCTAACCCAACTCTAACTTCATGAAGGACAAATGCTACTTTATCCATCTATGTTGGCTAAGGCACTTTGTATCAAAAATTGTCTTCTTTTTCTGCTTTCTTTCCTGTTCTGCTACTACAGTAATTTCTCCAAAATGTTAGGTGCTTTTCCTGGTAAAATTCCTATTTTTCCCTCCTCCATGGGGCAGGAGGTGAAAGGACAGTTGAAGAGTTCTGGGTCACTTTTGATGCCACTTGTCCATGTAGTTACTCAGTATTTCCATGAGTCCCAGTTCCCCCTCTTCCAGCAATAAAAACACTCCATCTATACAGGCTATTATTGAAAAGTCATCATAATTACTCTCTCACTGATTAATAATTCACCTCTCATATATGTGTGAAAGCCACAAAAATCTCAGCTTGCACAAAACTGTACTGAGATCTGGGTCTCCTTCACATGAACTGTCTCCAGTGTCCGAACGCCTCCAGGAGGGGTGATGATGCCTGCAAACAGTATAGGACTTCCCTCCCTTAAAAGTGATCAAAATTGGGAAAGAAGCAAAAGTAGTGAAGGCCTGATCTCTAGCATGACGGCTCCAGTGACTGCTGCAAATTTCGAGGAATGTGGTCTGAACAACACAACTGGTCAGACTGAATACAATTCAGAACTGGGTCTCCAGTTTCCCTCCAGAGGAGAGCAGTTTGCAGCTGGAGGTGGGACCCTTGGGCCATGGCCCCAGGCCCATCTGCAGGAGCTACAGTGCAGGTGTGGGGGAAGGGGCAGAGGAAGGATGGGCAGGACCACCCAGGCCCTGTCCTCCCCCAGGGGGATGCACTCTGAGCCCTGGCAGCAGGCTGGGGACCAGAAGGCAAGATGTGGGAGAGGTGGTTATTCCCACGGTGAGGCAGGACTAATAGTAGCAGATTGGGGGACCCTGAAATCTGGGGGCATCTTGCCAGAAGACTGGATACACCCCCAACCTGGAGGACTCAGCCCAGTACAGATGGTCGGGGGGTGCAGCCCCAGACACCAAACACTCCTCCGCACCCTGGACCTGGTGTGGGGGTCCCGCAGATGCAGGAATGAGAGAATGAGATGGGAGCCCCAGAGAATCAGCTGCTCTGGGCAGCAAACTACAGCCTTAGGCAGAATGGTCTCCCCTCGATGTCTAAATTAAGAAACAGAAAAAAAACTGCTGTGAAATTTCTGCAAAAATTTTACTACAACAACAACAAAAAAATGGAGATCATACACGTAAAAGAGAAATGAGAGAAAACTTCAGAATATGATGTACCCCAGGAAACAAAGTCAATTCTGTAAAACCACTCATATTCATAACTAAGAAAATAGTGAATTGGATGGCCTCACCGATGCAAAAGACATGAGTTTGAGTAAGTTCCGGGAGCTGGTGATGGACAGGGAGGCCTGGAGTGCTGCAGTCCATGGGGTCACAAAGAGTCAGACACGACTGAGCGACTGAACCGAACTGAAGACAGAAGATGGGACTATGAACAGAAGGTGAGAAGAAAAGGGAGCCAGTGTCTAAAGGAGAAACAGAGTATACACCTACTTGTTTTTCAAGAACCTTACATTTTGAATTAAAGCCTTGTAAGTTAAGTATACCCCTTCCCAAAGAAATTAACTCAAACTGAAACTATGAACCCACAACCCACATGGGAAAATGCAACAAACCAGGCTTACGTGGTGAATTAATTATTATGCCTGAGTACTGCTTTTCCACAGCTAAATTGTAAATAGAATAATTATCTAAAATGAAAAAATCAAATTAAACTAAAAAAAAAGCGGAGCCCTAATGAACTGCCTAATCCTCCTGATGAACCTGAAATGAAACCGTGAAGCCTTATTCTTTGGCTTCAGCGTCCACCATGGTGTGGGGAGTGGGGTCGGGTGCCGATAGCAGGTTCCGTAGGGTTAGGAACCGTCCCTAGAAAGTGCTTCCTGCTCAAGCATCAGCGCGCTGACGCTCACGTGGACTCCCGCGAGGCAGCCCCGAGCAGCGGCGCCGGGACCAGCCCGGACGTGCGCCGCCGCAGCGTCCGAAAGTGAGGTCGACGGCCCTGAGATGACGGGCCCAGGCTGCTGTCGGCAGCGTTCCCTCGTGGAGCAGAGTTAATTAAGAATCACAAGCTAAATAAAGCACCCCAGGAAGATCGTCTTCCCCCATAATTGAATTGTGAACGCCGATGCTTGTGAGTTCAACTGTCTTAAATTAATGAGCCCTGTCTGGTGGGATCCGGGTCTTTCTTAAAATGGAAATCACACCATCCATGTTGAACTGCGGCCCTTTCCCGATGCGAGTCCTGTTTTCTCTGCAGTCACCCACTTACCCTTTCCCGATGCGAGTGGTGTTGCCTCTGTAGTCACCCATTTGCTCTTCTAGGAAAGCCCTGCTTCTCGGGACAGTAACGTCCAGGAAGAAGAGCCTGCCAGATCCTACTTGTGGGTGACTGTTGTTTTGCTTATCTTTGCATAGAACTCGGACTGGAATAAAGCAAACATATTTACGGCTTTTATGGATTTATCCTCAACCTTTGCATACGTGAGAGTAACCCAATCCAGGCTAAACTATATGTGCTTCATTTAGAAATGCTACTGATGAACACTTATTCAAAATCTGTCCCTTAATGCTACCTCGGTGTCAACATGGGTAGCAAAATTCTTCTGATGCCTCACGTGATAATCCCTAGTATGGCAAACAAGAATATTTTTAACCTCATGTATTTTGGGATGAGCTCCCCATACGCTTGCTCCCAGCCCATCCCCTAGAAAATTAACACACAAGGATTTCCCACTGCAGACGGCACAGCTTTAACGTTACCAAGAGGACTCGATAGATTCCACAGTTGAGTTTCACATGTTTGATGCCAATCACCATTATTCAGCTGGGTTATAATTAATGATCTCCTGCAGCAAGTTAACTCCTTATGTTACCACTGAGAGCATTTGGCCACTTGGTTATCTTGGAAGTTTCACAATATGGCATTTTTTAATGTGCACAGATATTTTACTGTATTTTTTTCAAATGACTGAGATGAGCACTGTTATAAAAGTGGTTTGGGGCTTTTTCCAGGCTCAAATACTGCAGCCATGCTGAACTGCATTTGAATTTCAAAGCCTTAATCCATGGTGAGTCTGCCACGAAACCCCTGCAAACAGGGACATGCCTCACAGGGTCTGCGGGCAGCTCCCGCTCTGCTGCTTCCAATGATAGGCAGGCAGGGAGGTGGGGACAGAGGGGAAGAGGGGCCTCGGAGGCCGCGCCTCCCATGAGTCCTGCCTCTTTCACCAGGTGGGCTGGGAGCTTCCTCTCGGTGAGCTGGCAGTCGCCTGTACCACCTGCATCCTTCTCGGGGATGTTCAAAGCGCTCCTTCACCATCTCCAGGGAGGAGGCGGTGACGGGAATGTGGCAGCCACAGTCCTGGACTCCAGGTGCTGGGCATTGGCTGTTGGCCCCTGCCGTCTCATCTTCTGGGGTGACCCACCCACACTCTCTACACTCAGGGCCCCTCCTTTATGGATGGTTCTTAGCTCACAACAGGGAGTGATTTTTCTCTTTTTCTCTCATCCATCAACCAAGGCACATTTTCAAGCAACACCACCTCTGATAGCATCTGGCTTAGCATATAAGGGGAAGTTAGATATATTCACAGATACATCTGCATACCCAAGCCCATATCATGTGACATGTACATATATGTGCAATTGCACACATGTATGTGTACAATATATATGCATGCATGAACACATATGTAGACGTGGAACTTAACTGGGAGTTAAATCCCACCAGGCTTCCCTTTTTGGCTTATCCACACCCCGAGGTGTGGGGCCTTGCACTAAGCTCTTTGCCATTTCTGGATGAAAGTTTCATCAGATATTAAACCAGAGTAACAAAGATGCCTTCCTCAGAAGTCTTGTGAGGATTTATGCTGAAGTGTCTAGAGGGCTGCATGTTGTGAGTGGTGAAGAAGCATCAGCCCTCAGACCCGCCTGTCTCCCATCCGTGTGGCGGGTGTCAAGGGGCCCACCTGCAGACACGGGGTTCCACAGGCGGACAGGCTGCAGCCTGAAGCCTGGCTCAGGGACCGCCAAGCTGGAGTGAGCTGCCCTGCCGCAGGGCGCCCCTCACCGAGCAGCCCGCGTCCCAGGAAGCTGGGAGGCCATCCGCGTTCAGGGCCCCCAGTGGGGCCGGCTGAAGCTTCACTGACTCCGTGTCCAGCCCCATCGCCTGCAGGCCCAAGCCCACCTTCTTCCCGTCTTCAGCTGTAGGTCTCCAGAGTTCTCCCGGAACAAATGTCCTGCACGCGGTCCCCCCTCAGAGATGGCTCCCCAGGAAACCCAGACCCCTCATTTTCCTGGAGGACTCTGATGACTCTTCTGCTCTGGGATTATACCATCTTCAGGTCACACAGGGTGATTTTAGTGACCCGTGGATGACCAAGTAGCAAGGCAAGAAAAGTGAGCAAGGGTGAAACCCATGACTCCATGCAGGGTACTGCTTATTTAAAAGCTAAAATAGGAATTTAAATTTTTTAACAGAAATCAGTAAGTGCTAATTATATGGTGGTGGCAGTTGTATAGCAAAAACTCCAGGAAGGCAGTGCAGAAATGAAGATGTTTGGGGAAACGGCTGACTCTGGCTCTCCATTTTAAGCCAGATGCGGTGTCTGCACAGCAGGCTCTGTTCAGGCAGCAAAACCCTCCTGGCCCACTGCTACTGGGCGTTTGTCAACACTCCATCCAGACACATCAGCACCGGGACGGCTGGTGAAGGCCGCGGGCGTCTGCTGCTCTGCTCAGCACCAGACCAAGAGCATGTCTAGGACTGTCTCAGGACTGTTCATAGGACTGTTACCGCACTGGATTTGGGTTTACCAGTAGCCCGTCTGAAAGGGCATCATGAGAAACACTCTTGAAAGCTGTCCTTGTCGCCACTACCAGGATGGCATTCAGCTCTCCGGGAAGCCACACGAGGGGATTTTCCCTGAGGTCTTAACACTAGCTGAAGGTCCCACCGAGCACATAGGTAGATGCATGTTTGTTATACGAATCTAGGTCCTGCATCTGGTTTGAATCCCTCAGAGTATAGCACAGCATTTTGTACAAGTAGATAGGCCAAAAAAGAGTCTTGAATAAATGACAAAAATACATTAAAAATAAGCTTAAATATTTAAAAACTAAGCAGAGAACTTTTCATTAAGAGTTGGATGGTGCTGATAGAGACTATAACAACTAAGACCGTCCTGCGATACAATGAAGACCTGGTGTAGGGGGAGGCCAGGGGACGCTGACTTCTGTTTCCACGAGGGATGAGGCCCGGGGAGAAGGCAGTGCCCGTGATGCCCACGGGGTGTGATAATTCCAGGAAGAGAAGCCTTGCTTGTTACCTGAGGGCAGTGCCGGCCAGGGACTGCTCTTCACCCTGATAGCACTGAGCAAGACCTAATCTGTCAGGTTCTTAGTCTGCGAGGGCTGCCCCAGCAAAGCACCCCAAGCTGGGAGGCTTGTAAACAACAGACACTCACTTCTCCCGGCTCCAGAGGCTGGAAGTCGGGGATCTGGGTGCTGGCATGGTTGGGTTCTGGTGAGGGCCTTCTTGCTGGTTTGCAGACGGCCGCCTTCTCTGTGTCTTCATGTGGGAGCAGACGGGGGCAGGTGGATCGGAGAGAGAGGAAGCTTCCTCGCGCATTTCTTGTAAGGACGCCAACCCCACCATGAGGCTGCACCCTGTGCTCGATCGCCTCCCACAGCCTCACCTCCTAGCCCTGGGAGCCGGGGCTTCCCCGCAGGAAGCAGAGGTCGGGGGGTGCAGTGTGCACTGCCGACTCACAGCCGCTTTCTGAGAAGGGTGGGGCTCCCTCAGGGTGTGTTTATACCGATTGTCAGCATAACATACGGCCCGGGGTAGAAGTTCTGATCCAGACTCTGATGTGTCCATGAAAGCCACGTTTCTGTGACAAGAACGTCTCTGCAGCAGAGGAGAACACCCAGATTGGATGTGGGGGGCGGGCAGCCTGCTCCTGGACAACTCGGTGGTGCCCCCATGGGGTGGCAGGGGTCAGGAGGTAAAATCCAGGGCACCTGCCTTCCCTGGCGGTTCAGACGGTGAAGAATCTGCCTGAAGTGCAGGAGACCTGGGTTCGATCCCTGGAGAAGGAAATGGCAACCCGTTCCAGTATTCTTGCTTGAGAAATCCCATGGACAGAGGACCCTGGTGGGCTACAGTCCATGGGGTCTCAAAGAGTTGGAGACAACTGAGCGACTAACGCTTGCAGATAAACCAATAACTATGTCTCCTAGACACATATGCATTAAAAGACTACTCATGGTTTATCAGAAATCCAAACCTGACATTAACTGGTGACTCGACCCTAACATCTGATTAGACCCAGTGAATATCACTTTCAAGAGCGCCAGCATGTGTCTGCCATGCAAACCTCCTTCAGAGGCCACTTCCCCTCCATGACGGGGCCAAGGAATAAGCCAGCCATGGGCTGACTCCAGAAAGGGAAAAAAAAGGGGGGGGGGCTCCAGGCTATGTTCACGTTAAACCTACAACTGTGCCATCAGCAAATTAAAATCAATTGAAATCAATTTAGCCGGATAAAGTCTCTCCCCCTGGGCTGAGGCTCATCTGCTGTGCCAACAGCTCCCAGCAATGAAACAGGTGCTTGTAAATTAATTAGCCTCCTGAAACACACCTTAAAATGAATTTCCCAGAACTCCCTGGCAGGGAGCCATCCTGGCCCCAAGAGCTGATCAGCGTCTGTAAATATTGAGATTTGATAAAGTGAGCGCTGCTCCGGCAGCAGATGGCTGGCGCTGATCCGTTCACCCTGCCTGGATGACGCATCCGAGGCCCCCGCCTGGCGGGCCCCCTCTGGGAGCCGGGGAGGACCCCGTCCCTCACAGCTCCGTGCTTCCTAATTGAAAATCCTTATTCCCAGATGGAGGCCGGTACACCGCTCCAGGCCCCGCTCAGCACTGCTTGACTGTTGACACACGGGTAATTGCTTCCAGTAATGCAGGTTAAATGTGACATTTAGTGCTTAATAAAAATTATCAAGGCCAGAGCCGTTTATCATTCCCACACTTCGGGCTGTCACTTGTAAGGGTATTCTCAAAATTCATTTGAATTCTCGAGCAGGAGACGGGCAGCTCCTCTGCTGCAAAGACATCGCAGAGACAACTCGGATTGTTGGGGCCTTCCTTCTTTCCTCCTTTTGCTTTATTTTATACTTTTTGAAGATTTGTTTGTTAACAAATAAAGATTCCAAATTAACCTATCACGCGCTGAGCCGCCTCCTCTGTTTGGCGGTTGGTGAATAGTGTATAATCAGCGGCTGTTGAGCGCAGAACGTTGAAGGCAGATGCACCATTCTGCACCTCCCGCCTGGGGCCGCAGCCCTGAGATCCACGCCGCCCCGGCCCCCCACTCCCCAGGCAGCACAAAGCAGGGAACCTGGGGGGGGAAAGACCACATTGGCCTGGCTAGATATCACCACCAGTGGCTCTAAATAAAGAAGCAGAAATTGTTATTTAGATGGAGAGCTTGGGGTTCCTCCCCCGGGGTGGTTTTGCACCAACAATGGGAAGGATTTCAGATCTGGCCTTCGGGAGAAGCCCTCCACTCAGGTGGGCTTTCCAGCAGAGCTGCTTGGAACAAGCTGCGGGCGCTGACAGGCAGCAAAAAGCACAGCACCATCAGGCTGCTTGGTAGAAACGCCAGGAGAAACAGCTGTGCTGATACACCCAGCCATCTCGTCATCAGAAGTTTGAACCTTCCTCAAGCCCTTCCCCAAAATGCTCCACAGCATTATCGTCAAGGGCTGCTATTCGTTTGCATCCCCCACAAATTCACGTCGCTTCCAGTGGTCCTGTACAGAGGTCAGAGCTGGATGCTGGAGAATTGATGCTTCCGGACTGTGGTGTTGGAGAAGATTCCTGAGACTTCCTTGGACTGCAAGGAGATCCACCCAGTCCATCCTAAAGGAAATCAACCCTGAATATTCACTGAAGGACTGATACTGAAGCTGAAGTGCCAATACTTTGGCCACCTGATGCAAAGAGCTGACTCATAGGAAAAGGCCCTGATGCTGGGAAAGACTGAGGGCAGGAAGAGAAGGGGACGACTGAGGATGAGATGGTTGCATGGCATCACCGACTGCATGGACATGAGTCTGAGCAAGCTCTGAGAGATGGTGATGGACAGGGAGGCCTGGTGTGCTGCAGTCCATGGGGTCGCAAAGAGTCGGACACGACTTTAGCGACTGAACAACAACATAGGTCTTCATGAATTTGTCATAAATCTTTATTTCTCTTTTAAATAAACATTTAAGCTGTCTAATTTTTAACAATTATAAATAGCACTATGAATATATTATCGTATAAATTTTGTGCACATTCTTAATTCTCTTCCTACAATAATTTCCAGGATGAGAAATTGCTAGGTTGAAAGGTAACACATATTTATACTTTATAAAACTCTTAACCTGAAATTATACACCAAAATATTCACTCGGAGAAATGCTAAAAAAAACAAAAACCAAAAAAAGTTCATTTTACAGTCTATCAAGTTAAAGCCAGGATCACCATTGGTATGAGTCTTCAGGTTTATCAAAGACTCATTCAGCCATTGATAATGGCTGCTTCCACTGGACTCTGAAATTTAATCCTACAAGTTGCTTAGATTACAAAGTTTATCCAATACAAAAAAAACCATTAAAACCTGGCTCACAGGTAGTAAAACTCAAGTGAACACATGCACACAAAATGTCAATCACCTGCAAACGACAAGAACTCCCATCAGTTTGTCCTTCCCCTGGTTCCCCACCACACAAAACATCTGCCTTCCCAGAGGTGCTCAAGAAATGCTAAGATCCAGGCAAGCATCTTAGAGCATCACTGCACATCAGGGCCGGAACGTGCAGGGGAGGAACCTGAGTCGGGTGGGAGGTGATGCGCCCACAAGAGGGGCTGAGAGAGACCAAAGGGGGCGGGGGCAGGAGAGGGGCGTCTCCCCTGAGCCTTGGGGCGGGGGCGGATGAGGGGGAAACGGCCAAGCGGAGGCACAGAAGGACAGGCCCAGAGGCCATGCTGGGCCTCTGCTGGGCAGCACTGGCCTGGAGGCCATGCCCTCCTGCCCACGCCTTTGGGGTCCCACTTCTGGGAAACGCCCACTCCCACCCTGGGACCAAGTCCACTGTCACCATCCAGACTCCCGGGTCTGGAGGCCACCCAAGGACTCGACAGCTGTCATCTCTGAGTCCATAAGAAAAAGTGAAGAGGAGTGCGTTAGTCACTCAGTCCTGACCGACTGTTTGTGGCCCCCTGGACTATAGCCCGCCAAGCTCCTCTGTGCATGGGATTCTCGAGGCGAGAATACTGGAGCGGTAGTCATTCCCTTCTGCAACCGATCTTCCTGACCCAGGGATCAAACCCGTGTCTCATGTCTCTCGCTTTGGCAGGCAGGTTCTTTACCACTACCACCACCTGGGAAGCCCCTATAAAAGATTAGGACCATTAAACCAGACCAAAGCGTTAAACCAGGTGAACAGACTGACGCTCTGGCCGTCAGGCCCACTGGGAGGGAAGGGGCACCCCATGCCCCAATTCACACGGGTCCTGCTTGACCTTGAGGATTGACCTTGGTGTTTGATCCCTGACTAAAGGAATGCCAAGGACTCCAGCTCCTCAAGGCTCTTCACAACTCACCCCCAGTGATTCCCACCCCAGAAGAGAGGGTCCCGAAGCAGGTTGACAAACGGAAGGAGGCTTCCCACAGACCCAGGAAAACCTGAATGTCTGTGACCCCGGGGCGGCCGGGAGCGCACATGGGCCTCCCTCTGTGTCGAGGGACCCTGGGCCCCCCGGATGCGCCATCCACAGACGCTCCGCAGTCTGAGACACGCGCTCGTTTCCAACGGCTGAGGCTCAACCTCAGAGAGCAAGCTGGGAGGGAGTTTGCTGGAGGGAGCCACCCCGACCTGGGGCTGTGGTGAGCCCAGCTCCGCTCAGCAGGGCCCGCACGTGACCGCCTCATCGAGGGCAGCACGTTGACCAGGGGCTGCTGGGATGACCTACAGCTTTGCACGTAGAGTCCGTTTATCCTCTTACAAGACTAACACTCTGGTGCTGTTACTGGCACAAAGAACTAGCCTTTTTAAGAATCTGATAAATACTGGATTCTTGCCCCAAGACATAGAAAGCCTATGACGATATATACTCAATCTTTCATGCACATTTTTGGTATGTGAAAACCACTGGGAAACTGACCCCTGCCTTTTTGGCCTTTTAAAATTATAAAAAACAAGGTCTCCAGGTCCAAGGGCCTCCAGCAAGCTCTTTGGAGGGTCTGTGAGTTACGATAAGTAAGCCGTGGTGGGCACAGTCTCCCCAGATGGACAGGGCTCTGGCCGGCCTGAGGATCACAGCTTCTCTCTCACTTGCATCAGGGTCCCACTCAGAATGGGGACGGGTAATGGGTTTATGTCAGCAGGTGCCACAGGCAGAAACCACTAGGGCAGCAAAGCAGAAAACTCATTGAACTGCACCCAACACAGGCTTACAATAGCATCCAAGGATTTTCTTTTTGACTTCTTGTCTCAGATTTGATGTCTGCATTTTCCTTAAATTCAAAAGCAAATGCAACAAGAGATTGCTCACTGATTCTTTCAGCAACTTCTCCCCTCTCCTCCCACCACCCTTCTTGCAAGAATACTGTGTCCCAGCAGCCCCTCTGGGGAAAATAACTTTGAAAAATTGGATAGTGGATGCTAAATGACTTAATGGATAATAAAATGGCTGTGCTTCTGAGACTGCTATTTAAAGACCAACTTGATATTTTATGTAAAACGAACCCTAGTTTTTTATGCAGTCATGGGACCTTGCCCAGCTTTTCTGCCAAATTTGCTATTTGTGGAGGATGTACTTCTTTAAGGCAGGTCAGAAGCTACTGCTGAGACTCAGTAAGACTCTGGAGGATGGTGACACCTTTAAGCACCCCCACCCCCACCGAGGGTGGAAAGAAGGACAGAGCGTGTCTGCAAATTCCTCAAGGTAACCAGACATATGGGATGAAGTTGTAAAGGATAATTCCTGCATGTCAGGATGGCAAACTGAGGACAGGACTTGAACTTGAACTTGGGAGCTCATCTGACCCCCTGGCAAAATCCTGGGTGCCAACCTGCCCTGCCCCCTGCACGTTCCCTCCCCAGACGCACCAGCATGAAGGGCCACATCCGCTTCCCAGGCGTCTCACGCATCCGTCCTCTGCTCTCAGTTCCCTGCTCCAAGTCCCCAAGCCGCCTAGACTCTCCTCCTGACACGAAGACTGCCTTCACCTCGACCCTGCCCACCCAGGTGCGTGCCCAGGCTCACTGCCCTGCTCTCGCCAGGCGCCCACCCCATTCGGGACCCCCGGCCTTTGCACACACTGCCCCCACCGCCCGGCTCCTGCTTCTCTGCCTGAAAAGTCTTGTTTGTTTTAAAAATCAGCTCAGAGACTCAGGAGCCAGCCGGGGCGCGCGGTGCCTCCCCTGACCGCCGGTTCTGCTCCCCCTGCCTGGGACCTGAGCCCGAGGCTGCCGCAGGCGCCGCACCGCGGGGTCTGGCTCCGCCCGCCCTGCCCAGGGCTCACGGGGCCCCAGCGGCAGACCCCCGGGCTTCCACACTGCTGGAGGCCGCCCCACCCGGCCGCCCGCCCTCGTCTGAGACGACCCTGCCCCAGAGAGCGGAGCCAGGAGGGGGCGGGGGTCCTCCTTCCCACGGAGGACGAGCCCCGGAACTGAGGTTTCAGACCAGTAGGCAGAGGCCCACTGAGTCTCTTTCAGAAAACGCCTCCTACAGGTCTCCTCCGCCCCGGCTTCCATTTATTTACAGCGCCGCATCCTCCCGTCACCACATGCACGGAAACGCAGGCTGGAGGTTGAAGACGGTACCATTTACTGACAACAGGAATTCACGAACCAAAACAGCCTCCTGTCTCGATCATTATAGGAGAGCCATGATAAAGACCTTACACGCTTTAAAAGAAAAAGTGAATCAAAGGAAGCCTTTTAAGTTAAAAATATCCAATGCTACATATAAGAGTAAAATCAAAGGCAATTTTATAATGAATCAGCCAGCTTACATTTTTGCTCCTTTATTGTGAAGTACGATTCAAATTCTAATGTAGGTCATCAACTAAATGCTTGCTTATGTGTTTCTTAGAATGGACATAATTTGAATGATAAGGTCAATGAGAATAGATAATAAATGTCTGAAACTATAAATAACAGAAGAACCAAACATACACATTCTATAACGACGTGACCACACAGACCAAAAAGGAAGGGAATATGACTGCCCCATGATGTCATGATAGCTGACATGTATGACATAATAAATGTCAATCCTAAAGGAAATCAGTCCTGAATATTCACTGGAAGGACTGATGCTGAAGCTGAAACTCCAATACTTTGGCCACCTGATGCGAAGAACTGACTCATCTGAAAAGACCCTGATGCTGGGAAAGATTGAAGGCAGGAGAAGGGGACGACAGAGGAGATGGTTGGATGGCATCACCGACTCAATGCACATGGGTTTGAGCAAGCTTCAATGGAGAAGGACAGGGAAGCCTAGCGTGCTGCAGTCCATGGGGTCTCAAAGAGTCAGACGCGACTGAGTGACTGAACGACAACATACGATGTAATATGAAAAACCGTTTCATCAGGTATTTGAATGAGAATGACGGTGGGAATGTGAAAGGGAAGAAAGAGGCTTAGGAGGGAGCAGAGCACAGTTAGGAGAAGGACCAAAAAGGAACCTATTCCCAGAGGGAGGGAGCGTCCCACCCCATCACACACCCTGGACACATTCTGAGTTCCAGAAGGAGGTGGACCAGGGCAGGACGACAGGAAGCAGGTGAGAACTGCCCGCCTGCTCTAGAGGGTGCCTGAGGCAGAGGGGCTCAGCCCACTCAGACCCCAGACCCTATTTTATGAAAATGTTTTACAAGCTCCTGTGCTGCCTTGGAAAGAAATAATACATAGTAAAATCTACCCCAGTTAGCTTCAAAAATCAACACAATGCCCTAATATAGTGAAAGGAAGATACTGATAATGTAAACACTATGCACTTTGACAGGTAAACTCCTGGGTGTGACCTCCCCAAAGGCACAGTGAGGTCACCCCACGTCTGGACTGACACTCCCACTGCTGAGGATGTGACAGCTGGAGACAGGGGGCCACAGAACGCTCGGAGGTGAACTTCCAACACGGTGACCCCAGTCTCGGTAAAGCTCCAAACAGCATCAAGAGTAACCTTCCCTCACTTGAAGCACATGTGCATTTCTGGAAATTTTGGCATGAACTGGAACTATGTGATGGGTTTCCCAGGTGGCTAGGTGGTAAAGAATCTTCCTGCCAGTGCAGGAGCCACAGAAGACACAGGTTCGATCCCTGGGTCAGGAAGCTCCCCTGGAGAAGGAAATGGCAACCCACTCCAGTATTCTTGCCTGGGAAATCCATGGACAGAGGAGCCTGGCGGGCTACAGTCCATGAAGTCGCAAAGAGTTGGACGCAGCTGAGCACTCACGCAAGAGCTCTGTGACAGTGCTTTAGAGAAAGAAGCAGGCCCAAAGCTCAGAAGCTCAGAAGCAGGGTCTTCACCCTTAGGAAAGCCGTGTGTGGGGGGACCCAGCTGAGTCGGGTGGGACGGGCCGAGCCCTGTGGGATTCTAGTGACCGCCCACGGCCACCTCCGCTTCCACAAGCCACCGAGAGGCTCCTCTGAGGTGACAGCTCCGCTGAAGGCAGTGTGTCCACTGACCTGGGTCTGCTTCTTCGGGAAACTGGTGTCAGAAAAGGCAGAGCAGGGAGTGGACTCGGGACGGGAAGGTGAGCGGAGACGCGTGAGGCCCCTCCCCGGGCCCCGGCTCCCTGGTTTCTGGGTCCCCTTGAGACACAGAGGTCACCTGTCCCCATAGCTCACAGCCGAGACTCAGAACTTCAGCTCATTACGTCGGCACAGGCCGCCGCCTCCTTTGAAAACCCACAGCTCTTTCTCAGGGATTGCTAATAAATACCTTACAAATGCACAGAAGAATACGTATTTCTGCGAGCCGTCCAAGTGTGTTGTCCTTCAAGGTGAAATATTGACCATAGGCTTTCACTGGTCAACATTTGGTTTTCAGATCGATACGTCTGATGCGTGTTCTCAGAAGTCAGTAATGTCTTATTCCCTGAGGCCTCGCTCCGTTGTCTCCCTCTGGCCAGGTTTCTCCGAACGTGCCCGACCCAGCCCGCAGGCGAGGCCACGCTGAGAAGACCTCCCAGGCACGAAGGTGCCCATCGCCTCCTTTGGGGAGAGTCCTGCTCAGATGAAGGAAGTAGAGGCCGTTTCATTTGTGTATTATTCACACCGCTTTTCATGAAAATTAAGCCCTTGTTCTGCTCATGGTGTGCCTTCTAATGAACCTGCAGGACACACAGGAAACATCTTAGCTGTTCCCGGGCCTATGATGCTGTAGGCAGGAGGTTAGACTAGCGGGGAGACTGTGCATGCACCCCAGTAACCATGGAGGACGCAGGAGTTTGTATCAGAATCCTGCCATGCCCTCATATTTAACAGGTGCCTTGGCTCAGAGGTTAAAGCATCTGCCTG
This sequence comes from Alces alces, assembly GCA_015832495.2. Lineage (NCBI taxonomy): Eukaryota > Metazoa > Chordata > Mammalia > Artiodactyla > Cervidae > Alces > Alces alces. The sequence goes on from JADEYB020000008.1 coordinate 1,444,638, forward strand.
CAATGTGGGAGACCTGGGTTCGATCCCTAGGTCGGGAAGATTCCCTGGAGAAGGAAATGGCAACTCACTCCAATATTCTTACCTGGAGAATCCCATGGGCGGAGGAGCCTGGTGGGCTACAGTCCACGGTGTCGCAAAGAGTCAGACATGACTGAGCGACTTCACTTTTTTTTCACTTTCCGGGAGCATCAGGGAACATGGCATCCGGTGTGGAGCAGACACACTTGAACTTGAACGTGTGCATGAACCGTCCCGGCATCTTGTGAAAAGGGAGATCCTGATGCAGGCAGCCTGGGATGGAGCCTGAAATACTGCGTTTCTAACAGTCTCCCAGGGATGCTGCCGCTGCTGGAAAAATCACATTCTCCTGGACCAAGGTACACCTCCCCCCAGACATCGGGTGATACCGCTGCCAGAGAAACACACACACCCTTCTGGACCGAGTTAGCACCAGCCCCTATCATCTGAGAACCAGAAGTCCTTTCCCCATCCAGGCTGGGAAGCGGCCCCCTCTCTCCTCAGAACCCGGCTTGTGCCTGTGTTGGTGTAGTTCTACCATGGCAGGACAGTTAGCCATCTGTGAGCTCCCTCCCATTAAGCCAAGACAGTCTCCAACATGGGGACCACAAGCTTCATCTAGGAATCACCAGTGACAACACTCGACACCCAGATGTTTAGTAAATGACTGTTGAGTGGCAGGATGGCGGGGTGGCTGGTGATGGACAGATGAAGGGATGGGCGGGGTGGGTGGGTAGATGGATGGATGATGGATGACGATGGAGGGATGGATCTAAAGCCTGGTTGAGGCTCCGCCATTAAATCTGCAATTGTGGGCGAGTCTCTTTACCGTCTCGTTCTCCTCCTCCATAAACTGGAGGGAGAGGCTGGCTCCTGCCATCTCCTCCCATTTGATAGGATCAAAGGAACAGGTGAACTGCATTGACGGCATCCTTGGTGGCATCCTTGGCGCTAAGTGCCTCGGTGGATTATCTCAACTCCTCTTTACAAAAATGTCCGAGAAAGATGTGTTGTTGACCCCGTTCCACAGATGAGGAAACGCCGAGAAAAAGTGAGTGACTCGCTTGTGTTCACAGAGTGAGTGACCAAGCCAGGACTCCATCCAGACTCAAGGCCGCCCAGGGCTGGCCCGTCAGAGCAGACAGACACAACCGAAAACAGAAAGCCAGCTCCAGGGCCGCCCAAGCTCCCACACCCTGGAGCGCGGGTGTGGGGTTCGGCTCCTCGGCCAGCTGCTCCCCTCCGCAGAGGGCCAAGCCCCAGGAGATGGGCAGGGCCAGGCTGGCAGAATGTCAACACCAGCCCTGGAAAAGGAGGGCCCTGTCAGTGACCGCCTCTGCAGATCACTCAGCTGGGGGTTGGACCCGGGGTCTCAGGGAGCGGGAGCCACTGGAGCTCATGCTCGGATCAGACAGGCGGGGGACCCCAGCTCTGGCAAGCATCAGCCCATGGCACGCCGCATCTTCGCCCGGCTCGTCATTTACGAAGTGTCAGGGATGAAGTTGCTCCCTTCCTGAGGCTGCTCTGAAGTGTGTCTGTTCCTTGGCACAGCCCCTTGACTCCGGCACTGAAGCTCTTCCAGGGATTTAGAAAACAAAGGCGGCACTTAGAAAAGGTGAAGAGCTACGTCCCCAAGACCCAGCAACTGGTGTAGCTTTAGACCCGGAGAAACTTGCTTGTAGAGAGCTACCCACTGCTGTACTGGACACTGGCAAAAGGTGGCACTACCTCTCTGCCCATCCATTAGCCGATCAACAAACACGCTGTGGCCCGTTTGTTGGAAGTAAAACAAGACCAGTGAGACGAAGGAGCCAAAGCTACCTGCTGCCGCCATTCGGGAGTCTCTGAAACAGGATGCTGGGCGTCACCAGGAAGCACAAAGGTATCTGAGCTGTTTGCAGTCTTTCCACACGCATATCAGTACTGCCTCTGGTCTTAGAAACACCCCATTCAGGATAGCGGTTACCTCTAGGGAACGAGAGCAGAGAGGTGGGGGAACCGCTTGCCATGGTTTACTTGTTACGGTTGGTGACGGGCACACGCATTTGTAGCGCAATGTCCCTTGTATACATCTGCCCCAGATACTTCACCATAAGACACTAAGAGTCACTTGCAAGAGAGGACCCAATTCTAATTCACATTCCAGAAATTAAGGATCAATTATTTTCCATGAATCTGCCTCTTTTTGCTTCACACACTTCCCTTCCCGACAACGTCATCTGGGGAAGCCCTCCCTCAGGTCCAGAAGTTACCCACCGCCTGGTGGGTCTGCCAGCACCGCCTGCTCTGGGCAGGTCTGTCCCCCTAACAGAGCGCGTGGGCCCCGCAGGAACCGGGTAGCTTGTGCTCCGGAGAGCCGCGAGGCTCACCGACGCACCAGAGATAGTCGTCCCCAGGCGTTTTGACGAGTGAGTGTGCACACTGCCCTTCAGACTACCAGGTCTCGGGGCAGCGGTCACGCACTGGCAGCCCAGGCTCCGCAGAGACGGGCAGGGCAGGAGGGCACCACCCCGCTGACCAGCCTCGGGCCTCGCCCCAGCCAGACCACTTAACCTGCCGGCCCCCGGGCCCACCTGCCAGAATGATACAGGACACTCGACAGCAAACCATCCGTCAGTGGCTGTGCTTGGGCCAAAGCATCATCACCAAAGCACCGGGCTCCTTGCAAGGCACACTCACCCTCAGGGCTCCAGCCGGGTGCTTCCTCCATTTCTTCATCTATAATCATGTGTGTGGACACATGCCACACACAGCATACATACACCTAAGCATGTGCACATGCCCTTGCTAACGTGTGTGTATACTTTTGTTCATGTGTGTGGACACATGCCACACACAGCATACATACACCTAAGCATGTGCACATGCCCTTGCTAACGTGTGTGTATACTCGTGTGCATGTGTGTACACACATGCTGGGCACAGCACACATACACCTAAGCATGTGCACATGCCCTTGCTAACGTGTGTATATACTCGTGTGCATGTGTGTGCACACATGCTGGGCACAGCACATATACACCTAAGCATGTGCACATGCCCTTGCTAACGTGTGTGTATACTCGTGTGCATGTGTGTACACACATGCTGGGCACAGCACACATACACCTAAGCATGTGCACATGCCCTTGCTAACGTGTGTGTATACTCGTGTGCATGTGTGTACACACATGCTGGGCACAGCACACATACACCTAAGCATGTGCACATGCCCTTGCTAATGTGTGTGTATACTCATGTGCATGTGTGTATACACATGCTGGGCACAGCACATATACCTAAGCGTATGCATATGGCCATGCTAACGCCTGTGTATACTCATATGCATGTGTGTATACACATGCTGGGCACAGCACATATACCCCTAAGCATATGCATATGTCCATGCTAACGTGTGTGTATACTCATGTGCGTGTGTGTACACACATGCTGGGCACAGCACATATACACCTAAGCGTATGCATATGTCCATGCTAATGTATGTATACTCGTGTGCATGTGTGTATACACATGCCACACACAGCATACATACACCTAAGCATGTGCACATGCTAGCTTGTGTGTGTACTTGTGTGTACACACATGCTGCACACAGCACATGTTCATACACATGCATATACACACATGTGCAGACACATACATTCCCCTCTGGAATTGTTCTCTCAAGAAGTCACCAGGTTCTCACAGACACGATGTGATTAACCTGTCTTGAACACTGAGCACTTGCTCTCGAGATCACGCCAGACCTTTCACCGAACCCTGAGTGTGGTTCAGAGCCAACGGTTTCAGCTGCTCTAAGGACACTTAGCCCACAGAGGGCCTGAGCTCCGAGGGTCTCACAGCGGCACTGCACTGCCTGATCTGGCTCTTCCTAAGGCCAGGGGGCCATGGGGGTGCTGCGGTCTCCTGCGTCCGCCCAGATGGGGCAGTGGTTCCGAGGCTGCAGCCCTGGGGTGCAAGCAGCCTTGTTTCCATTGGCCATCTTCCCAAGCTCCCTGCCCGGTCTGCAGAGAGGCTCCAGGCGCCACGCGGAGAGCAGGCCTCCACAGCGAGGGCCGCTGACAGCAGACCCCGGGGCTGGTCCTGGGCCCCCCTGCTCCCGGGTGCCCGACACGCAGTGAATCTGTGCCATAGACGTGGTGCTAGGGGCTCCCTGGCTCCTTTGGGGGTTCTGAGGTTTCTTTGAGTCGTAAGTCAAAGATCAAGGCCAGAACCAGAATGAGTCCTCAGCCTGTCTGTGGGACAGTGGACTGAAGAGTCCAGGAAGGAGCCAGAAACGCGAATCCCCTCCTGGGATCCTCCGATGAATGTCCGCAAACCGGCCAAAGCCACTTCTCAAAAAAAGAAAAAAAGAAGGAATGCATACCTCCCTGCCCCAGGATGTAGAGCAGCTGCTGTTGTTTAGGGAAAAAATAAAAATTTGTGCCACAGCTCAGGGCCCGTCTGGCCTGCCCCCCACCCCGCCCCAACGCCTCCTGTCCTGCTGGACGGCCCGGCACCTGATTCCCCAAGACCAGACATGTCGGCTTTCATGAGGAGGGGCCCGTGCCTGCTCCCCACATGGACACACGGCATCCACCCCCAGTGACCCACCGCCTGAGTCTGGGGACCCCCGGGTGGACGGGCGCAGCGGGTGGAGATGGAGACCCGGCGCCCAGCGCGGACCTGGGCCCACGTGACCAGCCGGAAGCCGCGGGCTCCCCGGGCAGCCGAGAGGGTCAACGGTCAGTCAGGCAGCACTTGATAAAGTAATTTAATTACAAGGCACTCAGGTATTTGGCTCACTTGACACGGTCTTCTAAATTGGATGTCGTTTCAGTTATTGGAAATTAGAATCAAATGAATAAATATGTTGTTATTTAAAAGTTACATTTTTCAGGGAGAAAAAAAAAAGGAATGATTGGATTCAGTACCTAAAGCCTCAGGCACCAAACGGTGACGTGTGCTCGCTCAGGTAACCACACATGACCACCCGAGTCCTCCAGGCCTGCGGGTGTTGCTGTTTCAGAAACTGGACATTCGTGCGGATCCGTTTCAGCCGAACCAAGCGGGCTGGAGGGGCTGTGTGTACCTGTGTGTACCTGTGTGTATACCTGTGTGTATATCTGTGTCTGGGTATCTGTGTGTACCTGTGTGTATACCTGGGTGTATCTGTGTGTGTATACCTGTGTGTGTATACCTGGGTGTATCTGTGTGTGTATACATGTGTGTGTATACCTGTGTGTATATACCTGTGTGTATCTGTGTATACCTGGGTGTATCTGTGTGTGTATACCTGTGTGTGTATACCTGTGTGTGTATACCTGTGTGTATCTCCTCCAAATATTCTTCTCCTTGTTCTGATTTGGCCAGCCCTCACCTGCGTGTTCATTAAATGCCCGTGGTTTCTGTGCCCGCCTCTCCACTAATCCTTCAGTGAATTCAGGCTCCGAGAGGTAGATAGACTTGCTTTGCTTTCCACTGCCCAGTTCACACTGACTAAAACCTCAGGGAATCAGTTCCATCTGGGGGAAGACTACTGAGATAGCCCATCTTTTTTTTTTTTTTTTTGGCTACTTTTGTTCATTTTTGGCTACATTTTACACAACAGTTAAGAAGCCACTGGGCCACTTCCCACATCCGTCAGATCCCTGGCTTGAGAATGAGGAGGATCTGAGAACCCAGAATAGCCCACATATTAACACAAAAGGTTTGCAACGCCTCCCATCCTGGGCCTCTACAAGGCCTGATCTGTCAAAATTTACTGCGTGTCCTCAAATTGTTTATCTTGCAGTATTTATTTAAAAATTAGAATTAATTTTTTTTTAAGTTAAGCCTGTAGGCTCCTCCCAGCCCTGTTCTGTCTAGGTTAGAATCCATGGGATTTCCCAGGCAAGAATACTGGAGAGGGTTGCCATTTTCTTCTCCAGGGGATCTTCCTGACCCGGGAAGATCAAACCCATGCCTCCTGCATTGGCAGGTGGATTCTTTACCACTGAGCTACCTGGGAAGCCCAATACAATTCAAGCGCTGTGTAAATAGTTGCAAATACAGCGTAAATCCTATATAAAGTGTTGCCCAGAGTCCCCAGCAAAGCCCATTAACAATTCCTGGGAAGTAAAAACAGAGGGTTTGGTGGGTAAAGAATCCGCCTACAATGAGGAGACACAGGAGATGCGGGTTCGTCTCATGCACGGCAGGGTGTTCAGCAGCAGTACCCCGACCTCCACCCACAAGGCCCCAGGGGCACCGTCCCAGTTGGCCACGTCCCAGGGCAGTGGCCTGGAGCTGAGTGCCCCCAAAGGAGGGCCTCGCGGGGCCCCCTGGGCTAAAAGCACAGGCTCAGAGCCCCTGGGTGCTCCTGCAGGGCTGGCGGGAACACGGGCGCTGTGGGGCCTCTCCTGGGAATTCTGGCCCATCTTAGGAAGCTGAGCGCACTTCCCGCATGATGCCCAAGAACAAACGCCCACGACCACCTGCACGCCTGAAACCCAAACGCTGGAATTGATCCAGGTGTCCTTCAGCAGGGAAGTGGACAAGCAGACCTCAGTGCGTCCACATCGGGGAATAGCACTGTCTGTGGCCAGAGAGCCCCCTGCCAAGGGACAGGGCAACCTGGACAAAGCTCAGAGCATCCCACTGAGAGACGAAGCCCCAGAGGTTACTGGGTGAGCCAACTTATTTCAGATTCTCCAAAAACCACCAATGATGGAAAAGAGCCCGGAGGGGCCCAGGGGCAAGGGCGATGTGGGAGGGTGACCACGGGTCTCGGTTTCCCTGGCATCTTCCCAGTTTCAGCGCCGAATGTTTCACATGCCGGAAACACCAGGGCGGTTGGTTGCTGTGGGTGTGATTGCCGAGGCCAGCCTGGGGGATCCCAGGGGAGATGAAGCGGGCCTCCACCCTGGCTACACTGGTGGTAGTCACCTGAATCCATGCCTTTGTTAGAACTCATGAGGATTTTTAAAACAAAAGGACACAAAAAGTCTTAGAGAGCATCTCTTCCAGGGTGGGTGGGGTCTCCGGATCTTCGTGGCTTCCCGGGAGGGTGGGTGGAAGAAGAGAAGCAATCAAGGGCTCGCTGTGTGACCCCAGCCTGCCCCTGAGCCCCCGTGCTCCTCGGGTGCCCCCCAGACCAGCAGAACTTACACATGCATCATTCACACCCCAAATCCCCAGAGCTTCCATCAGTCGGAGGCTAGAACTGCTCCACAGACAGCACCCTGGTGCGTGGGTGCGCACGGAGGTCCCTGACCTGTCTCCTCATGTTCTCTTCCATGGGAGACCATTGCAGGGGCGGGGGCCTGCTCTCTCAGCATCACACGGGAGGCTTGGCCTTCCTTACTCACCTGAGTGGCGCGCGCTTTGTAACACATTTTTTGGCAACTGCAGAGGTAGCAGAGGTCACGTGGGCCAAGAGATGAACAAGGAGGTGCCCCTTGGGCTCCGTGTTCAGAAACCCAGGCTGGTCTCTCAGAGGCTGGTTTGGGAGAAGGTGAGGGCTTTCTGACCCCTGGCCCTGTCCTCTCCTGTCAAAAGTGAGCCTCTGCCTGCGTAGAACTGCAGCTGAGATGCTGTGCACGGTAGTCACAGACAGCAAAGGAAAGTCTGCTCATGGAATCCGGTGCCATGAAAAGGCTGAAAGAGTGAGCCTGCCGCAGGCAGCCCCAGGCCTCTTGGACCTGAGCACGTGGTGTGGAGGGTGTGACGATCACCATATCATCACCACCAGCATCACTGCCACCATTATCACCATCACCACCATTACCACCATCACCACCACCATCATCACCACCACCAGCAACACCATCACCACCACCATCACCACCACCATCATCACCACCACCATCACCACCATCACCATCATCACCACCATCATCACCATCATCACCATCACCACCACCA
>JADEYB020000008.1:1455147-1541005 GCA_015832495.2 Alces alces
TGGTGGTGGTGGTGATGATGATGATGATGGTGGTGATGGTGGTGGTGGTGACAATGGTGGTGATGGTGATGGTGGTGGTGATGGTGGTGATGATGATGGTAGTGATGGTGGTGGTGATGATGATGGTGGTGGTGATGGTGGTGGTGGTGATGATGATGGTAGCAATGGTGGTGGTGATGGTGGTGATGATGGTGGTGATGGTGGTGAGGATCACGGTGGTGAGGATGACGGTGATGATGTTGGTAATGGTAATATGAGAGGAAGAATAGAGAGGAGGAGAAGAAGGAGATGGGGAGGAGGAGGAGGAAAGAGAAGAGGAATCCTGCAGCCCAAAGGAGATGTGATCACTCTGAGTTCAGAGGCTGGCCTGCTGGATAATGTCTCTGAAATGTTTCACAGCCCCCAAGTCTCAGTTTCCCCAGGTTTGAGATGGAAACATGCCCGAAGGCTGAAGGTCACATAAAACAGGTCCACCGCTCACTCCACCTGAGCGTGCTACAGATTTCAGTTCTAGGGCACGGCCAGCTCCTGGATGGGCCGTGCTGTGGGCAACCTCACTGGGCCTAGGGAATCTGTTTCCAAACCATCTGTTAACACACAATAGCCTTCCCCAAGGACCCTACCAGAGAATCACAACATCCACTTGGTTTGGTTTGGACAGAGAACCAAGTCTGTCATCGTCACACCCCAACCAGAGTCCAAGGCTCCTCGTGGACAGAGAGGGACTTGTCCGTTTTACCCTGTGACTTATATTCTCCCCAGGGTCATAACTGGGTTTTTTTCTAATAAGAAAAGATCCATCTACCCTCAGTTTCAGTTTAGAAATGGAAGCTATGATTCAGCTGAGAAAAACCACCCTTCACCATTGATTTGCGGCCCCCAGGTCTTCCTCCCGAGATCACTGGGGTGAGCGGACCCAAAGCTCCCCTCTCAAGGCGGGACCCTCAGAGCACACACAATGCCAAGTGCGCAAAGCCACCAGCTGTAACTGCTGAGAACGGAAAGCTGGCTTTTATGACTTCGGGCATTTGAATTTCTGACAGTAATACTGCATTAACGAAGGGCGTCTCTTTTTTGCATTGAATTTACACCTAATGTGATTCCATTTTGCATTCTTTACATATGCAGATGAGGTAGCTAGAACGTTCCTGATGCAAAAACTGTTTTTGCTAAATCATATCAAAATGTTTCATGGATCTCACCAAAAAGTGTTGATATATGGAAATTGCTCTTTTTCAAAAACTGTCTTTAAAACCCAAATGGTATATTTTGAATTTCTTTTCTGTACACCACACCCTCCCCGGTATTTGTAGAGAATTAGAGGAAATAAATAATATATTAATGCCACATTGCCACGGCATGGGAGCAGGGGCAACCAGAAAAATGCTCATTTTAACCATTATTGAGACAGAAGGAGGTGAGTCCAGGGCTCAGGTGTTTTCCGAGGCAGATGGAAGAGTGAAAGTTAATGTTAGAACATCAGAAATGTGTCCTTGTCTCCCTTCTGAGTAAGGGAACAAGAGTCACACATTGAACAGTTAATTATATGAGGGTATATTTCCTACATACTAAAGCTGTTTGCTCTCATCTGGTCATGCACGGTTTTAAAAGGGATGAAGGCTGCGCCCTGTCCCTCCAGGAACCGCGGCCCGTAGCCACCCTGGCTGAACAGTGACCGCGGCAGGGCCGGGAGCCTGACACAGCGTCGTTTTCACATACTGGCTTCCAAACCCCTTAGGCAGGCTGAAAACCACAGCAAACTCCGCTGCGTCATGAGAATGGACTGTTTCAGGTCTCATGCAAGGAACAATGAACATGAACATGAGCACAATCGCCCAGATTAATGTAACGAGGAGAGGAGGCACAGTAGCCAGGTATCAGAGATGTGCTCCGAGCACCCTCCCAGGGCAGACAACGCGCTCGGAGAGCCGGCGGCCTTCGCGGCTGAACCGAGTCAAGGAGGGCTCGGGCGAATAACAAACCGGGGAGGAGGTTTGTAAAAAGAGAGACAGACACACAAAAGCCAGAGCTCTCTCCAGCTGAGAAAACCCTTTCAAATCAGGGCGTACATCTATCTGCCTGGGGCTGGCTGCTTTCCCTCCTGAAACGGAGGAAAAGTGTAAACACACCATGCAGAGGTGCCGGCTACAGCCGTGCCAGTCACTCCGCACACTCAGCCAGCGACGTGTAAATCTGTCACAGGACTTGGGCAAATACGTACGGTCCTTCCTTCCAGGGTGAATCTGCCCACTTCCTGCCCTGGGATAGTCCTGGGGTTTATGGCTGGACGCTTTGAGAAAAGCATACGCGTGCGGTGAACAGAGAAACACCGAAAGTCCCAACAGCCTTTCTCCGGGTGACTTGTAACTGTTGTTTTAAGTAGACAATACTAACCAGCCTGGCTTCCACAACATCCCAGCCTTCTAACACAGCCTTGGCAAACCAGCCTGCCTTCGTGACGCCGAGGACTCACCTCACTCCGATGACCCCTGAAAGCAGGTTTTTTTTGGTGGGTTTTTTTTTTTTTTTTTTTGGCTCCTTGTGGAGTAGGTAAGGGGCCTGCGGAGGGGCTCAGGCTCGGAAACTATTTAGTGATGCTGCCTGAAGGGTCCATTTCCCAGTTCAGTCATCTCCCCCGATAGAATAATGTACCTTGATTTTTCATCAACGTTAAGTGTGTTTTTTAATATATATAATGGTGTTTGGATGACATTTATTTAATAGATTCAAATTGTCCCGGCATGTCTCTGCTATTGATTTGGCTCTCCTCAACGTGACTGAACATTTTGTGGGCCTGCCCCCCCGGTTACCCGAGGTGGAAAGTTTATACAAAAGCTTGCTCCCTGAATCTATACATATCTCCCAGGGTGGGAGGAGGAAAAAACAAAAACCTAAAGATACTGGAAATTTTCTCCTGCTTCCATGTGTATCTGGCAGCCACAATTCTAACGTGTATTATTGTTTGTGATTTATTGCCTGCACTCTTTCATTAATAATTTAATGTTTGGGGAAAAAACAAGCCCTTCAAAGCACAAAAGTCCATTCAAAGCTAAATAAACTTTTTTTGGGGGGGGGGGGATCAGAGTCAAATGTCTTTGTATGTTGAAATGCCAGTTCTGTCGAACAGACTTAATTAAAGCTACTGGATTTGGAGAAAAAGTAGTTGGCGCGCTAACCTCTGCCTGCTCTATCAGTTTGAACAGAGCTGAACATTACCTCCTAATGGCTGAGAATATGTGTGCGCAGTGTCATATTTTGTAACTAATCGCGCTGTGCTCCCCAAAGACACAGACGTGTTTATTTATATAGATTTAATCAGCGACAAGGGTCCCACTCTGTGGTGCTTGGTTAGGTGGCTTGAAAGCAGAGTGTTATTGCAGCATTTCTAAACTCACAACTTAGAGCCCAAACTGTCCCAGAACCCCCAGCATTCGGAAATTGCCATTTTGACTTAATTATCAGGCATTTGCTTTTTGAATGAAATTATTCAGGATATTGTGATAAACAGATACAAAGCAGTTTTCTCTCTGCCAAAGGAACCTACAGTGACTCAAGTCAGAAACTGCATTCATTACGGTGGGGCCCCAAAGGGGGTGAGTGTTGACCCAAGGTCACCTCGCAGGGACCCACACACCACCTCCCGCAGCTTCTAGGCCCGTGTTGTGGGACGTATTCACATTTAAAAGGACAGGGCCCCCAAGAGAAGCAAGAGGCTCTGAACCTGCACACAAGCTTGGCCCGTCAGGGCACCTGAGCCTTCCTGGCTCCCACCACCCTGCCCCTACATGGGAAAGGGGTCCCCGTTCCGTCTGATCCCACCATCTGACCTTGGATGTAGAAGCCTCGCTCAAAATTCTGCTCCCAATGACTGGTGTTCTCTTGGGCAAAATCTACATTACCTGCTATCAAGGACTGTCAAACAAATGTTCAACTTTGTACGCCCCATGATCAAACCCCAGAAGGGAAGGAAGGAAAATACGCTGTGCTGGGATGAGAAAGCGCTGAGGAAGGTAAAAATCAGATATTCGTGTGAGCTCGTAGATGCAAAATGCTGAATGTGACCTCCAAGGAATGTCTGAGGTGACTTATCTTTGCATTTGCACAGCACCCCCGCCCCAGCCTGGACTTACAGACACAGGTTCTAACTGCTGACTCAGAGAGTGATGGAGAAAGGGAAAGAGTCTGCCTGGTATTTTGAAAAAGTATGCTTTGATTTAGTTGCAGGACTGAGGGTGGGTGTGGAGCCAAGTGAGGAGAAAGTGGGCATGAGGCAGTAACAAATCCCTTTAAAACTGTACTCTCTGGTACTGTGCTCTTTTATACAATTTTTAAAAACAATGTCAACTGTCATTCTTAGTAGGGGAATTTATATGAATAAACGAATTTACTATTTCTCCTTAAGCAATACCCAACTGTAAACCACCCCCATCTTCATACATTTGATTGATTGATGACAAAGCCCCAACAGCATTTGCAGTCTGCTCGTTTCCATAGGATTCCCTCTCATCCTAATAAAACTAAACAGGAAGCAGCCAATGTGTTTTCTTTGAACTCAAATTATCTAAAACAAGTTTTTATATTGCTTTCTGGAAACTTACATAGGACAAGTTTTTAAATGCATTTTTTTTTTTTACTCCCAACGACTCAGTGTTTAAAAATTTAGTTCTGCCATTAGATTCAAAGATCACTTCATTCTCTTAAAGGTAACGTGCTATTTTGCTTCATTATAATAAACACCAATGTTTTTACAACCGCAACAGTTCCGTGCACATTAGCATATTTTGGCTGAGGTATTGTTTTACTCTGACCTGTATAATAAGTGTCACATTAGCAAGACAACAAATCAAACGCTCGTTAATTTCCCTCGCTTTCCCACACAGCTGGTGGTGTTATCATGTCACCAGATTTTAATTAATATGATAAGTAACACTTGCAAGACAACAGCCGGATTTTTTTCCCCTCTGTGTGCGTGAGGGGCTGTAAGCCCCCTGTGTGTGTGTGTGTGTGTGTACATGTGTGTGTATGTGTGCGCGTGCGCCTGCACACACGCGTGTGCAGATGGTAGAAAGCAGGAGGAAGCTAAGATATTCACAAGGGCCTTTTGCAACAAATTAATCACCAAAAACATTCACAGCCACACACAAGGCTAGTTCCAATCTAACTTTCAGGACACTATCTTCTTCTGCTCTTCCGGATCAAAGATCACCATGCAGAATAAAAACCAGAGAAACAGATAAGAAAATGTGCTAATTTTCATACCTGGGGTATCTGTGTGTTTAAGGTGTTAGCAGTTAAGAGAGATGCAATACTGCTGTCCTCGGAGAGGTTTAACTTTAATCTCTCAGCCTCCACGTGAGTAGGAGCAGATAGGCGTCTGACTCACACAGGGACCATTGTGTGTGTTCCGTGTGCCGAGCCCTGCTCGGGCTGTTCTCGGGTGAGGGCCAAGTGCCATCTATTTGCAAAAGCTGGAAATGCAGCTGAGCTCAGAAGGGAGAGACCCCTCCACGGCCAGCCCCAGCTCTGGAGCCTCCGGCACGGCTAACAACGGACCCAGAAGTGGGTCGGCCCGACAGGGGAGGAAGAACCACGGCACAAAACACACAAATGAAAGTGCATTCCCGGCACGTGCACCGTGTGAAATATTTTACAAAACCAGGGCTGAGGCTCTATTTAAAACTGTTTCTATACATGTTTTTTAGTAAAAGCAGGAGCAGTACCCAGTTCCAAGAAAATGTGTAATATAAAACATCACCTAAGAATGAATGCATTTTACCTTTAGATATTTTAAAAATTATTTAATACTTTTAAAGTAACACAGGAGAAATTAATTCTATAACAAAACACTAACAGTGGAAACCCTTAAATGGTTGCTGAAGGAAAATGCCAATAAGAAAAGTGGTATTCAAAATTAGAACTGTCTCTAATGCTTTCTGATTTTGAATTTTCTGAAGAGAAAGGAAACCTCTTTCTCCCGGGAAAGGAAGGCAGAAAGCCCGTTTATGGAGCTGAAATTCTTCCAAATCTCCTTATTGTTATTTAACTTAACGTTTTTTCCTTCTGTCACAAAACACAAGCTTTCCCCTGATGAATCCCAAACTCTAATATTCCACCTACATAAGATTAAGCCCCAGAAGCAGGATGGCACCGACATCCCTGAAAAGAAGGTTTTCTGTAAGCGGGATTAAGCCAGAGCAATCCCCACACGCGGCGGTGGTGTGTCGGGGGGGGGAAGGCCGGCAGACCCGCTCGCCGGTCCTGCCAGTCTTGTGCCCCCGCCCGAAGCTGCCCAGCAGAACGGGGGTGCCCGGAAGCTGGCTCGGCTGCCTTCAGCCAGGCGTGTAAACACAGGCTTGGATTTGAGGTCAGCTCATGATCTCCGGTAACGGCTCTGAAAGGGAACGTGAAAGCGGGTTTCCAGCCTCCTCTGCTGGTCTGTGAAGAGAGGGTCGGAGGAAAACTGCCTACCGCTCATCTGTCAGAAAACCGATCCTGGGAGAATTCACCTGGGCATTCAGTCAGCGGGAAGAAGGCCCCGAGGGGCTTCCGCTTGGTGGGCGCTGAGCTGCCCATGGTGGGGGTCGGAAAGCCAGCCCGCCTTTCCCCCCCATCCACGCCGCAGGCCTGGAGCCCTCCTCCCATCCTCTGCCGCCCCCGGGTGAGGCTGCCTTTCTGAGAGACGTCGGGAGGGGCTCTTCTCTAGGGAGAAGATCCAGGGAGCTGAGGACAGAGGGACCCTGACCAGGCCAGTCCCCGGGCCAGTGTGTGCCACCCAGACGTCCGCGGGGCCAACAGCTCAGGAGGCCTTGGTCCACCCCCGGACTCCCCAGGAGGCACCTCTCGCCCTGGCTTCCTCTCCACTGCATCAGTAGAAAGAGGACCTGGCTCTACCCTGCCTTCACCTTGCACCTCAGCCAAGGAACGAAGTTTAGGGGCAGATGGAGCAGGGGGGCTTCCAGGGGTCAGGTCGTGCTCACCCCCCAAGAGAAATACTAGCCCAGCGAGCCCCTAAAACAACCGGGGCATGCCCACGGAGCTAGGACCCTGTGTGGCCAGCACCCTGACCTGAAGGAGATGGGGAGCTGGGGCTGGGCTGCCTACAAGAGGTTCTCCTGCAACAGCCCAGCAGCAGAGGCAGCTCAGGCTTCAAGGGGAAGCAGCTGAGAGCTTGCGTCAGGTTTCCAAATTTAACACCCGGAAGACACATGTTTTATTCTGACCAAGCAGGGGCAGACGAGAGCTGTTACGGGCAGTGAGCTTAGCTAGGAGCATCAGAGCAGGTGATGGAGGGAAAGAGCAGGGGCCGGGGAGAGGGGGAAGAGGAGAGGAGGGAGGAGGAGGGAGAGAAAGGAGATGAGGGAGGGAAGGGTCTTCCAGAAAAGGATTTGGTGATCAACGCACAATCCACCTAAAAATCTCACACACACGCGCTGCAGAATAACAAGATCAGGATCCTGACGTGAGCCTCGGGGAGTACAGGCCAGGCTGTCCCAGCCCTGTCCCAGGAGCCCAGGGCGAGGCTGGAGGGACAGGAATCAACGTTGTCTCCAGGGACAGGAGATGACACATCCTAATTTCAGACTACAGGCGGACCCGGGCCGTCATTAGACACACCACGCGCACCACCAGGAAGAAAAGTGCAGCCAGGCGTCACGACGAGGCACTGTGGGCAGTGTGCCGCGCCTGATGCAAAGCGTCGAATGTGGGGAATGTCTGCTTTGGGGTGAATGAAGTGTAAAGGAGATGGCCCTGCCCTGCTTCTGACGTGTTACTAAGACGGGGGAGGGTTCAAAGGAAAATGCAAAGATCTGTGAGAGTCTATCAATTCACCTTCCATAGGTTTGGAAGCTGACTGTGGGTGTGCTCAGTTGCTAAGCCATGTCTGAATCTTTGTGATCCCCATGGACTGCAGCACGCCAGGCTTCCCTGTCCTTCACCATCTCCCAGAGCTTGCTCAAACTCATGTCCATTGAGGTGGTGATGCCATCCAACCACCTCATCCTCTGTCGTCCCCTTCTCCTCCTGCCTTCAATGTTTCCCAGCATCAGGGTCTTTTCTGCACATCAGGTGGCCAGAGTATTGGAGTTTCAGCTTCAGCATCAGTCCTTCCAATGAATATTCAGGACTGATTTTCTTTAGGATGGACTGGTTGGATCTCCTTGCTGCCCAAGTGTCTCTCAAGAGTCTTCCCCAGAACCACAATTAGAAAGCAATTACATAAAATAAAGCTTAATTTGGAAAAAAAAATCCTCCCATTCTGTAAAGCCAGTTTCAAAGTTCACTCTAAATTGCCCTTTGGATCACACAGGCTCTACTGAAGCAGGTCTTGGGGGGCCACAGCTGTGACGGGCCAGGAGGACCGCAGCCCCAGCAGGTCAAGGGTGGTCTGTGCTGGGCCCCACCTCTCCCTGCCCCAACCATGTCCTGTCCCACGTGGAGGGGCAGCAGGGAAGACAGGGAAACCAACAAAGTTCCCTCCCCAGTGACGACAAGGGAGAGGTGGGGCTGGAGGCTGGAGGCTTTCCATGGTCACCCGGAAAAGCCCCTGCCCTGCCAAGTGGGGCATGGACGCTGCTTTGGAAAGATGGTGGTCTCTGCAGACAGACTCGGAGCTGCGTTCATCAAGAGGACAATGAGTCAAGAGACTCACTAGTAAATGATGCAGGAAAATCGTGTTCTTGGCTAGGAGTTGGTTTGCTATTTTTGTTGTTAAATTCCTGCGAATTTGCATTTGTAATGCAACAAACATAATGTAAGGGGGCACTCGGTCCTTCTCTGGCTGACCCATCTGGCTGCTGCCAACATCAACAAAGAGGGCTTCCCAGGTAGCTCAACTGGTAAAGAATCCACCTGCAACGCAGGAGACCCTGGTTTGATTCCTGGGTCAGGAAGTTCCCCTGGAGAAGGGATAGGCTACCCACTCCAGTATTCTTAGGTTCGATACCTGGATTGGTAAGATCCCATGGAGGAGGACATGGCAACCCACTCCAGTATTCCTGCCTGGGGAACCCCATGGACAGAGGAGCCTGGCGGGCTGCAGTCCGTGGGGTCACAGAGAGTCAGACACAACTGAGCGACTTAGCACACACAACAAGGAAGTGACTTTGATAATTTGAATGCAACTGACAGGGACAGCGAGCCCAGATGAGGAAAGGCCGAGCCTGCCAGGCGGGCGGGTCACCACGTCCCTGCGCAGGCGTCTGCGGCCGCGGCAGAGACGGGGAGGGAGGCCACCTCCCCTTCCACATGTTCTGCAGGGCGCGTGGCCATTCTTATTTTCTAGTGGGAGTTGCATCAAGTCTGCCGATGCCGCTCACTCTCCATGGAACGCCCGTGAAGCAGCAGAGGATGAGGGCGGAAGACGAGAAAGGGGGGGTGGGGGGTGGGGGGCTTACAATCACCCCCAAGCACCGTCCGTAAGTGCTGGACAGCAATCTGCAGAGACCCCCGGCCTCCACGTTTAACCGTCTTGGTTCATGAGCAGCCCAGACCATTCCGTTCAGCTCAAGGGCACCGGCCAAAGGGCTTACCCCATTTACTTCCATTAGGCAACTTGCTTTGGCCAGTGTCAGCGATTACACCAGGATGTGCGTCTCACTCATCTCGCTCCTCGCGCCCAGCGTGTTTCAGACGAATAGGAGGTGTGTTATTGTCCCAGAGGCCGGGACGCAGGCCTTCCCCTGGGCCACGCTGCCAGGCCAGGCCGGTGGGTGGACAGCGGCGCCGCCCGTGAACCCACAGCTACACCAGCTCCAGTCCCGTCCTGACTCTGCCCTCCGCCGAGGCGGCGTGTGGATGCTGGCAGCCTCCTTTGGGTCACAGCATCTGGAAGTTCCATTTTACACAGACATGCTCATAAATTTCTGTGCTCTTCTGGAAAAATGCCACCGAAGGATACTGACAGATATCTCGGGGTCTGGCTACAGATTGGTTCTCAAAGCGTTTTGAAGACATTAAGTGGGTAGATCCCACATGCCACAACTAAGATCTGGTGCAGCCAAATAACAAATAAATAAATTTAAAAGTCATCTGTAAAAGGAATTGCATTTACCTGTTCATATGTGCATGAAAAAATTGAGATTTTCTGTTGATCAGGGGAAACTAAGGCAGAGACTGGAGAAAAGCCTTCCTTTCAGTAACACATGTCAGAAAACAGCCATGAGCCGCCTTTGTGACTCAGGCTGGACCATTTACACCACAGAATGAACTGTCGTCCCAGAGACCATTAGACCAGCCCACAGACCACACCAACCAGCCGGCACAGGTGCCTGGCACCCAGAACAGTACTCCTCACAAGTACCCTCACCCTGGTACACCTCACACTGAAGTAAAGTGCGAGTTGTTCAGTCGTGTCCGACTCTTTGTGACCCCAGGGACTGCAGCCCGCCAGGCTCCTCTGTCCATGGGATTTCCCAGGCGACAATCCTGGAGTGGGTGGCCATGCCCTTCTCCAGGGGATCTTCCAGACCCAGGGATCGACCCTGCGTCTCCTGCATTGGCAGGCGGGTTCTCTACTGCTGGGCCCCCAGAGAAGCCCCTCACACTAGTACCCGAAATACACAGCTCGATTTTCAGAGGGGAAAGTCTTATTAGAACTTCAGCAACTCGCTCCTCTTGAAGGGCTCTAGGCAGCGCTTCTTTGGGTAAAATTCTCAGCAAACCCCGCCATGACGGATTTGATCTGGGACACGGACTGGCCGGTCCAACACAAGGGTCAGGGTCTGTCCTTAGAGGCAGCTCCTGGGTGTCCAGCGAAGCTCTGACATGCCTCTTGAGGAATCACCAGAAATGAGTGCAAACCGACAGGTACTCAGTCACGAGGTTATTTCGTGATGCGAACACTCCCACTCTAGGAAACAGCGATTCTAGAGAGCAGGTCTGTCACCCAGAGGTCACTGTGTCCCCAGACACCCGTGCCCACAGTGCCAGGCGTCCCGGGCACAGCAGGCAGACTGCAGTCCTGCTTCTCCACCAGCTCACAGTCCAGTGGGGGGTGGTGTGGACGCGACTGCCGACCAGGCCCTCCAACCCCAGGGGGACACTGGGCGTTTGGCCCCAAGGAGGCGGGACTCTGAAATACTGAGACCTCACAGAGTCTAGGCGAAACAGAGCTGGCCTGGGTCTGGCACGCTGGCCCGGAGTGAGCAGAGGGAACCAGACAAGGTCCATCCACCAGGGCTGACCTGCCCCCAGAGCCCCACGGACCCCCAGGTCATGAGAGCCCAGACACGCTTCTGCCTGTGGGCCTGGAGTGCAAGTCAGCAACATACGCTGCTCACTGCCTGCCTCTCAGGAACAAGAGAGGCACGACCGGACACGGGACCCCAGAAGACGGGGATCTCAGCTGAAATCTACCCCCGGACAGGGCCGCTCCCTCCCCCAGCCAGAACTTGAGGATCCCTTGACTCGGTGAAGGATGAACCAAGAGAAGAGCTCAGAGGTTTGAGAGTCTTCAGCACAGACAAGGCTGGGGCATGGGCTCTGATGCCTCCTGGGGCTCCCCAGGTGGCTCAGGGGTCAAAAACCAGGCTGCCCGTGCAGGAGACACGGGTTCCACCCCTGGGTCGGGGAGATGCCCTGGAGAAGGAAATGGCAACCCACTCCAGGATTCTTTCTGGAGAGTCCCACAGAGAGAGGATCCCTGGGCTTCGGTCCGTGAGCTCACAGTCGGTCATGGCTGAGCAGCCGAGCACAAAAGCAACAGCCGTGCCTCCCGACTATGAACGCTTCTCTTCCAAGGCCTTCCTCGCCCCAGGCAGCGGGCTCGTGGAAGCCCTGTGACGTGGTCAGAAAGCTGGGGCAACGACTGCGGGGGCTCTGACCACCGCTGCTCTCGAGCCGTGACCCCCGCCCGGGTCGGGGGTGCGGAGGGGGCTGGGGGAAGGCGGGAGAGCAGCGGCCACTCCAGCCTCTGACACCACGTCGCTCAGCTGCCCTCCCAACGCCACGCCTTCTGCCTCTCTGGTTTCTGTCTGTCCGGCAGAGAGCTGCCCACCTCCCGGATTTTCTTCCCTGCTGAGTTGAACAATGAGGGTTTGCTTTTTTTATTTTCCATCATATTTCTAACGTTCTTCACAAGCTTGATTTTAAGAAAGGAAAATTCCCCACCATATTTTCGGTCTGATTATCAGAGGATGGTGGACAACAGATTGATAAGACTCACTCAAGGAGACACAAGCTCTTGTGTGTAACAGCTCCTCCAATTATCAGGCACTACTGAACTACTATTGATCCCACTCACGTTGGGTGATAACTGAGCATTTTCCACTTCTTTAAAGTGCTGTTAGCTAGAGCCTCCCATCAATGGGAAAGCAGTAGATTTCCTTTAAACACAGCTCAACAC
Source organism: Alces alces (assembly GCA_015832495.2). Classification (NCBI taxonomy): domain Eukaryota; kingdom Metazoa; phylum Chordata; class Mammalia; order Artiodactyla; family Cervidae; genus Alces; species Alces alces. The sequence continues at coordinate 1,467,491 of JADEYB020000008.1, forward strand.
AATAAATAGCACACGCTGAAAGTTCAGAGTTCTTTAATCTCAGTGAAACAAATAACCACCCAGCAGAAACACACAGGCTTGCGAGGCGCTAAATGGTTTATTACAAAACTGGCTCCCAGGGAGGTCATTTAATATGTCACCTTAGCGACCACCCACAGATGCACTGAAGAAAAGGCACAGGTCTCTCCATTTGCTTTCAAGGGTTTAAAATTAAGGATAGAGAGCCGGGGCGGGAGGTGGGAGGTGGTAACCGGAGTGACAGTTGTTAACCGTCAGGGGTGGGCTTCTCATAACCCTTAGCAGCATCCCTCTGGCTCTGGGGCTGCACGTCTTGCTTTTTGTGGGATGGCAGGATTTGCAGATGGATGCGGGCAGATGGGTAGAATGGGGATCAAATGAGCATCTCTGTCAGGCTGGGTTGATCAGTGTGGTCCCCAGAGAAGCTCATTGGTGACTGCTCCTCTCCTGGATATGTGGTTTGGCGACTGACCAATGGGTGCCTTTGTCCTGATGGACCAAGCCTTTGTTGTGGGCCCAGGGCCGACCCGAGAACATAAAACCAAGAAATTGACAAATAAGGAAATCAGCACAAAACTGCGAAAATAATCTCTCTGTACCATCAGTAGTTAGCCGAAGGTCTGACCACTGAGACGTGGGGTCAGGTCAAACGACCTGAGAAGTCAATGAAAAGTGGTTTTCGTTATTTATTTCGCCATAGTTTCCCCCTTTGTAGACGGGTTCACATGCTATTGCAAGAAAATAAAAGCCTGGCATTTCTCCAAACAAAGGTATCGCAGTCATTCCAGGGCTAGTTCCCCGGTCCATGAAGCCCCATGCCCTTGGCTCACCCACCAACCACTGGACGTCAGGTAATGTTTTCAGCATCTATACAGAGATGTTGTGGTCAGGAGACGGAGCACCCGAACAACTCCTTGTGAGTAAGGGTGTTGTGGATGTCGGGGCTCTGAAGAGGAAAGAGGGATAGACATTGAGGAAGGTCAGAGTGAGGGTAGAGGTTAAAATGAATTTAAAGATAAGCCATCACTAAGTTGTCCAAGCAACTGGGTCTCTATTAATGTGATGAATACATATCTATCTGTTGGCCACATGAGGTTCACACCTAATCCTGTCTTCCAGAGACTTGAGTTGAGATGTGGGACTGAGGGGAAAGGGTACGGCGGTGGGCTAGGGCGTGGTGGCAACACACGGGGGCACACAGCTGCCCGCCAGGCGGCCCAGGAGGATGGAGACACCTGTGCTGAGCCTGGCAAGGGAGGTGGCAGAGTTGGCCCCCATGTGGGACGGCCTCTGAGAAAGCCTAGAAGGAGGGCTGTGGCCGCTGAGGACCCACCGTGGGGACTCAAACAGGTCCTCGTGGCAGCAGCATCCACAGTGGCCAAAACCGGAGACAACCCAGCGTCTGCCAGCAGGTGATGGGTAAGCAGTGTGGTCCATCCGTACAGTGATCGCTGCTCAGCCTTGAGAAGGGGGGGAGGGGATTCCCTGGTGGTCCCGAGGTTAGGACTCGGCACTCTCACTGCTGAAGGCCTGGGTTTAATCCCTGGCCAGGCTTCCCAGGTGGCACTAGTGATAAAGAACAGCCTGCCAATGTGGGAGACGTAAGAGACGAAGGTTTGATCCCTTGGTTGGGAAGATCCCTTGGAGTAGGAAATGGCAACCAACTCCAGTATTCTTGCCTGGAGACCCCCCAAGGACAGAGGAGCCTGGCAGGCTATAGTCCATGGGGTCGCAAAGAATTGGACACAACTGAAGCGACTTAGCACGCAGGGAATTAAGATGCTGAAAGCCATCTGGCACAACCACAGAAAAGAGAAGGAATGGAACTGTGGCTCCATCCCACAACAACGTGGATGAACCTTGAGGACAGTGTTGAGTGAAATAACCCAGTTGCAACAGAATGGATGCATCTGATTCCACTCCTGTGAGGGGCCTGGAGTCGCCCGGCCCACAGAGGCAGAGAGGGGATGTGGTCACAGGGAAAGGGTGGGGATGGGCAGTCGGCGTTTCACGGGGGCGAGTTTCCATTTGGGGGGATGGAGACGATCTGGTGATGAGAGCACTGCTCTGTAAATGCGCTAAACGCCACCGAAATGTTCGCTGAGAAACAGTTAAATGGAAGCTCTTATGTTCAGTATATTTAGTCAAAGCTACGATCTTTCTAGTAGTCATGTATGGATGTAAGAGCTGGACCAAGAAGAAGGCAGAGCACCAAAGGATTGTGCTAAGCGTCCTGAGAGTCCTTTGGACATCAAGGAGATGAAAGCAATTGATCCTTTAGGAAATCAACCCTGAATATTCATTGGAAGGACTGATGCTGAAGCTAAAGCTCCAAAACTTTGACCACCTGATATGAAGAGCCAACTCATTGGAAAAGATCCTGATGCTGGGAAAGATAGAAGGCAGGAGGAGAAGAGGACGACAGAGGATGAGATGGTCAGATGGCATCACCAACTCAATAGATATGAACTTGGGCAAATTCTGGGAGATGGTGAAGGACAGGGAGGCCTGGTGTGCTGCCGTCCATGGTGTCGCAGAGAGTCGGACATGACTTAGCAACTGAAGAACAACAACAAATCAAAAGGAAGTTAAGTTCTTGGTGCTTGTAAGCCCCAACTGAAGACAATTCCAGAAGGTAAACCCCAGAAATTCAGCAGCACCGCGGCACAGGACCCAGGCTCAGAGTCTCACGGAAAGAGACACAGCCACACGAGTTCCCCGCAGGCCTCACAGGGCATCCAAGGCTCCCCGGGCAAACCCGGTCTTCAGCCAGCTTGCAGTTCAGGAGAGGATGTGAGAGCAACTCCAGCCCACACATCGCCAGGGGCCAGGCTCCCTCAGAGAAGCGCACGTTCGCGACTGGCCCTCCCTGCGTTACCTGTGGCCTTGAGCAGTTTGGTGCAAATGCAGATGCTATTAAACAGCAAATTAATGAATGGTGAACACTTTAAAATTTCAGCATTTTCTGGAAAACACTATCCACCTCCTGCACTTCCAGAAATTTTCAACTCTTGGGGACTGATTGAAGTAGAAACGAAAGAAAGACCATCTCACCCTAAGTGAGTCTGGGCAAGTAGGAGATGCCACCGACGCAGGGAAGACAGGAGGCCGGGAGTGACGGCGGCCTCGGCACCGACTCACCGAAAACAGCAGTGTGTCACCACGTGCCTCACCTGGTACCACCGTGAAGGGGGCACAGAAAGCCCCACGTCTGCAAAAGCGAGGCGCCTCCCCAAGCGGAGGGGCGCACAGGTACTCCCTGGGCAGCAGGGCGGCTGCAGGAGACACGAGCTGGGAGAGTCCAGTTTCCTGGGCTGACACTGACGTCACCGTCTCAGAATCGGAAGATGAAGCGGAGGCTCGGACGCAGCCAGCTTCTCAGCAGAGGCTGAGGAGGTTCAGGCTGCTCTTTCTTGCTCAATGGAGTGAGGCTGGCTCACGCACGTGGGAGGTCAGGAAAGCGTTTCCCTGGGTCAGGACCTCCGCGCCTGCTGGGCCCCGATGACGTGCAAGCCGGGGGTGGAAGGTGCGTCCCACCTGTTACTGCTTCGCCAGCAGGGCTGGCTCCTGCCTACGCCCCGGACGGTCTTGGGAGAGGCGGTCAGCCTAACCATCCCTCCACCATCCAGGAGGCCAAAAGTCACCACCCAAGCTTTCCTCCGGAGCTAGAAGGAGACCCGGGCAGGTTTGAGGACGAAGATGGCTCCTCAGAGCCCAAGCAGAGCATCCCAGGCCCTGGACTCTGCCTGAGCCACCTCCACCTCCCAGAAACCGCGGGGCAGCGTCTCTGAGGCATTCCTCCTCTGCCACCCGGGCTCCTTCCATCCAAGGACCACCATGGTGGGTGACACCCCCCCTGACACGGGGGCCTTCCTCACGCCACAGGAGCCCCCCGACCCGGAGGACCCAGCTCAGATTCCTCCCCTCCCCTCAAGCTGTCTCTGGTCACCATCCTGGAATCCAGTCTGGTCTAGCTCTCATCTCTAGCCTGGATCTCAGGATTCCAGAATGAGAAGGGAGAGTAGAAGGCACGCCACTCACCGCTCTCATTTCACAGACAGCACAACATGGCCTGGAGCCATCAGAACCCCGGGGGCTCAGTCCGCGGGGGTCAGTAGGGAACTAGGGATCAGACAGGCTAACCAAGGGGACTCAGCTGAGGCCCCACATCCAGGACATCAGAGAGACAAGATTCCAATCCACTGAAGGCTTCTGACTTCAAAAAGAGACCCAGCGTGGCTGTCCAAGCCAAAGTTTAAAATCTCAAACTGTGCGGCACTTCCCTGGTTAAGAATCCGCCTTAGTAGAATAAAAAATCAAGCTATGACCATTGTTGGCTTCTTCAGAAGCATCACACCATGCCCAGATAATTTTATTTCATTTATATGTTGCTATCTTTCGTACTTGGGCATTTATTCGTACCGTATACAGCACAGCTAATGCCTGTTTCAATTGAAAATATCTTAGAACGGAATATCCCTTGATGGAGGTGCTTTCTCCCTCACTGCCTGTGGGGACGAGCCTGGCCAGGTGCCCCAGGTCCGAGCACAGCTGTTCACATGTGGCCTCTCAGGCATGGTGCAGGGAGGAGCCGGCCATGTCTAACACCATCTGGGCAAACCCAGCCCTTAAACAAGGCTTGTAGATGCTCAACTTGCTGCCTTTAGCATCTTCAGATGACCAACGATGGGAAGGGATGGGCTAAAAATGTGAAGACCCAATGTCATTCTAGTGGGTCTACTAACCACCTGCTGACATCATGGTTTTCTTGGCAAGACAGTCATTTCAGCCCTTCCCAATTTCTAAAGTGCCGTAACTCCAAGTTGGCTTTGCTCATGCCACTTGCAGGTTGGGAATTTGGTCCTGATCATAATGACCAGTGGCTTCCCAGGTGGGGCTAGTGGTAAAGAATCTGCCTGCCAAGGCAGGAGATGCAGGACACAGGGGATTGACTCCTGGGTTGGGAAGATCCCCTAGAGAAGGAAATGGCAACCTATTCCAGTATTCTTGTCTGGAAAATCCCACCAACAGAGGAGCCTGGCGAGCTATAGTCCCTCCAGTGGCAAAGAGTCAGACATGGCTGAGCACACACATACATAATAAACTGGCTCAGCATCACCCCACACCAGGAGGACATGGGATCCTGTGTCTTTTAGGGGCAATGCCATCATTTGGGGCTCCCTTCTATGAGCAACCTTTGGGAGCCCACATTCTATGGGGTATGGAGACCCAAGTTGCTGGGGGCTAAGAAGGACCAGACAGGAATCAGCCACTCAGACTATCATCACCAGGGCAGGACGCCTCTGAGTCTGAGTGCACATGGTCCAGGTGTAACCCCACTAGTCTGCCCGGCAGAGACGGCAGATAGAGCAGGATGAACAGAGGTGAAAAACTAAGATCATGGCATCTGGTCCCATCACTTCATGGCCAGTAGATGGGGAAACAATGGAAACAATGACAGACTTTATTTTCTTGGGCTCCATAATCACTGTGGATGGTGATTACAGCCATGAAATTAAAAGACACTTGATCCTTGGAAGAAAAGCTATGACCAATATAAACAGCATGTGAAAAAGCAGAGACATTACTTTGCCAACAAAGATTTGTACAGCCAAAGCTATGGTTTTTCCAGTAGTCACGTATGGATGTGAGAGTTAGACCATAAAGATGGCTGAGCACCAAAGAATTGACGCATTTGAACTCTTATCCACATGGACTTCTGGTCCAATTATTTAAAGGGCTACACTCTGTTACTGTATAGCCCCTATAGTTAGAGCTATGGTTTTTCAGGAGACATGTATGGATGTGAAAGCTGAACCGTAAAGAAGGCTGAGTGCCAAAGGATTGATGCTTTTGAACTGTGGTGTTGGAGAAGACTCTTGAGAGTCCCTTGGACTGTAAGGAAGTCAAAGAAGTCAATCCTGAAGGGTATCAACTGAATATTCATTGGAAGGACTGATGCTGAAGCTGAAACTCCAATACTTTGGCCACCTGATGTGAAGAACTGACTCACTGGAAAAGACCCTGATGCTGGGGAAGATTGAAGGCAGGAGGAGAAGGGGACCACAGAGGATGAGATGGTTGTATGGCATCACCGACTCAATGGACATGAGTTTGAGCAAGCTTGGGGAGCTGGTGATGGACAGGGAGGCCTGGCGTGCTGCGGTCCATGGGGTCGCCAAGAGTCGGACACGGCTGAGCGGCTGAGCAACAACAGCAGCAGGAGCAGAGCAAGGATGAGAAAACGAGAGCACAGTGGCTTGGTCTTCACCAGTCAGCGGGTGCGGCTGCCCCAGCACAGCCTTGGGAAGCGCAGTGAGTTGGGATTAACGCTTCTCAACAAGCCTCTCCTCGTAGCCCAGCCCCGCATGGCCACACCGCACACCTAGAGATGACAAATGAGCAGTCTCGCAGCACCAGCATAATACTATCGTCTGTATCACAGAGTCAGCAAAATCCAGCCCCCAATAACTCAGCAGACTATTCTCCACCAAAACCGGCCATCAATACGGGTTTATGTGCCCGGTACTAATCACCAAAGTCAGATAATATGCAAGGTTAATGGCTGCAGACAGTCTGGGGAAATATCCAAGATCTGATAAGGACAGACCCGCATTATTGCACTTCTGCACGTCTATACCCCACTAAGAACAAACGCAGGAAGGAAATCAATGTTTAAGGCAGTCGCAATACATCTCCTGTGGTTACATATAAATTGAGCCTTCATTGGCCCATTCACATCTCAGTTAATAAATAGTTCAGACAAGGGCCACCCTGATAGCGAAGGAGGGCGCCCATTGTCAGCCCGTCACCCCCCGGAGATCTATGCTGCTTCAGCACAAGGACAGCCACAGCTTTCCAATTACCCGCCCGGCTCTCAAAGGAAACAGAAGCAGTGGGCGCTCAGCTCTGACGACGAGTTTAACATCCATATATATCACGCCCTCAAAACTGAGAGCTGCACTGTCTTCTCCCAGCAAAGCACTTTTATTGAACAGTAAGCAGACAAAGCCCCGCTCGGGGCTCCTTTGTCCCGGTATCGACCGCCGGCCTGACCGCGGGGCCCTCGTGAAGACTGCACTTCCTCTGGCCAAGACTTGGCGACCCTCGATAGCATCCCCAGCAAGACATGGAGGACCTTCTGTGGTCTTCGATGTTTAGAGATGGTGTTGCAGTTCCCCCCATCCGTGAGATGCTCCTACCAACAATAGCTCCCTATTAACAGCGAGCTGGTTAAATCGGGCACCTTCGTCTGGAGGAAGACGCACCTGTTTGCAAACACGCTGCCCTCGGTCACCCCTGAAGGACTGACCCCCGTCTTAGCGGTGTGTGCCCCTCAAATTGAGTATGCCTTCTGTGCCCCAGTACAATGGCTACAATCTACCTTCCCAAACCCAACCAGCGCGTTCTGGCAGCATCTCTGATTTGTAACTAAACTATGAAATGCAAATGTGGAGTTGGCAGCTTGGCTGCTGCCGTAGCGTTGGGGGGAGTTTATCTCACCCGTGACAGGGAGAAAGACTCTCTCCCAGGACCGTGAGTGCTGACAGCCCCTCCGATGGATGAAAAATCACCTGGTCCAGCTGCTGGGCTGAGGCTCCCGCCTCTTCTTGGGGTGCAGAGCCGCATTCCTACGAGCCAGACGCTGGATGGCGGCCTGCTGTCCTGGGTCCCAGCCCTCCCGGAGCAGGGGACCACAGGAAAGGGAGCCGTGGCCACTCCACCCCACCCAGGGTGTCTCTCCTGTGGAACGTGGAAAAGGGGGAGAGGAGGCAGCGACTCCGCTGTCCGGGCCTGGCTGGCCTGCCGGGGGACGTGACCCACGGGAGCCCTCGTTCTCGCTCTCCCACGGCCGGCAGCCTGGCGTGGCGCCAAGCCCGGGTCTTCAGTCTCTCTCTCCTTCCCATCGCCTGACGGTGTCCAGGGAGGCAGAGCAGGTCACAGAGCCTCGTGTGAACCACATTCTAGCAAATCCCCAAGGGACAGGAAAGAAGGCAGAGACTAATGCTGCCCCATGGTGAGGGATGGGTGAGGAAAGTGGGGGGCTCCCCACGGAGCCAGGGACCCTCTTGAGAAGCGGCGCTAGGAAGAAGGATCAGACCTCCTCCGAGCACCACCAAGACGAGCGCCACACTGCAGTCGAGGTACTGTGAGCCGCTGTATTTTACGTTGGAGTGTAGTTTCAGGGGTACAGCAGAGTGATCCAGTTATATATAATACACACATCTTTTCTTTTTCAAACGCTTCCCCCATTTGGTTGTTACACAGAGGTTTGAGCAGGATTCCCTGTGCCCTACAGTAGGTCCTTGTCGGTCATCTGCTCTAAACAGAGCTGTGTGCACATGCCCATCCCAAGGTTAGGACAGTGCTTCTACGTGCTTCTACGGATGAGAACACAATGAACATCTTTAAGATGACATTCTGGCAGAGGGCTCCCAAGTCCCTGTTATACAGACCAGCCTCCATCGTCAGGAAGCTCGGAGGTTACAGCTTTGCTTTCTCGCTGTGCTTGTGGGGAAGATGATTCAGCAGATGGTGGGGCATTGCGGGGGTGAGGGGGGGGGGGTGCGTGCCAAGGAGGCAGGTAAGAGAGCAACCCATCTGCCTGCTGAAGTGCCCTTGATTCACAGAGACCACTCTTTGTGACCCCATGGCCTATACAGTCCATGAATTCTCCAGGCCAGAACACTGGAGTGGGTAGCCTTTCCCTTCTCCAGGGGATCTTCCCAACCCAGGGATTGAACCCAGGTCTCCTGCATTGCAGGCAGATTCTTTTTTGTTTGTTTGTTTATTCTTGTCACTCCTTCAGAGCTCTGGGATGGGTCCCATCTCGCCCTGGAATTGTTCTCTCACTGGCAGTGGATCTATCTAGCACATGCAGGCAGATTCCTTACCAGCTGAGCCACCAGGGAAGCCCAAGAATCCTGGAGTGAGTAGCCTATCCCTTCTCCAGCAGATCTTCCTGACCCAGGAATCGAACCAGGGTCCCCTGCATTGCAGAAGGATTCTTTACCAGCTGAGCCACCAGGGAAGCCCCACGCAGAGCCCACAGAGCCCACTTATCCAACGAGCCTCCTGGAGAACCAGAGGAGGGAAGCAGACGGAGGCTCTCCTTTGTAAGAGGCCTTCGAGTGTCCCTGCACAGGAATCGCTGGCGAAACTCCCACTCGGGGGTGAGGAGACACCCCCGTCGCCCCTGCGAGGAGAGGGCAGAGCCGTGATCCGCTCAGGGGTCACATACAACCTGCATGGAGTATTTGGCCCACCCTGCTCGGGGTGAGACGTCCCCCCCACTCACGAACGCAGAGGCGCACGCGTCCCAGCCACTGCCTCCACTCAACGATGCCGCCTCCAGAAGAATGGAAGGTGCGATTTTCCAATGAGGACGAAGGGTAATTCCAGCCTCATGAAGGAAGGCCCCACGGCTGCCCGCCAGAGGTCCTGGGTAGCGGGAAGCAGGTCTCCCAGAGCATTTTTTCTGAGATTAATGCTAAACACGCCTTCCTGCACAGAGGGTGTGCAGGCTCCCGTGGGGGAGGGCTGGTCCCACGTGAGCGTGCACAGGCCCTCCCCGGCGCCCTCCTGAGCCCCACCCTGCACCCTGAGATGGTGGCATTTCTGGTCCCTCCTGAGTCACTCGCACCGGACCAGTCAGGAAACCAGACCAGCGGTTCCGGAGCTTCCACCCCACCTGGAGAGCTTGTTACCGCAGAGCCTGAGGTCTGCCCGGCGCCCTCCTGAGCCCCACCCTGCACCCTGAGATGGTGGCATTTCTGGTCCCTCCTGAGTCACTCGCATCGGACCAGTCAGGAAACCAGACCAGCGGTTCCGGAGCTTCCACCCCACCTGGAGAGCTTGTTACCACAGAGCCTGAGGTCTGCCCGCATGCTCTTCAGGTTCAGCGGGTCTGAGTGGAGTGAATCCACATTTCTAAGGTCCCCGGTCCTGCTAACCCTGCTGGCCTGCAGACCTCACTTGAGGACCAGCGCCTTCAAGAAGCCACCCGTGTCTCACAGCAGGATGAAGGGATGGGCGTGAAAGAGCAGAAACACGTAAGGAAGAAGGACAGACAGCCAAAGAGATGGAGGGCGCCCTGCCCTCGAACACTTGGAGACCGGCAAGTGTGGGCACAGAAGGAAGCTTCCTCGGGCACAGCCCAGACCAGCAGGTGCAGCCTGGGGACACAGGCCCTGCTTCTCTGAGGGAATCATTTGCTTAGGGGCCCAGCCATTGACTCACACCTGGGCTCTCAGGGGCGGACACAAGCCACTGGAGACGGGCAAGCGTCTCTGCAAACAAGACGAAGAACTGAAGCAAGGGGCTGGGAGGGGAGGGGAGGCATGTGCCGGTTGTCCTGGAAGGTCCCCCAGCCCCGAGAGTCCCCCTGGCAGGCAGAGGCGTCCTAGGTCGCCCTCTAGAATCGGTCAGCTCCCCGCTCACCAGACTCCATCTGCCCCTCCAGTTCCAGGTGCCTCCCTGAAACCAGTCCTGCTTTTAAATACTTGCCTTCTGAGTTCTGAAATAATAGGATCAGAAGCCATCACGATCACCCCCGCTTTGGAAAGACGCTTCGGTATTAACTCTAATATGTCTTTAATTGGTGTCGTTAAGGAAGAGGGATTTTTTTTTTCCAAGCGCTTCAAGCAATAAGAAAGCTTTCAAGAAACATCCCAGATGTTCATTCCTCAATTCCTTTCAGGTCTAATTTGTGTTAATTCAATTAAGGGCATGCAATTTGTCTGTCACAGAAATTAAATATAAAGAAAAATGTATATTAATGCAAAGTTAGAAGAGTTAGGTGCATAGAATCCAAGAAGTTCCCCAAAGTTGTCTTTTTTCCTACAGCAGGAAGCAAGAAAGAAGGGAGGGAGGGGGGATATTACATGTATATGACCTTTCTTTTAAATTCATTGTTCTACAAAAACTTATACACAGGCTATGCTACAGGACTTGAATAGGCCATCATGCCGTGAGAATTTCCTATTTAATTGTTGTGGTGGCAACTAGTGGTAAAGGACCCCCTGCCAGTGCAGGAGACAGAAGGATGCGGGGTCAACCCCTGGGTTGGGAAGAGCCCCTGGCGGAGGGCCTGGCAACCCACTCCAGGATTCTTGCCTGCAGAGTCCCAGGGACAGAGGAGCCTGGCGGGTTACAGTCCATGGGGTCGCAGAGGGTCAGACACGACTGAACCACTTAGCACATTTAGTCGTTCAGTCGTGTCCGACTCTCTGTCAAGCCCGGGCCTCCTGCACTGGCAGGCGGATTCCTGACCTCGGAGCCACGTGGGAGGCCCCCCCATTTACCACACTTGGCTTTCCCCGTGCACAGAGAGCTCTGTGCCCGCCACCGCATCCTGGGCTCCAGCTGGTACGAAAGTGCCAAGGACAACCTGTCCGTGAGGGCACACGTGAAGTTCAAAGGCCGAGGCGGTGGAGGGCTGGGTTGTGGTCACTAAACGAAGTCCCCTGTGGGACCCAAATGAGGACCCGCCCACAAGATGGGCTCACACTCCCTCTGCTCTGCTCAGAAAGCCTTCAGAGCAGGGCCGGCCGTGGGACGGCTCCCTGCAATGCTGACTTTGCTGGTAAAGTCGCCTCCGTAAATGCCAGGCGCTCCTGTGACCCTGGCTGAGCCAGACACACCTCCAGCCAGGGTGCCCAGCCCTGAGAGTGTGGCTGGCCCGCAGAGGGGCCCCACGGGCTCGAACAGCTGTGTGGGCCGTGTCACTGAATTCCTGCGGAGCCCCTGACAGCCACCCTGCGCCAGCCCCCTGCCGGGGAGGCCGAGCCCCACAGAACGGAGGTGGTGGGTCCAGGGCTTGCCACGAGGAGCCAGGCATGGCCGGTCCCAGCCCCAGCCCCGGAGCCGCTGGTGGGGGCTGACCTAGAAACGGAGGCTCCTGAGCAGAGCTGGGCCCTGACAGCTCGTGGCCGGAGACGCAGAGGCCAGGCCCCGGTGGGCCCGGGAGGAAGCCAGGCCCCACGGCCAGTGACCCCGCTGCCTGGGGGCAGATGGACACCTTCTGGACGCTGACCCGCCCCGGGAAAGCCGCCCGAGCAGCTCCCCTGAAGGTGAGCACAGGCTGAGTCGGGCCCCGGACGACTGCTCTGGGTTTTGTTGTGTTTTTTTAGGCAGCGCTGCTTGTGGGATCTCAGTGCCCCCACCAGGGACCGAACCCGGGCCCCGAACCCGGCCAATCCAATCAAATCAGTGGGCATATTAGTGGCTGTGCCCTCCGCTGCTGCTGAACCCTGCTGTCCTTTAAACCCGAGTCAGCCAAATGCCCAGGAGGGCCTGGCCCAGCGGAGAGGCGGCCTCGGGGGAGGGTCTGGGGGCGGGCGCCCCGTTCCCTGAGTTCTGCTGGCCGCCCACCTGCCTATAACTCTCCCGAGCCTCCTTCCCTCACCTCACGGCGGACTCAGCACCTGCTCCACGTCCTCAGCCCCCAGCTGAGCACCGACCGCCCTGAGCCTTCACCCCCCAGCCTGAGCCGGAGCTCGCATCCATCTGTCCCAGACCCCGTCCCTCCCCAGGGCAGCAGGGCCCCCAAGAGCTGCCGAGGCAGCTTTAAAACAAGGCTCTTAAGAAGGCACCTCTTTTTCGCCTATCTCTCGGGCAGAGGGCATAGAAGGAGTGAAAATTAAATTCAGAAAACCATTTTGCCACGATCGTGCATTTACTAATTTCAACACAAAGAAGCCAGGAAATGCAGAAGCGCAGCCTTTCATCCTCATTATCTCACCCACATCCCAGGTAGTGCCTATTAAGCCATCATTTTCAACAGTTTAACTTGCAACGAGAAACTCCCGAACTGAGAACTAGTGCCTGCCTCACCTCCTAACTCCATTGTTCGCCGGGCTCCAGTCTCCGCACTGTGTGTTTACGTTTAGAGCCGGAAAATACCACATTTTGTGAGGATGTCTGTGCGGTGTGGGGAGGACCTGTTATCGAAGTGAATACCCAGGCTGCCAAAAACCTAAACTCAGAAACCAGACCATTAGGAGATGAGCATTCTTTACACAAAAAGGAATTATTAATACTATGCTTCCTTCTGTAAATGACACATTCTTAGAGTTAATTTAAATCATAATGTAATTTACAAAAGGAAGGGGTGACACAACCCGCTCTCAGGTAAGTCTCCCCAAGCCCGGAGCGGGTCCTCAAAAACTCGGCATGAGATTTGGAAACACGACAATAGGAAGACGGTCCCACCGGGGCCCCCTCGGCCCGTGCACCCCTCGGCCGACACTCACCCTCCAACCAGGAGCTTCTGCCCTCGCCCTGATGGGGCCTTTGTATCCTGGGGCCCTGCGGACACACGAATCCCTCTCCACACTGGATCCAAAAAACAGGGGAGAAATGCTGAGCGCTGGGCTGGCACCTGGGAAAGGACAGCCTGGCCCCCGGAAGCCATCAGGGTCAGCCCTCAGCCCCAGGCACAGAGAGCTGGCCCGCAGCCGCTGCAGGAGGGGAAGCCGAGGCTGTGGGGAGGGCCCGCCGCTGTGGGTGCTGGGCGCTCCAGGCACCAGCTTTGGACATCAGGGTGGGCAGCTCCACGCTCCCCTCCCGTCTCCTATCTGGACAGAACAGGGCGTCTCCCCAGGTTCACTCTCCTGGACCTGGGCAGCGATGAGCAAGGCCCTGGCCTCAGGAGCCGCCCGACGCTGGATGCTAAATGGACAGCCGGGGACGCCAGGGGCTAGCAGGTCCTTGGTGGCCCTCAGCCCCCACACAGGCTTCTGCACCCCCCAGAGCCTCCCCGCCTCCAGAAGGGGACAGAAGTCATCCTGCCTCCTCTAAACCCTCCCACATCACCACCTTCTCGGCCAAATCTGACTCTTGGTGATCCCATGGATTGTAACCACCCCCTCCCCCAGGCTCCCCTGTCCACGGAGTTCTCCAGGCAAGAATACTGGAGAGAACTCAAGAGTCAGAATCAGATTTTTAAAAATATATAAATGGGAAATACATAAATAGATGGGGAAACAATGAAAATAGTGACAGACTTTATTTTCTTGGGCTCCAAAATCACTGCAGATGGTGACTGCAGCCATGAAATTAAAAGACGCTTGCTCTTTGGAGGAAAAGCTATGACCAACCTAGAGAGCATATTAAAAAGCAGAGATATCACTTTGCCAACAAAGATCCGTCTGGTCAAAGCTATGATCTTTCCATTAGTCATGTATGAATGTGTGAGTTGGACCATAAAGGCTGAGCACTGAAGAATTGATGCTTTTGAACTGTGGTGTTGGAGAAGACTCTTGAGAGTTTCTTGGACTGCAAGGAGATCAAACCAGTCAAACCTAAAGGAAAACGACCCTGAATACTCTCTGGAAGGACTGATGCTGAAGCTGAAGCTCCAATACTTTGGCCACCTGATGGAAGAACTGACTCACTGTAAAAGACCCTGATACTGGGAAAGATTGGAGGCAGGAGGAGAAGGGGATGACAGAGGATGAGACGGTTGGATGGCATCACTGACCCAATGGACATGAGCTTAAGCAAGCTCCGGAAGTTGGTGATGGACAGGGAGGCCTGGGGTGGTGCAGTCCATGGGTTGCAAAGAGTCGGACACGACTGAGTGACTGAACTGAAAAAACCTATCTGGCTGCAGCAGGTCTTAGCTACAGCACACAGGATCTTTAGCTACAGCATGTGCGATCTGGTTCCCTGACCAGGGATGGAACACACCCCCTGCATTGGGAGCTCAGTGTCCTAGCCACCGGACTGCCAGCGACATCCCTGAGTCAGATCTTAGGCTTTGCAATTTCCTAAAGCTGATCCATTACCAGTTAGTTGCTAGTATTTATTGTTCCATCGAGGTGCCCCCCTGGGCACTTTTCTTGCAGAATCGTGTTTAATTCTGCTACCACACTGTCAGATGGGTAATGTCATCCCCTGCTAACAGAGACTGTGACGAGTTGAGACACTTGTCCAGTGTCTCTCGAGTAATGGCAATGACTCCTGGCCTCCCTGGCCCCCAACGGGTAGCCCGCTCCCCTCCCAGCACGCACTGCTGAGGGGCCATCCAAGCTGAGTTAGGTTCACCAGCGTAACAAGGCGCTCCAAGCCAAGTATAAAGAAACACCTAGACATTCAAGACCTCTGAGAACCTAAGTATCTTACGTGTTCTACAGTAACTATTTGACTGACTCCAGCAAACCATAAAGTGCAGTGTGAGAGTTTAGAGAGCTGTTTCAAGTTTTCAGAAACAAGTCTAGGTTTGTAATCTGCATGTTGCTGTTGTTCAGTCACTCGTTCGTGTCTGACTCTTTGCGACCCCACGGACTGCAGCACACCAGACTTCCCCATCCTTCACCAACTCCAGGAGCCTGCTCAAACTCAAGTCCAATAAGACGGTGATGCCATCCAACCATCTTGTCCTCTGTCTCCCTCTTCTCCTCCCGCCTTCAGTCTTTCCTGGCTTCAGGGTCTTTTCCAATGGGTCGGCTATCGGCATCAGTGTGCATCTCCCTCCACCCAAAAAACAGCAAAGACATAAAACAGCTGTGTGTGAGAGCATTCAAGTCATGCGGATGTGGGCACAGGAAGCCAAGGTCTGGAGCAGGCAGAGGAAGTGGCCCCCGGGACTTAGGACCCAAGGTGCTCCTTCATCCGCATCAGCTCAGGCTGACGTGGATCAGCCCCGGACATCAGTGCAGGTCACGTGGAAGCATCACCTCCCACTCCCCACTCCCCACCTCTGCCAGCTTCCAACTCGGTGCCTGAAACTCGAGCCAAGGTCTGAGGGCGACCCGAGAGCATGCCAGCCACAGTCACCTCCGCTGTCCCCAGGTGTGACGGGCGCGCAGAAGAGCCGGCCTGGCGCAGCGGGTGACCCTGCATCTTAGCAGCTGGCTGTCCATTAAGCTGGTGCTTCTGGGGCTTTTGCTGCCGGCGATGTCCCCAGGGTGTTTGCTCAGAGATGAAGGGCGTCCAGACCTGTTACACTGGCCCCAGCCGGCCCTGTTCGCAGAGCCCGCACCCAGGCCCACCAGCTGCTCCTGGGTGTGATACATGGAGGCCCCAGCCTGGGGCCACATGTCCCCCCAAGAGTGGCCTCAGGAGCCCTAGCCACGGTCACAGTTCTGCTGGCTTGTCTCTGCGTCAGCACTACTCTGATCTTTCAGGGTTGACTCCCCAAAATAGTGCTGTGAAAGGTCAGGGCCGGGAGTGGGGAGCCAGGGAAAAACACCACGAACTGCACCCCCAGGATGAGAGGAGAGGTGGCAGGAGTGTGGAGGCGGATAGAGCAAAACGTGTTACCAGCAGGTGCATCACCATGGCTTCTCATCAACCTGCCTGCCACACATTTATTTTAGGAGGGACTTTACTGA
Source organism: Alces alces (assembly GCA_015832495.2). NCBI lineage: Eukaryota > Metazoa > Chordata > Mammalia > Artiodactyla > Cervidae > Alces > Alces alces. The sequence goes on from JADEYB020000008.1 coordinate 1,483,846, forward strand.
CATCTGGTGGCAATTGGAGAGATCTCACTTTTAGAAAAATTGAGTGCAGAGATTTAACCAGCCTGCATTAGGGCCTGTGAGTCCAGAATGAAGGGACTGTGTGCGGAACCTGCAATTCCCGCCCAGACACTGGATCCCAGAAGCAGCCAGACCCTCACTCCCAGAGGGAGCTAAGGACGCGAGGTGCGGGGGAGGCAAATCCCGTCCTTCCTCCCCAGGGGCCAGGCCCCGGGGTCCAGACAATAAATAAATTAGGGGCCAGGAGCACAAGTTTGAAGACTTGTGACAAACAGTCTAATCCTGGGATCATCTCCAGCTTAACAGAAAAACCCTCTGCAAGCCCACGGCCCGGGTCGGACCTCGAGAGCCATCTTCTGACCTTTCTCACTCTTCCGGCCCTTCCGCCAGCTCTGGAGTCGCCAGAGTCCACTCGGATGTGTCCACCACCGACCCCATCAAGTCACAGGGACAGACAGTGCAAGTGTGAGCGGCAGAGCCACATGGCCAGGGCACCAGGCGCCGCGGGGCAGATGCCGAACCCCCTTCTCCTCCTGGTCCAGCAGAGAGGTGTGACGACGTTAGCATCCGTGTCGTTACAAGTCATTTATCAGCGATCGGCCTGAAGAGGATGATCCCGCCTCGGCAGCTCTACAGGCACCAGCTAGAATCTCCCCTAAAAGTAGGAGGACTTGGATAAAAGGTAGCATTTTCAGTGCAAAGTAAGAGATTTCCTTTTTAACTGACAAACAAGTGAAGTGAACGTCGCTCAGTCCTGTCCAACTCTTGGCTACCCCGTGGACTATATAGTCCATGGAATCCTCCAGGCCAGAATACTGGAGTGGGTAGCCTTTCCCTTCTCCAGGAGATCTTCCCAACCCAGGAATCGAACCCAGGTCTCCCACATTGCAGGCAGATTCTTTACCATCTGAGCCCCCAGGGAAGCCTTAACTGACAGTCAGGGCAGAGCAAACAGCAGAGAGTGGACAGAGCTATTCACACTCATTCACGCATGTTTGGACCCGATACTAAAGAAGACACACCGATGTTTCCAGTCGTATTTGGCAGGTGTCCCTGTGGGTGATGACCGTCCTCTTTTTACATTCGTATTTTTTCCAAATTGTCTGCAGTGATGATATATAACTTTTACCAGAACAAAAGCAGAAAACAAAGCCTGTATGGATAGCAGGTTTTAACGTGCTCCGGTATTGTGGGGCAGCCCCCCCCCCAAACCAGGGCCCCTGGTCGGGCAGTTCCGGGGCCACGTGCTCACCTGCCACGCAGCCGGCTCTGGGAGAGGAGCCTCTGGCCAATAGGTGGCGCCAGCGCTCAACCGCAGACCGGCCAGGAGCCCAGCAGCCCACCCAGGGACCGGACATTCAGCCACAGCCCGCCATGGGCACAGGAGTCAGAGCCCAGACCCGAACCCCGTCTCACTCTTCCCACCACACTCCCCGCTCCTCCCAGGGACGCGCCCCCCGAGCCTCCGCGGAGCCTTCACCCATGGCCACCGCCCCAGCTGAGCTCCGGAGGTGCCCCGGAATCATTCTTCACTTCTGTATAGAAGTGTGTATGCACACCACGCACACACACGTGCATGCACACATGCCTACACACTCATTTGTGTACACACCACACACACAGCACACACACCTACACCCTCACACCCCACACCTTCATGTATGTGCACATCTATCCTCAGCAGCACAACTCTGCAAAAAAGAAAGCCCTGCCCGTGTGTGTGTGTGTGTGTGCGTCACTACCTGCATCCTCGTCTGTATCTGGGTCTCTGTTCACATCTCCACTGGGAAGTTGGAAGGATGTGAAAGGCGTCATTAGCTCCAGGGAGACGAGTGCAGGTGAGAGGCTGAAAAGGGCATGGGGAGCCATTTACTTCTCCTGTATCACATGCAACTCTTCTGAGTTTTTAAAACTTGATTTTAAAAGACCAAAGAAAGCTAAATAAAAGTTATCCCATTTAAAATTACATATTCATAACGAAGCCTATGTATTCATAAAATACACACACATATACATGTATCATTATTGGGCCTTAAATAATAGGAAAATCCCAGAGATGGCAGAAACAAGATAATGACTAAATCTCCAGGTTTTCCAAGTCCACTGAACAGGTTCCTATTTTGTCCACATGAGAGCATCTGAACTCTCCTCCCGGGCAGTCACATAGAGCAAGACGGTCAACTCCACCAAGAATTATTTTCAAGTCCCCTCCATCCTGAAAAATTTTACTTAAAATATAATCTTTAATAATGCTTTTACTGGTAAAGCCTCTACAAAATTTCAAGTTGTAATAAGCTAAAATCTGTGAGAACAAAAAATAGGGATTATAATTTCTGAAATGCCTGTGACTCTGATCTCAAACACGATACAAGCAAGACCATTGTATTAAACTTGTGTCTGAATGTGGGCAATTCTCAGGCCCATCTCCAGCTTTCCTCCTAAGGAGCCCCGTGCGGCCTGGAGCCAGAGGGAAACTTGCATGATCCTCACATGGACAAACTTCTCCAGGGTCCACTGGTGCCCCTCACAACCAGGCAACTTTCAAATGGCGTGAGTACCCTGGTGAGCCTTTCCATCTCTGGAAACTCTTATGGGATAATTTAAAACTTTAAACAAATATATTAATAAGCACATAAATAAATAAATGTATATTATAAATAGTTTAAGGCATAACACTTTAACATAGGAAATGAATAAAGCAATGATTCAGGCACATGGAGATGCAGGTGAAGAAGATACGGAGAAATCAAAGATAGACAGACAGAAGTGAAACTCCCGGAGGAAATATTCCAGAAATCTTGAGTGGGAGGAAAATAATTCTCCCCAGTATGACACCCAGAAAGGATGGCGACCTGCAGGAGAAAATGACAGCAGGCTACAGAAAAATCCTACTTGCAAAAACTTCCATGAAGTTCTTATACTTGGAGGATATGTACAAAATGCAGCCAGTGTGGAAGTGGAAATATATATATACATATTTGTCTACAGATATAGGTATATAAGTGTATACATGGAGAGTGATATAGGTTATACCTCTATGTACCTACTTACCTATATCTCTCTCCATATATATACCTCCCTATATGTCTTGAAACAGAAGCTTGTGCACCAGGACCCAGGAGAAAGGAGCAGTGAGCCCACAAGAGACTGACCCAGGCTTGCCCGGGAGTGCCCGGGAGTCTCCGGCGGAGGCGCGGGTCAGCGGTGCCTGCTGCAGGGCTGGGGCACTGAGTGTGGCAGTGTGCATGAGGCCTTTTGAGGGAGGTCGCCGTTGTCTTCATCACCTCCACCATAGTTTGGGCCCAGGTAAAGAGCAGGGAGGGAACACAGACCCAACCTTCAAAAGAAAATTGGATTACAGATTTACTGAGCATGGCCCTGCCCATCAGAACAAGACCCAGTTTCCCCCTCAGTCAGTCTCTCCCATCAGGAAGCTTCCATAAGCCTCGTATCCTTATCTATCAGAGGGCAGTCAGAATGTAAACCACAATCACAGTAAACTAATCAAACTGATCACATGCACCACAGCCTTGTCTAAATCAATGAAACTATGAACCATGCTGTGTAGGGCCACCCAAGATGAGAGGGTCATGGTGGAGAGTTCTGACAGAATGTGGTCCACTGGAGAAGGGAATGGCAAACCACTTCAGTATTCTTGCCTTGAAAACCCCATGAACAGTATGAAGAGGCAAAAAGATAGGGCACTGAAAGATGAACTCCCCAGGTTGGCAGGTGCCCAATATGCTACTGGAGATCAGTGGAGAAATAACTCCAGAAAGAATGAAGAGATGCAGCCAAAGCAAAAGCAACACCCAGCTGCGGATGTGCCTGGTGATAGAAGCAAGGTCCGATGCTGTAAAGAGCAATATTGCATAGGAACCTGGGATGTTAGGTCCACGAATCAAGGCAAATTGGAAGTGGTCAAACAGGAGATGGCAAGAGTGAACGTCAACATTTTAGGAATCAGAGAACTAAAATGGAGTGGGTTGGGTGAATTTAACTCAGATGACCATTATATCCACTACTGTGGGCAAGAATCCCTTAGAGGAAATGGAGTCACCATCATAGTCAACAAAGGAGTCTGAAACACAGTACTTGGATGCAATCTCAAAAATGACAGAATGATCTCTGTTCGTTTCCAAGGCAAACCATTTAATATCACAGTAATCTAAGAGTATGCCCTGACCAGTAATGCTGAAGAAGTTGAAGTTGAATGATTCTATGAAGACCTACAAGACCTTCTAGAACTAACACCCAAAAAACATATTCGTTTCATTATAGGGAATTGGAATGCAAAAGTAGCAAGTCAGGAAACACCTGGAGTAACAGGCAAATTTGGCCTTGGAATACAGAATGAAGCAGGGCAAAAGCTAACAGAGTTTTGCCAAGAGAACGCACTGGTCATAACAAACACCCTCTTCCAACAACACAAGAGAAGACTCTACACATGGACATCACCAGATGGTCAACGCCAAAATCAGATTGATTATATTCTTTGCAGCCAAAGATGGAGAAGCTCTATACAGTCAGCAAGAACAAGAGCTGGAGCTGACTGTGGCTCAGATCATGAACTCCTTATTGCCAAATTCAGATTAAATTGAAAAAAGTAAGGAAAACCACTAGACCGTTCAGGTATGACCTAAATCAAATGCCTTACGATTATACAGTGGAAGAGACAAATAGATTCAAGGGATTAGATCTGATAGACAGAGTGCCTGAAGAACTATGGATGGAGGTTTGTGACTTGGTACAGGAGACAGGGATCAAGATCATCCCCAAGAAAAAGAAATGCAAAAAAGCAAAATGGCCTTACAAATAGCTGTGAAAAGAAGAGAAGCGAAAGGCAAAGGAGAAAAAGAAAGATATTCCCACTTGAATGCAGAGTTCCAAAGAATAGCAGGAGAGACAAGACAGCCTTCCTTAGTGATCAATGCAAAGAAACAGAGGAAAACAATAGAGTGGGGAAAACTACAGATCTCTTCCAGAAAATTAGAGGAAATATTTCATGCAAAGATGGGCTCATAAAGGACAGAAATGGTATGGACCGAATAGAAGCAGAAGATATTAAGAAGAGGTGGCAAGAATACACAGACGAACTATACAAAAAAGGTCTTCACGACCCAGATAATCATAATGGTGTGATCACCAACCCACAGCCAGACATCCTGGAGTGTGAAGTCAAGATGTGCATAGGAAGCATCACTACAAACAAATTTAGTGGAGGTGAGGGAATTTCAGTTGAGCTATTTCAAATCCTAAAAGATGATGCTGTAAAAGTGCTGTACTCAATATGCCAGCAAATTTGGAAAACTCGGCAGTGGCCACAGGACTGGAAAAGGTCAATTTTCATTCCAACACCAAAGAACAGCAATGCCAAAGAGTGCTCAAACTACCACACAATTGCACTCATCTCACACACTAGCAAAGTAATGCTCAAAATTCTCCAAGCCAGGCTTCAATGGCATTTGAACCATGAACTTCCAGATGTTCAAGCTGGATTTAGAAAAGGCAGAGGAACCAGAGGTCAAATTGCCAACATCCATTGGATCATCGAAAAAGCAAGAGAGTTTCAGAAAACATCTGCTTTATTGACTATGCCAAAGCCTTTGACTGTGTCGATCACAACAAACTGTGGAAAATTCTGAAAGAGATGGGAATACCAGACCACCTGACCTGCCTCTTGAGAAATCTGTATGCAGGTCAGAAAGCAACAGTTAGAACTAGACATGGAACAACAGACTGGTTCCAAATAGGGAAAGGACTACGTTAAGGTTGTATACTGCCACCGTGCTTATTTAACCTATATGCAGAGTACATCATGAGAAACGCTGGGATGGATGAAGCACAAGCTGGAATCAAGATTGCTGGGAGAAATATCAATAACCTCAGATATGCAGATGACACCACCCTTAAGGCAGAAAGCAAAGAGGAACTAAAGAGCCTCTTGATGAAAGTGAAAGAGGAGAGTGAAAAAGTTAGCTTAAAACTCAACATTCAGAAAACAAAGATCATGGCATCTGGTACCATCACTTCATGGGAAATAGATGGGGAAACAGTGGCAACAGTGGCAGACTTTATTTTTCTGGGCTCCAAAATCACTGCAGATGCTGACTGCAGCCATGAAATTAAAAGACACTTGCTCCTTGGAAGAAAAGTGATGACCAACCTAGACAGCATATTAAAAAGTAGAGACATTACTTTGCCAGCAAAGCTCCATCTAGTCAAAGCTATGATTTTCCCAGTAATCATGTATGGATGTGAGAGTTGGACTATACAGAAAGCTGAGTGCCAAAGAATTGATGCTTTTGAACTGTGGTGTTGGAGAAGACTCTTGAGAGTCCCTTGGACTGCAAGGAGATCCAACCAGTCCATCCTAAAGGAAATCAGTCCTGAATATTCATTGGAAGGACTGATGCTGAAGCTGAAACTTCAATACTTTGGCCACCTGATGCGAAGAACTAACTCATCTGAAAAGACCCTGATGCTGGAAAAGATTGAAGGCAGGAGGAGAAGGAGACGACAGAGGATGAGATGGTTGGATGGCATCACCAACTCAATGGATATGAGTTTGAGTAAACTCCAGGAGTTGGTGATGGACAGGGAGGCCTGGCATGCTGCAGTCCATGGGGTCGCAGAGTCAGACAAGATTGAGTGACTGAACTGATACATCTTCATATTTCATATACATATAAGTATATAGGTGTATATATGTGTGTATGTGTATATATATATAGAGAGAGAGAGACAGAGACAGAGAGAAAGAGCTATCTATGTATATATCTATGTCTATATACCTATATGGGCTTCCCTTTCCCTATATGGGTGCTAGTGGTAAAGAACCCACCTGCCAACGCAGGAGACATAAGAGACACGGATTCGATCCCTGGGTTGGGAAGATCCCCTGGAGGAGGGAATGGCAACCCACTCCAGTATTCTTGCCTGGAGAATCCCATGGACAGAGGAGACTGGTGGGCTATAGTCTCTGGGGTCGCAAAGAGTCAGACAGGGCTGAAGCAACTTGGCAGGCATGCATGCATATATCCACCCACATCTAATTAAAAATAGCCACCTCTGCTGACTCTAAATATGTATCAACTTCATCTTTGTTTTCTGGTCAACATAAGATGGGAAGCACCACTTATCAGGCGTCCACTGATCCATCCAGGAGCAATGCAAAAGGAGACAGAATCAGCAGTCTACAACAGTAAACTTAGTTGCACCTTCTAGAAACAAAGACGAGAGCTGGCTTGTAGTGATTCTGTCTACATCCTCCACAGTGAATAGGCAGACCGCAGCCTGGAGTCAGGACCACATGTTCTGGTAGCCTGACCGCTCAGAGCCCCGAGGCTGTAGCGGACTTGTGGGGATGCTCGCCCCCTTTCAGCATCCTGAAGGACTCGTCTGATGCAGCCCCAGGGGCTCCTGGAAGCACCCAGCCCTGGTGAGTGATGCAGCAGGGTGCTCTCAGTAAAGCCGTTTATTCAAACAAGTGCTTGGTTTTTCCCAGAATGCTGAGACTGCTCTTGATTTGAAGCTATGCTGACATCCCCTCCACCCGGGGTCTGAGTCGACAGGATGATGCTCACAGCAGCTCCACTGAAAATTTTAAAATCAGGATTTTCTAGACTCTGAGGTCTGAAAAAATGCCATGTGGTGCTTAATGGCCCTCTCATCTAAATAAGATCACCCCGGAACACCTGTGCCCCTCAGATGGAGAAGTCGGGAGGAGCACATGGTCACAGGGTACCAACCCGTGATGTACACACTTCCCCAGAGCGGGTATGCTCCGAGATCTCTCAACTCACCAGCTTCGTGAGCTTGGGGCCGAGATTTCTGTACCTACTTTACGCAAGAGGACACTGAGACCAGGAATGTGAACTGTGACAGCTGTCAGAGGCAGTTTTACGGTCCAAAGCTGGGGGCTTCTGGATGCCAACGTGGGCTTTTCAAAAAAAAGGTAGTTAAAAAACACATAAAATCTGCCATCTTCACCATTTCTAAGTGTACAGTGCAGAAGTGTTAACTATGTTTACATTGTCATGCAAGAAACCTCTAGAACATTTCCATTCTGCAAAACTGAAATTTCACACTCAATGCTCCCTGCTTGGGCTTCCCAGGTGGCTTAGGGGTAAAGAATCTGCCTGCCAAGCAGGTGACAAGGGTTCCATCTGTGGGTCAAGAAGATCCCCTGGAGAAGAAAATGGCAACCCACTCTAGTGTTCTTGCCTGGGAAATCCTGTAGACAGAGGAGCCTGATGGGCTACAGTTCATGGGCTCGCAAAGAGTTGGCCATGACTGAGCGACTAAACAATGACAATTCCCTGTTTACCCCTCCCCCAGCCGCTGGCACCCACCCCCTTCTACCTTCTGTCTCTGAGTCTGACTACTCTAAGTACTTGATATAAGTGAAATCAGACAGTGTTTCCTTCTGTGCCGGCTTATTTCACTCAGCGTCGTGTCCCCAAGGTTCATCCACATGCAGCAGGTGTCAGAATCTCCTTCGTTTTGATGGCTGGATAATATCCCACTGTGAGTTTGTAAATACAATGGAAGGAAGTGTTTTTCCATTCGTCCTCAGTGGACACTGGGGAACGCAGACACCTCTGGAATTTCAGTCCTTGTGATTACACATCCAGAAGTGGGATGACTGTATCATACAGTAATCCTATTTTCAATTTTTTGAGGACCCCCTGTACTGTTTTCCATAGTAAATGGCTATAGAAATGGCTGCACTGTTTACATTCCCACCAACAGCGCCCAAGGGTTCCCTTTCTGCACGTCCTTCCGACATTTGATATTCTGGTTATTTACCAGAGGCCTTCCTAATGCGTGTGAGGGTTATTGATATCTCCTGAGCAGGTCCACTTGGAGATATAAAGAGAGTCTCGGTTTAAGGTATGAAAACCTGCAGCCCATGTTCTTAGATGATACCAGGAAGTTGTTAGTAACTTTCTTGAGTGCAATCATGTTCCTGTGGTCACGGGGAATCCCAGCCTTATTAGGTGATACAGCCTTTTGCTCTCAGAGGTGAGGTGTCAGAACATCCACAAGTTACTACTGTTCAGAAAGTCAGGTACAGACAGACAGATGATAAAGAGGACAGATGATAGGTAAAGATAGATGAGAGACAGTAGATACAGATAGCTGATAAAGATAGGCAGGTGATAGATACAGATGGGGATAGATGATAGATGAAAGACAGACAAATGATAGGCGATTGATAAGGACAAATGACAGATATGGACAGATATAGACAGACAGATGACAGAGATGCTCAGGAAGACATGTACATACACACATGACAGGGAGAGAGAAACGGACAGAGAGAAAACGGCTGTGCCCAAGGCCACAGCTGAGTCTAGGAGAAGCATATCTAGGTGTTGGTTGTCCATTGCTGGAAGTTTCCAAACGGCCCAGGAGAGAAAGCTGAGGGCAGCAGCGCACACGGTCCTGTCCGCCTGCCGCCCTGTGCCCGCCCGCCCGTGGCTGTCGCGCCCTGCCCTCTGAGAGGTGGCGGGCCCAGGGACAGAGCCGCTGCCCCGACCTCGAGACCTGACCCCCGGGCTCTCGGGGACGCGGTCCCCCCGGAGGGGGCACCTCAGCCTCGGTTCCCAGAAGCGCCTTCCACCTCCCGACGCCTGTTCCGGTGACGACGATGTGACCCGTCCACCATCAAGGCCGGCGGGGAGCCCGGCGCAGAGGGGGGCCCAGCCTTTCACAGGGAGCCTTGCCCTCTTCAGAGGCGCCCACCCTCAGCTCACCCGCGGTCAAAGGGGTCGGCACGCCCGCGTCTCAAAAAGCAAGAAAGCCTCTCCAGACTTCCGGTGTGCCCTCAGGCGCGCGCTCCCCGTGTGCCCTCCCGCGCGCGCTCCCCGTGTGCCCTCCCGCGCGCGCTCCCCGTGTGCCCTCACGCGCGCGCTCCCCGTGTGCCCTCAGGCGCGCGCTCATCGTGTGCCCTCAGGCGCGCGCTCCCCGTGTACCCCTCACGCGCGCGTTCCCCGTGTGCCCTCACGCGCGCGCTCCTTGTGTGCCCCTCAGGCGCGCGCTCATCGTGTGCCCTCAGGCGCGCGCTCCCCGTGTACCCCTCACGCGCGCGTTCCCCGTGTGCCCTTAGGCGCGCGTTCCCCGTGTGCCCTCAGGCGCGCGTGCTGAGCAGGGCGGCCACCGTGTCCCAGTCTCCCCACGCGCTGGGCCGCGGGCCTTGCCGGGGCGGCGGCCGGAGCGCCTGACGCGGCGGACTGTCCCGCGTCCCGTCGCTAGAGGGCGCGCCCCGCACGGTTCCGCCGCGCGCCGGGCCCGCCTCCGCCCGCTGCTTTCCCGCGGCTCCTCAGGAAATCTGAGCGCGCGGGGCCTTCTGTCTGACGGCTGGGGCCGTCTCCACCCGAGCCCAGTCGGGAGAACCCAGCCTGCGGCAGCAGGAGCCGCTCTCCCCAGGCCACTCTGCTTGCCTCCCTCCCGCGGCTGAGGACGCAGATCCCAAGGCTAACGCTACAGCGACGGGAGCAGCCGGGGCAGGAAGCCAGCTTCCACCGGTAACAGAGCTGACGGCGCGGCCGACCCTCCGTCAGCAACGCTTCTCCTCTCTGCCGCCCTGAGTCTGTCTGTCTCTGTGTCCCTTTGTCCCTCTGTGTCTCTGTCTGTCTCTCCGTCTCTCTCACATCTCTCTGTCTGACTGTCTCTGCATCTCTCATGTCTCTGTCTCGCTGTCTATCTCTGTCTGTCTCTCTCTCTCTCACACACCATCTCCTTTCTCTCTAAACATCCGTGAGTTATTTCACCAAAGAAAACAGGCAGAAAACAGAACGTCGGGGTGCTTCACTTTTTACTGTTCCCTGCCACTTTTGGCCCACTGCTTCTTGTATGAATGCAAGCGTTTTTTCCCCAGTAGAATTCACCGAGTTTGGAAATCTTCCTTGTCTGTGGCCTGTTTGTGGCCATGACAAGTAAATCTGGGTTACAAAGCCTGCGTGGTTTATACAGTTGGTAATTTTAAATGTCCTATAAATAATATGAACCCCAGGAAATAATATTCACCTCTGTTAACATCTTTGTGAGTGCGTGGTCATCTGGCCTGTGGATTACAGGGGGTTCTTCAGAGGCTGCGGTGGTCCCACCCCCACTTTGCCCCTGTCACCCCTTCCCCACTCCACCCTGCCCCGCCTGGAATCCTCTGTGATCCACCAACTGCCTCGCCCCCTGGCTTCACTTGGGAGCCTGAGAAAGGGGCCCGAGCTTAGATCAAGGCTGGTCGCTCAGCTCTATCCTCTGATAAAAAAAGTGCCAACCACCTGCGCAGACAGGTGCTGACTGACATCGGCCCTCCTCCCAAAGGGCACCCCCTGCAGACCACCCCATATATCCTCTGGCTGCTCACCTGGGGGGGAGCCCAGGCTACGCCCCTGGCTCAGGCCCCTGAGCCAGCAATGCAGGCAAACAGTCTCTACTGATCCCACCATCTGCCTGTCCCTGGGACCTTCCCAGGCAAACCTGCGCCCAGGGGGTCATGGCAGCCCGTGCTGGGGTCTGGGGGCAGCTCTGCCAGGGCTGTGTCAACAGCGAGTCAGAACCAGGAGGAGGGAGGTCTCAGGATGCCTTCTTTCCTAACTCCAAGCCCTGAGAGTGTGATTCCACAGATACGCGAGCTCAAGAGTCAAATGCAAGAACCACAGTATTCCCAGTAGCTGTGGTTCAGCAAACACCCTGCCCTGCATGAATACTTACACGTGCAAAGCCTGATCCCAGCTTGCTCAGCAAGGTCGCCCTCATCTGCTTCCAAGTCACCAAGGAGGGCCAGCTGCTGACCTGAGGTGGGGGGGGGGGGGGCCTCTGCCAGCAGCTCCCACGCGACTCTGGGCCAGACCACGTGCTCCTGGCCAGCTTCCCCAGGAGGATGAGGCCAGACCCCAGGGAAACCCGCCATCCAGGGAGGAGCCAGCCAGCTGAGACGGGCCCAAGAGGACTCAGCTGCCCACCCCGCCGGTCAGGGTCCATCCTCAGGGGATCCTCTGGGACCCCTACTGATGAGATGTCTCATCATTGATTCAACATGTGTGTGCCAAGCACCTACTGTGGTGCTCTGATGGGGAAGGCCCCCTTTCTGCCCTCCTAGAGGTTGTGGTCCAGGAACCTGGGAACAGCAGGCCTTTTACTGAGAACCGCTAACGATGCGACGTGTGGGGAAACCCAAGAATACATGGCTATGAATATTAGATTAAGAATGGCAGGTTTGGGGCTGATGAATACACACTGCTGTATTTTAAACAGGTAACCAACGAGGACCTACTGTACCGCACAGGGAACTCTCCTCAATACTCTGTAGTAACCTAAAGGGGAAAAGAATTTGAAAAAGAATTGATACATGTATTACATATAATTGAATCACTTTGTTGTACACCTGAAACTAACTTAACATTGTTAGTCAACTCTGCTGCTGCTGCTAAGTTGCTTTGGTTGTGTCCGACCCTGTGCGACCCCATAGACGGCAGCCCACCAGGCTCCCCCGTCCCTGGAATTCTCAAGACAAGGACACTGGAGTGGGTTGCCATTTCCTTCTCCAATGTGTGAAAGTGAAAAGTGAAAGTGAAGTCGCTCAGTCATGTCCGACTCTTCATGACCCCATGGACTGCAGCCTACCAGGCTCCTCAGTCCATGGGATTTTCCAGGCAAGAGTACTGGAGTGGGGTGCCATTGCCTTCTCCAGTTAATCAACTCTACTCCAATATAAATTAAAAATTAAACACAAGAATGGTAAGTCACTACAGAATTCAGGAAATTCCCTATAAAGAACAGCATTCTATAAAGTAGGTAAATAACAAGGACCTACTGTATAGCACAGGGAACTATACTCATTATCACGTAATAACCTATAAGGGAAAGTAATCTGAAAAGAAAGCATATATGTGTATGTATAACTGAGTCACCTTGCTAGTCACTTGAAACTAAACAACATTGTAAATTAACTTAATGTATTTCAACTTAAAAAAATAATAGAACAGCCTTCTACCTGAGCAATACTTACTGCAGGGGAATTTTATGTGGTCAAGGAGGAGTGGTGATTTAAGGCAGTATTTAGGAACCATTAATCCAAGAGATAACCATGTAATTAACATCAGAGTCCATTAACACTGGGGCACTCAGGTAAGCTGTCGTCTTCACTGCGTGTAAATGACCCCAAAGATGCTCATCCAGGTTGTGTAAACGTCACTTCAAAGAAAATCATTGGGGGAAGTCTACGATATATTTTTGTGGCATTATTACCTCATGTCATCTTTCACAGAAGAGTTTCGAGTTCCCTGGGAGCACATGTGAGCACGGGGTTAGCGCCACATGTCAGCGGAGATTATTTCTGGTTCTGACTCTGATTTCTGGTCCCTCCTGCTCAGAGATGTGCTTCCTGGCAGATGGGAGCAGTGCCCAGTTTCCCGGGAAGTTCTCAGCTGTGTTTTCTGGGAGGAGAAAGGAGAGAACTCTTTCTGTCCCCTGAAACCAGGCTCACTGCAGGTTGACCGCAAGTGAGCCAGACACCAACTAAGATTCAATCTGCTGACGGTTCTTTTGGGGGCTTGTGAGCCATTCCACTTGGTTCTTTAGCTTATAAAAGCCATCACAAATGTTTAAGTCACCCACAGTCAGACCGCCTCCCCTCCGCCTGACCTAATTGGGTGAGAGAAGATGAAAGCACCTGGGAGCTGATGTGGGGGCCCACCCGAAGGTCCCCCTCCTGTGGTTTTGTCCACAGCACCGCCAGTTTCCAGGAGAGGATGGCTCCCTGCCCCGGGAAACACCCCCCAAAACCCTGCTGGAGCTCCATCTGCAAACACTGGAGATTCGTGCAGGTGACCTCATCCAGATTGTGGTCACGACTGGACGACCTCCCAGCACAAGTCTCACAAACAGACCCACGTGTGCCTGTACATTTTGCGTCCTGTCTCACCCTGTTCGGAGGAGTAAAATGTGACACTGTTTCCTGCAAGTGGGTCCAAGGATGATCCTTTTCCTCCAGAGCCCCCTCCAAGATGCGGCTCACTGGGCAGGCTCTCAGCACCTCCAGTGTCACCAGTGGAGGAGGGGACTCTGGAAATGATGAAATGAGTATATCCTTCAAAGGCGACCCGGCCTGGAAAGAAGGGGACGGAAAAGAGTAGGGGCTACCTGGAGGCAAGTCCAGGGCTGCCTTGGCGGGCAGGGGGGCGGCGGGCAGGCAGGCAAAGAGGAGAGTCACCACGGACAACAAAGAGACCGGTCCATGCAGTCCTGGCCGTCATCCTCGCATCAACAGCCCTCACAGGGGCCTCGGGTGAGTCTCCATAAATACTTCATGGGCTGAGATTCCCTCCCTGTGGACTCCCACAAATGTGACCACACCGTCAAAACCTCATGTGGGTACATTTCACTCGGACAGGAAGTTCAGTATTTAACTACCAGTCTGTCTGACAAGCACACCTTGTTCCAAATAACATGGAAGCATTTGAATGTTTCAGCATCGTGGGCTCTTCCCAGACCCAAGTGTCTTTGTACAAAACCCTGCCCCGCCATCAGCCACACAGGAGACATGTCAGATGATGATATAGCTAGTTCTACGCACTCTGAGTTTTTATCACGGGTGGAGAAGAAGACGGAAGGCAAAGTAACATTTCCTAAGCGCATGCTCGTTGGACGCTGGGCTGGATAAGAGGCACACACAGCCTCGCTGAGGTTCTGTCTACAGGCATTTCTCTACGTTGGCGTGTTTTTTGGACATTGTTTGTTTTTTATTGAAGTTGATCACTGACGTACACAGATCCGCATGTACATATTTAAAGTGACAACGGGACGAGCTTTCACATAAACACGCACTGTGAAGCCACCACTGCCATGAACCCAGCGCACGCATCATCGCCTGGAGCATCCTCATGCTCCTTTGTAAGCCTTCCCCCGCCTCCCCGCAGTGTCGACGTCTACTTTCTGTGTCTGCATCACCGTAGACTAGCTCACACTTTTCAGCATTTTATCTGAATGAAATCATAAAGGACTTACCTTCTGTCCAACATGGAAGCATGACGAAGCATGACGATTTTTCACGCAGCATGACAATTTAGCGATTCCTCCAGGCGTTGTGTGCATCAGGAACTCATCCCTGTCCTTTGCTGAGCGGTGTCATGGGCCCATGACACGGTGGGCAGGCTTAGCCAGCCACCCTCTGAGGGACATTTGTGTGACTCCCACTTTGGGGATTATTACAAATGCAGCAAACATTCATATCCCGTCTTTGGTCATATGATTTTTTAATTTGGGGTAGATACCGAGATGTGGAACTGACCCAACCACATGGTGGAAACACGTACAACCTTTTGAGAAACTACCCATTTTCCATTTGTGCATCTTCAAGGATTCTTTTTGTGTCCTGGAGTCAAGTTCTTTATCAGATGTGTGTTTTTCTACCAGGTTGTGGCTTGACCTTTCATTGCCTGAAAGGAATTTTTGAAAAACAGAACCTCTAAAGATGAAGCCAAATTATCAGTTCTTTCATTTACATTTGTGTTTTTATGATGTATATAAAGAAATCTTCACTTAATCCAGGGTCATGAAGGTTTTGTCTTATGTCTTCTTCTTGAAGTTTTATCATTTATATTTTACACTTAGGTGTGTACGTATTTTGAGTTCATCTTTGTGGTGTGAGGTATGGATTGAGTTCCCTTCTGGCATATGGATACCCAGATTTTTTCTAGCGCCATTTTAAAATAACTATCCTTTCTGTACTGAATTGCCTTTGTACCTTAGTTGAAAATCAATTATCTGTATATGTGTGTGTCTATTTCTGCACTCTCTATTCTGTTCAACTGATTTATCTGTCTACCTGGACACCAAAACCACACAGCTTTGATAGTGTAACTTTATAATTAGTCTTGAAACCAAGGAGTGTTAGGCCTGCAATTTGTTTCTCTTTCTCAGTTTTTTGGTATCTTCTAGGATCTTCACACTCCCATAAATGCAGATTCATGGAACTCATCTTGTCAATTATTACAAAAAAAAAAAAAGCGTGTTCAAATTTTGATTGATATCATATTGAATCCTCAGATCAATTTAGGGGAAACTGACATTTTAGGAATATTGAATCTTCTGACTCACAAACATGGCACATCTTTCATATTATTTAGGCCTTCTTTAATTCCTCTCATCTATATTTTATAATTTTCAGTTGTCAGATTTATCCCTAAGTATTTCATACTATTTTATGCTGTTGTAAATAGTATTTTTTGTTTCAATTTCTGTATGTTATTGCTTTCAAGCTCAAAGAAATTCAATATATCTTTGCATATGGATGTGGTATCCTATCAGCCTTGCTACGCTCACTGACTGGTTCTAATAGCTGTTTTTATAGATCCCACTGGAATCTCAGTGAGAGAAGTCATACTGAAAGGAGCATATACTGACTGTATTATTCCACTTACACAAAACGCTAGAAAATAGAAACTAATCTATAGCCACAGAGCCCTGGTTGGGGCAGGGGGTGGGAGGAGTGTTACGAAGGGGAGCCAGAAAACTTTGGGGAGCCATGAATGCATTCGTTCTATTCTTTGTGGTGATGGTTTCCCATTTATATATCTGACAAACCGTACCAAAGACTACAATTTAGACATGTATGCTTTATTTTGTATGAATCAAGCCTCAGAAGAAGTTGCTTTTAAAAAATCCTTTGATAAATTAGAACTAAATTTTCCACTGATCCAAACACGTGGAGTTACAGGGAGAGGACAGAGGGATTGGGAGGGAAGTGAGACCCCCAGACCGTTGCCTTCTCACAGGGTCAGAGAGGAGGGGCCGTGAGTCCTGCTCAACCCTGAGCAGGCGCTGGTGGGAAACCTGGGCTGGGGGTGGGGGTGAGGAGGTGATCACAGGAGATGGAGTCAATGGTGAACCCCAGGGATCGGGGTGAGGAGGTGATCACAGGAAACTGGGGTCAACAATGGACCAGGGGTGGGGTGAAGAGGTATCACAGGAGATTGGTCAATGACGGACCCAGGGGGTGGGGTGAGGAGGTATCACAGGAGACTGGGGTCAATGACAGGCAGAGTCTGTCTTCTGGGCCAGCCTCTCCTGCCTTGAAGTGACTCAGGTCATGACACAGCAGACATGTCTGAGAAATTCACGACAGCTCGCAGCTCAAGACCATAACTCAGAATCTTCTCACTACACAAGGATGCTAGCCCAAAATTAAGGAGCGCACATTCATTAGGAATAAACATAAAATACAGATGTTGGGTTTAGAAATCCACTCCGTAAGTTCAGCCTGGGTGTCAATGTAGCTGTCAGCGGTACTTCTCATCAAATAGGCCTCGTCGGGCTTGCCGAACATCAGTAGAGACCAGGGAAGCTACAGGAAGCCACGGACTGAGATGAGAGCAGCACAGGCTCTGAACCTCAGCTCACGCAGCCCTCTGCTTTCCTACATCCGGAGCCGGACGCCCAGCCAGGCCCAGATTTCAGGAGAAACATGGGCAAGAGGGAGACGTCTGAAGGTGGGTCACCGTGGAAACCATCCCAGTGTGTTGTATGAACAACAGTTAAAGGAAATATGTTTCACCTGGAAAGAGGGGCTTCTTCACACCTGTGTGCTCCTGCATATGAGACCAGACTGGACCTGAGGAATCAGACCAACAGAACAGCCAGCGGGTAGAGGCGGAGAAGGCAAGAGCTCTGGAGACCACAGGGACGCGCCTTGCCATCAGAGCCTCCAGACCCCTCCTTGCTGGAGGAGGACCACCCTGGCGGAGAGTGTTTCCGCTCTGAGAGCACAGGATGTACAGAGGTCAGAGGGAAGGACCATGGGATGCTTTCAAGGGATGCTCACTCAGGCCTCAGTCTCAGGGCCCATCTCGACACTACCCCTGCAGCCTCTGCTCACAGACAGCTCCTGCCCACCATCAGCCTTCCACGACTGCAAACGCACTCCACCAGAGGGGTACGGAGTTCTCGAAGGACCCCCCACCTCAGCCAAAGCCAGGTCTGCGGACACAGGCGCCAATGTACGCTTCAAACCACGGGCCTCGCCACTTCCGGCAGGTTCCCACCTCCCAATCCAGGCTCCTCCCTGACTCACGGCATCTCAAGAAAGATGTGCTCGGTGACACCCCAGCAGCTCGTCCAGTTCCCTGGTGGCTCAGATGGTAAAGAACCTGCCCGCAGTGCAGGAGATCCAGGTTCGATCCCTGGGTCGGGAAACTGCCCTGGAGAAGGGAATGGCTGTCCTCTCCAGTATCTTGCCTGGAGAGTCCCATAGACAGGAGCCTGGTGGCCACCAAGTCCACGAGGCCGCGAAGAGGTGGCACAACGGAGTTCTAACACATAGCAGGAGAAAAGACATTGCTTCTTGCAGACTCTATTCTAGAACATTCCCTGGGAATCCAGTCCCATGGTCTTCAGGGTCAGAACCCTGCCGTTCTCAGCTTTGGGATGTCAGGTATTGGCCTTTGGAGAAACCACTGCACATTTTCAAGATCAAACAGGGACGAACAGATTGGCAAGCGGCTCCTGGGCTGTTGAATGCAGAGACAGAAAACATTCTGGAACTGACGCCCAGAAAGAACAAAGCCTGAGTGTGGGATGTGCCAGAAAATACGGGATCCAAGCGGCCTCTGGATGCGTTGCTGGGTGTCTGCTGGCAGAACCTTTGTTGTTTCCGATACAACAATGGTAAGCCTCCTCTCTGTTTGCACACGGGTTAGTTAGCGTCTGGGATGGAAGCAGAAGGCACAAAAGAAGTCCTCTGTCGTTTCGAGACAAATGACTCAGATATGATGAGATGCAGAGAGAAACCTAATTAGTTCTTCTGGGCCCTGGAGAGCCGGCCCCTCTCTCAGATCCAGTTCCCAGATGAGCCCAGAAGGAGGTGAGTGGAGCAGACCCACTTGCGCCAACAGGGACCCCCCGAGGAACGGCCACTGCCACCAGGCCAGTCAGACCCCTGACCTGCTGCCAGGTGGCCACCCAGCAGGCCCGGCTGCCCACCCGCCCTGCGCGCCACCCCCAGCTTTCCCAGGGTCTGCTCCAGGAGGACTGACGACGGGCCATTCCGGGAGACTTCCTGTCCGACGCTGGACGTGGTGTGTGTGGGTGCTGGGGGTGTTTGCATGTATTTGTGTGTATGTGTGCACCTGTGTGTTTGTGTGTGTTTGTGTCTGAAAGCTTCTGTGTATGTATGTATTTTGTGTGTGCCTGAGTGTGTATTTGTATATGTGTATATATATGCATCTGTGTGTTTGTGTGTATGTGTTTGTGTCTGAAAGTTTCTGTGTGTGGAGTCTGTATTGGCACATGTGAGTGAGTGTGTGTGTGTGTGTGTGTGTGTGTGTGTGCCTGTACACCCACTGGACAGGCACACAGAGGCACAGACCCCCTTTTCCTCCTCTGGCCTGGAGACCAGACTCAGGCTGCAGCCTCAGGCCTGCTCCCTGCAGGGTTTAACCGAGACCTCCAGCCTCAGGACCAGGCTTCCCAGTGCCTGCACTACTGACGTCCGGGGCCAGGTGGTCCCGGCTGGGCCCGTCCTATGCATCCTAGCAGCGGCCCTGGCCTCTGTATGCCGGGTGCCAATACCATCCCTGATGTGACCGCCCCCAGCGACCCCAGATCCTGCTGTGTCCCTGGGGACCACTGTCCTAGACCTGCCACGTGGTGGGTGAGAAGAGACAAGAGAAAACCAGGCCGAGGGCAAGAATACCCCTCGCGCCCCGAGATGGAGGAAACAGAAGAGCCACGCCCCCTGCAGGTCCCCGCTCCTCCCTGCTCCCTCCTGGGTCCCCACGTGGTTGTCTAAGAGCCAGAGGAGAGCAGAGCTTCACAGGAGATGCGCCTGGGGCCCCCCTGGAACACCCAGCAAAGGGAGACCCATGGATCCCCAGATATTTGAGGAGATCCAGCCACACCGGAGATAAAGTGCCAGACAAGGACAAGGAAGAACAAGCGATTAGTGGACACAGCTTACTCAGAAAAAAATACTAGGGCTTTAAAAGTTTCTATTTTCAAAAAGATTCAGTATAACACTGAGCCCATGGGTGAGGGGAGGGAAGTGGATAGTATAAGGAAAGTACTGAACAGGAGGAAAGAGCCTTTAAAGGCGGAAACGAAAGCAAAAATTAAAAGCAAAAACTTAACACAGAACATTAAGGAGGTAAAGCTTTGGAATTCTTCTAGAAAACAGAACAGTAAGAAAAAGAATCATAACTCAAAAGATAAAGAAAAGTTGAGGAGTAATCCATATTAGACAAATAGATCCAGAAAGGAAGACTAGAGAGAACCGTCCAGGGACTTCCCTGGGGGTCTGGCGGCTACTACTCCCCACTCCCAATGCAGGGGGCCCAGGTTTGATCCCTAGTCAGGGAACTAGATCCCACATGCTGCAACTAAAGATCTCATGCGCGGAAACAAAGATCAGAGATCCCGCATGACCCAGTGCAGTCAAATAAATAAGCATTTAAGAAAGAAAAAAGAAAACCACCCAAGAAATAATATTAACTCAAGAAAACATCTCAGGACATTTCAGAAAGAGCCTTCGCCCATCAAGTGCCAGCGGAATGAGAGTGAACGGTCAGAAGGTCGAAGATAAAGAAAAGATCCTCAAAACATCCAGGAAAGAAACCTCACGGGTTCCCCACACTCCTTTCTGCTGCCCTCCATCTTACAACCATCATATAGCAGAGAACAACAGAGCCAAAATTGTCAGCTATGGCGTGTTTCTTTTCAGGCTAGGCTTGCATATCCAGCTGAGCTACAATCACATGGAAATATAAATGTAAATATAAAGAACTTTACCTTGGATGTCTACTCTTTAAAAAAAAAAANTAGGCTTGCATATCCAGCTGAGCTACAGGGGGGTTCAGGATGGGGGACATGTGTACACCCGTGGCTGATTTGTGTATATGGAAAAAAAAAAAAAAATCAAAAAAAAAAAAAATTAAAAAAAAATAAAAAAATAAAAAAAATAAAAAATAAAAAAAATAAAAAAAATAAAAAGCCAACAAGCTGAGAATATGTACCAGAAAAACAAAGGAGTAAACCAAGGAACAAGTCTGGTTATGCTCATTAATTTTTATCTTTCTCCCTCTCCCTCCCGAGAATGTTCATCCATGGTTAGACTGGCATGGGTTTCAGTGAGTGGGTAGTATTTATAAAAGCAAGTCCAGGGGAGAAACAGAAGGAAAAAAGATGTGAAAGTTAGGAATGAACACATGAATTTTTAAAAATTGCTGATATCTACATAGCCTCAACATGGATTTGAAAAGTCTGAGTAGGAATTTTGGTTATTTTCAAATAAGTTATTTCTTTGGTGGAATGCCTTCCTTTGACATCAAGTTTTCTATGAGATGAGACCACATGGGTCATGTTTTCTAAGAATTATAAATTAACAACACTTATTTCAGTCTCAAACCACAGATTATATAATTAAAAGAAATATGAGGTCAAAAGTCATGAAAGAGGGGCACATGATATAGGTGAAATCAAGATACAATATTTTATTCTTTTAATCACAAAAAAATGCATGTTTACAGGAAGAGTTTTTAAAAAGCTGAAAGATAATAATTGCAGGTAGATACATGCTAAACAACAGAAGATAAAAAGAAAAGGATTTTTAAAGTAATAGTGAAAAAGCATTTAAAACTCAGAAAACAAGAATTAGTTTTTCATCTTGTTCTGTGCTCTAGTATAGCTTATGTAGCATTATCACTGAATGTTTCTTAAAATAGGAGATCTTCTCAGCAAACTTGATTACGCCCTTGAAATCCACTCTTTTAACCAATGCAATGATGCTTGAAATTGAAATAACAAGTATCCATATTAAAAACTGAAAATTATACTATTATTTTCAGATATGAATATGATTATAGGCTCAGTTAATTCAAGAGAATCAACAATAACAGCAACTACAATAATAAAACTACCTTAACTAATAAGGAATTAACAAAACACCCAGACTCAAAACAAGCCTACCAGGACCATGAGTGCTTCTAAGGCCACTCTTCCGCCTATTTTTAATGGTTCAGAGTTCTCCTAGTCTCTCATTTTGTGTTATCAATTCTGCTGCACAGTGTTACATCATCATCATGGTAATAATAACCAGGGTTCCTCAAGTGCTGACTATGTTCCAAGAAAATATGTGACAAGGCATATGGATTATTTATCACACATACTTTTAATAACATTCCATAAAGCCTTATCTTTGGCATGTGGCTTAGAATAATTAAGTTTAGCAAAGCTAAGCCACACATCCCTCCCCCAGGCGTCTCCCTCCCCCAGGCGTCTCCCTCTCCGAGGTGTGTGTACCGGTAGACGTCTTCCTCGGTGGTGACCTGGGCCTCCAGCCCAGCCTTCTCAGGCTCGTCAGTAACTACGGCAGGAAGCGTGTTTATGGGAAGGGGCACCTCATGAAAACGCTGCATCTCCACAGGAAGACAAGCGCTGGTCCTCCCCCGGCCTGTGAATCCCAGCGCACGGGCACCACGGTCAGGGTCCAGCAGGGCTGCGGTCCCCCTCTCGGGATCATCCGCACCAGCACCTTCCCCGCCGCCGCCTCGGGGATCTCTAGCTCAGCGTCTTTCCGACGCTGACCCGCAGCGTTTACTCAGAACGTGTCCTCACGCAGCTGACGCTCTATTTTTGACGCTTGCGTATCGGGTGTTTCTCTCGCCGCCTCCCGCGTTGGCCGGCAGGGGGCGCCCCGCCCCCGGTCCGTCTGGAAGCTCTCCCTGCCCGCCCTCGCTGGGGCCGGTTCAGTACCGGCCTTCGGTACCGGCAAGCGAGCGTCCTCCGAGCGTCCTCAGGGGCGCAGGGGGAGGGCTGGGGGCGGGGAGCAGACCTTCAGTTCTAAACTTAATGACGAGAAGGGCTGTGGCGCGGAGCAGGCCGGAGGCCAGGGCCTGCCTTCCCGACCCCACCTGGGCCAAGCGGAGGCCGCCCCCTGCCTCCTCTCTCCCTCCGGCTTCCCCGACGGACGTCCCGGTAAGGCAGAGCGACACTTCACGGTTTCCTCGCCAGAGCGCGGGCCCGGAATCTGATGAGGGGGAGATACCGGACAAACCCAGACTCAGACACAGTCAACCAAGTGACCGGCCTGTCCTCTTCAGAAGCATCGAGAAAGAAAAAAGTGTGAAGCCCAGTTACAGATCCGCAAAGGTGACTGTGGACGAAGGAAAGTATATCGGCGGAGGACACGATTGAGACAAAGGACAGGATCTGAACGTGTGCTATCGATGGCATTATTGTTGGTCAAAGTTTAATGCATTGATTTTGATGATCGCACGGAAACCATGAGGGGTGTGACCGCGATTCACACAGAGAGGACAGCGTCAGTGTGAAGACAGCGACAGAGATGGGGAGATGTTCTTACAAACCGAAGGTTATCAGTCACACCAGAAGCTGGGGGGCCAGGACAGTCTCCGCCGCAGCCTCAGGAGGGACCCACGTGCTGTGTGTGGCAAACAAGCAAAGCAGTGTGTGTTCAGAATTAAAGGCGGAGGTTCTAAACTATTTAAATATATAAACCTGGCCAAGTCATGAAAGCAAGTCAATCACAGAACAACCTCTCCTGCACTAGTATGGCTTCCTCCAAAAGATTAAAGAGAGTAAAAGTGTTACTCGCTCAGTCGTGTCTGACTCTGAGACCCCATGGACTGTAGTTTGCCAGGCGCCTCTGTCCATGGGATTCTCCAGACAAGAATACTAGAGTGGGTTGCCATTCCCTTCTCCAGGGGGTCTTCCCCACCCAGGGATCGAACCCCCGTCTCCTGTATTGGCAGGTGGACTCTTTACGACTGAGCCAACATCGATCAATCCAAGCAACTGCCCGGCCTCTTCAAAGACATCAGGGTCAGGACAGACCAGAAGCACTGAGGAGCTGTTCCAGACGGAAGGACACCCTAGAGACGTGACACTGGTGACCCTCAGTGTCATTCCCGATCAGGATCAGCCTCTGATGGGAAACGAACGCCCGAAAAGGACTCTGCTGAGTCAGTTGGGAGCACGTGACAGTCTGGGAACAAGACAGCGGCTCCAGGGCCTCGCCGTGTGGCCGGAATACCCCACACCCGCTGAGGGCTTGCGGAAGCTTCCTGCCCATCGCCTGGATTCCTGACTCAGAGTCTGGGCGGGGCGGTGCTGGGAATCTGCATTTCTAACATGTTCCCAGGAGACGCTGCGGCTACAGCTGGCGCAGGGGCCCCACTTGGAGAACCAACCATCGGATTAATGACTTTCCAGGGGTCAAGGTTAAATTTCCCGGTGTTGATTATTAAACCATTTGGTTGTGAAAGAATGTCTTGTTTTTAGTAAATATACTGGAGTGGAGGGACTTGACTTGATTTCAACTTAAATGGTTTGAAGAGGTGTGTGTGTATATGTGTGTATTCATGTGTGTTCATATGCACATATATGTGTGTGTGAGTGTGTAGAGAGAGCAGCTGGCAAAGAGCAGTGCAAAAGGTAAATAATGTCCCTGTCCTTCATCTGCCAGCCTGCACTCACATGTCTTCCAGCAGATGCTCTGCAGACCAGGCTGTTCTGTAATCACGAGGGAGAGACAGACACCAGGGCCTAAAAGCGTCCACTGCTCCCATGACTCCTCCTTCCACACCCCTGACGAGGCGTCGCCAAGCTGCCTGAATCGCGCAGCCCGTCTACAGCCATCTGAAGCCCTACACACACAGGGGCTGCTCTCCTGAGAGTAGCGAGGGGCCAGCAGGTACTGAGAGTGACCTGTCTTCCCACAGACTCCGGTTCTGGGGTGAGAGGCCATTTCACCTCCGAGAGCCCACACTCAGAGTGGACGGCTCGGGGTGCAAGCCCTCAGTCTGGAGGGCCTTCCACTTCATGCCTCCACCCTGAGCGCTAGGCAACGCTATTAATGACCTGTCCTGTTATTCTGCTGTCTCTCTGTGAACTAATCACCCAGCCCTCACACCCTGCGGGGAAAATTGCACAGGTTTTTTTCTGCTTTTGAGATCAGAGGCACCGAGCAGGCTGAAAAGCGACGTTACGAAGCGTGGGGAGATTTGTGCAGGAAGAGCGCACGTCCAAGTCCAGAGTTCATGCTGGACAGAAAGCAAAGGTGGGCAAAGCCGCAGGCCTGGGCAGAGGCGCACGCTGGTCTCCCCAGGTCGTGGATTGTACCTGGGGAGACTTGAGGGCTATGCTGAGAGCCCCTGCAAGCAGGTGCCCCAGGGATCTCACCTGGCTAAGGCCTTGTGCCTCCCTGAGAGGCAGAGACATGAGGACCCACAGCGGAACCCACGCGGCCCCGCGCTGAGCCCCCCAGTGAGAGGACGGGACACCGTGGACCTGCGCCCAGAATTGCCTCTGCAGGCTCCTCGGCTGCAGAGAGCAGGAGGGGGCTCCCGGACCACAGCCGAGCCGTGGGACGCACTGGTCCATGCAGCTCCCTCACATCCGTCCATGTCCGGAGGGACGGGCCCCCAGAGCCCCCGTGACCCCTCTGGTCAGCTGCGGCATGCCAGGACTGACACACGGAGCCACACGCCCATCCTGAAGGTGCCCAGAAGCTGAAAGCCCTCCCAGCTTTATCGTTCACTCATTCATTCATTGATCTTGCTCCCAGAAAGTCCCCTTATATTTGTCCCTCGTCAGGTTTCAGACCAGGAGGGTGGACATGAGCTCGACCGCTCCCCCTGCTCTCGGGGGTCAGGCAACGTGGACATCACTGGGAGAGCTCCCCACTGGCTGTCGGCCAGGGGTCTCAGGCCCTGCAGGCAGCTTCTGCCGGCAGAGGTCCTGACCTCCCAGCTCACCCCTTGAGAGCAGCGCCTTTTACACTCTCCTCTGCAGCCCACACCAGACTGGCAGCAGAGACCACCTCCCACAGAGGAGGAATCCTGCCCCCCAGACCCAGCTCCACAGGCTCTGCCACCCCCTCCCCTGCACAACCATCATCCTCCAGAGGGAAGGCTCCTCTGGCACTGCTTACTCTGGCAGGGACCAGAACATGGCATGATGGGAAAATCTGAGGGTGCTGTTGCCTTCGGAAGTCTTAGCATCTCAAGCCTTCTGACTCCCTCAGCTGTCAAACCAGCCTCCGACAGGAAGATCCCCCACAGAGAGAGAGCCGGACCACGGAGGAGGAAAGGAGTGTGTGCGGAAATCCGTCTCTCCTTCGACCAGTCCTAAGCACTCTCTCCGCTCTTTCTTACGAAAGGGTGGCAGCTGCTTTATATTTCATTTCTATGTCAAGTCCGGAAGGTGAACTCCAGTAGTGTATTCCCTTACTCAAATTATGTTACTGTTGGAGAAAAATGGAGACTCTGCGGGATGTTTTGCTCATTCTGCCTTCAGTTGGTTTATGTTGCTCAATAATTTCGTGGTTATTTCATCCATGGAAAGCCCAGAATTGTCCTTGAGGCCTAAAATTGTACATTCTCTTGCTGACGTGGACAAAAAGCATATATCGCAGGCTGAAGGTAATGAACACCCTTGAAAACTCTTGATGATGCAGTCTTTAATAGATAACACTCCCCTCAAAGTTGTAGTCACTCACTCGCTAGTATGAACTAGTACCCACTCTTTCTAGACCTAACACCCAGTCACAGCTGCAGCACATTTTTCTCCCTCAGCTCATCTCTTCTATTTAAAATCACTAGCCCCATGTGTTTACTGTTTTCCTTGGAAAGCAACGAGTAAGAATGCAGACTGGTAAATAGTTATCAGTACCAACTGTGAGGAGGGCGCTGTGTTCAACACAGGGGCAGATAGCAATCCGTTCCAAATGCTGGCATCCGTCTAAGTGCTGGCTTCCGCTTTTGAAGGGCGTTTCTGAACATCGATGCAAGCCTGTTGTTCATGACAGCAGTGTAAGAATTTGTTGCTAATGGTGATGATTTGCATTGAACAAAAGACAGTTCTGTAAAGCTGGCTGACCAAAAGCCCCTCGAGACACGTGGTGGAGGTCCGCACTGACCACACTCTGCTCTCCTGACCTGCAGCGGGGTCACCCTGAGCAAGCTCACGAGCACCCTGGCCCTAGCTTCTGTGTCTGCACCCCAAGGAGATCTACACCTGCCTCCTGGGGCATTCCTCATGTCCCAGCGCCCCTGCTATGGAATTCGAGACATAACGAGAAATCCTGAGCTTTATATACATCAGCGGATATCAGGGGACACAACACACAGGGGTCTCAGGCCAAATGGAGCCAGAGTCCCAGGGACAGCCGTGTCCTGGGGAGGGCACGCGAGGACGGCGACCACACTCACCAGGGCCGGGCCCCCCACTGGTGCCCCCGATGCAGGGACCGGGTCCCCAGGGGGGAGACTGTCCTCCTTCCCGGGGACAATCCAGAGCAGAGGGCCTCACCGCGAGGGGGCAGGGAGAGGGTGGGACACCCCCAGCACCCAGGATGACCGTTACACGGATATGAAGCTAACAATTCCACAAGCCAGAAACATAACCAAGACACGACGGGAAGGCTCAGCCCGACTTGCTCCTCCTGAGCTCGGGCACCGGCTCTGACCCCCAGCTCCGGGCCCTGGTCCCTTCCGGACGCACAGAGGCCCGAGGCCACCTCATCAGCGTGTCATCCAGGGCTCCCCGCCTCCTCCTTGAGGGTCCTCACCCGGGCCGGCCCGTGGGGGCTGGGGGGTAAGGGGGTGCCCGGATCCGTGGAGCGGGTGTGACAGGCAGGCAGCCCCGCCGCCAGCATCCTAAAGGCTTCTGAGGCCTCAGCGGCCTGCAGGCACAGCACCAGGGGTCTGGGCACACCGTGCCGTCTCCAGACCACACTGCGGGAACCCTGGGCAGAGCCTGCCTGCCAAGGCCAGGGAGGGCTGGGGGCGTCTGAGTGCCCACGTCCAGGGGGTCGGCCAGTGGATGACCTGCTCCAACAGTCAGGAGCTACATGTCTTAGCTTTTGCATCTGTTCACCGTGACCTCACTTTCCCCTGAGGCAAAAGCAGGTCTTCTTACAAAGATGACGGATTCGCCACACAAATCTGCAAGTGACGAGCGTGGCGGGTCACGTGGAAGGAGTGAAGCTGTTGATGTGAGTCTCCATCCTCATCACCTGGTGAGGCTGTTTTCCTTCTGGCTATGGGCTTCCCAGGTGGCACTAGTGGTAACAAACCTGCCTGCCAATGCAGAAGATGTAAGAGACGAGGGTTTGATCCCTGGGTCCGGAAGATGCCATGGAGGAGGAAATGGCAACCCACTCCAGCATTCTTGCCTGGAGAATCCCACGGACAGAGGAGCCCAGCGGGCTACAGTCCAGGGGGTCACACAGAGTCAGACACGACTGAGCACGCACGCACGGTCAGGAGGGCCCCTCCATCAGTACACCCGGCCACACGGGTCAGAGTGTTTCAATGCAGGACAGGTCGGGGAAGGTCAGCAGACACAGGGCAGATCTGTGCTCTCAGGAAATCCAGGCCCAAAGAGATCCAGATGGAATATCTGCTTATTCATAGTCTGATGAGTTGGGTGGTTTTTTTTTAATTTTCTCATATGAAAGCAAAGAGATTTCAGGTCAAAAAAAGAGAAACTATAAGGATCACATCAGATATTAAGATCAACTGCTTTTGGGTTATTTTTACTATTTTTTGAGCATTTTAAATTTTGCATCAATGAGCTTATATTACCTTTATACACAAAGTAGCCTTTTGAAAGTTAAGGATTACAGGGTGAATTCTATATGACAATAAGTGTTTAATGTCACATCAGGGCCCCCAAGGACCACCTGGCAGGCAGGAAGAGGGCTGAGGAGGAGACTGGGCCTCATGACCTCCAGGTGACCTTCCCAACACCCAGAGGTTGAATGCCACCTGGTGAGGACCCGCCCCCCACCGGGAGGACCCGCCCCCACCGGGAGGACCCGCCCCCCCACCGTGAGGACCCGCCCCCGCCGTGAGGACCCGCCCCCGCCGTGAGGACCCGCCCCCCACCGGGAGGACCCGCCCCCACCGGGAGGACCCGCCCCCACCGGGAGGACCCGCCCCCCACCGGGAGGACCCGCCCCCACCGGGAGGACCCCGCCCCGTAGCCTGGGCCCCGTCCTCGGCCGCAGTCTTGCCCAGAATTCACAAGGTGGCCCCACCCTCCTTCCTCGGGTACCGTCAGAGAGCACCCGTTCCTCGTCTTTGCACAGACCGTTTTCTGGAGCATCCTTGGTCACAGAACCCGGCTCCATGGAGGAAGGAACCAGGCTGTCTGGTGACGCCAGGGCAGCAGGAGCAGAAAGCAGACGAGCGCGGTCTGCCTCTCTGGAGGGAGGAGGGCCCGCTTGTCCCGAGAGCCCGGCCGCGCAGGGGCTGAGCGCCTGAGTGAGGGCCGGGCGAGGCCGCGGACAGCATAGCGCCCCAAGAAAGCTGACTGCCCGGGGCCGCCCTCGGGTCCGGCCTGATTGGCATGCGTCTGGAAGAGAATTAGGGCGAGAGGCGTTCTGCAAATGTAACAGGAAAGACGGCGGTTCTGAGAAGACGTTTAGTTTGGATTTGACGCTAGATCCTGAATAGAGCTGATCTCCTTCCAAGGGAAGGGTGAAAGATTTCAAGTCAATTATCTTCTTTTTGTAAAGACTGTTTGTGCCCAGAATAGAAGACAAAATGTTTTGTCCCTTTCAGAATGCAGCAATTTGTGTCTTTCTGAACATCCAGTGTTCTGGGGGTGATTATGAGGTTTTATTGCTTCAAGATGCTGCCTGGCCCACATCTTAGTCTGAGAGATTTGACCAACATCAACCACAACAGACTCACTGTGGTTCCTCCTTCCTCGAGCATCTCTGGGAGAAGGATTCTAGGAGATGGATTTTCATCAATAATTAATCCAGATATCCCTCCCTCCTCAGAAAGTCAACAAGTCCACAGATAATTCCCTGATTATTGAAGAGTCAATCAGATTGATTACCGTGACCCATCAAATCAGAGGTGCCAAAACATAAGGACGTTCGCATTAGAAGCCGAGGTGCAGCAGTAAGAACCGGCGTGGACTGAGAGCTCTTCCTGTGCTCTGGGAACACCAGCACCAGGAGTGTTAGCTCACTGCGTCCTCAGGATGGCCCGAGGGGGTGGGTCTCATTGTCCAATCGTCCCAGACGGGGAGAGCCAGGCTTCAGAAGGCAAGGGTGGCCAATGCCTGCTGTATCCAGGCAGGGGGACCCCTGAGCCTCACCTTTGTCATCCTGCCTCCCCCTGAAGGTACGTCCACCCTCTAAGGGCAGATTGGGCCTAAATTCCAGTTTTAACCAAAGTTTGTGCATGCTGAGTTGCTGCAGTTGTGTCTGACTCTTCGACCTTATGGCCTGTAGCCCACCAGGCTCCTCTATCCTTGGGATTCTCCAGGCAAGAATACTGGAATGGATTGCCATGCCCTCCTCTAGGGGATCTTCACAACCCACAGATCGAACCCACTTCTTTTATGTCTCCTGCATTGGCAGGCGTGTTCTTTACTACTAGCACCACCTGGGAAGCCCCACTGAGGTTCAGCAAAGTCCAGTTGTTGGCTAAGTTGAATTAAACTCCATTGTAAAGACCAGTAGCCCTCGCTGAGGGCAGTACTTGCCGGTAGTGAAGTAAATGTTGACACACCCTAATATTTGGGCTGCACTGGCCCACAGAGATGCAGCCCACGCCTCCACAGCCTGACCCGTGTTCTGAGAAGGGCACAACCAGGGGCCACTGAGTCCTCTGTCCTTGGACCAGGGCTGGAGGGCGCCTGCCTGAGCCCCCACACCTCACAGGTCGCTGCCCGAGTTGCCCCCAGGCAATCCCACCCCAGTGGACAGTGACCAGGGGATACACCCACTGGATCGGCCCACACCCCTCATCAGGTGCTAAGACCTTGGAGTCCCACATGCAGAGGGACGAGAGCCCCAACCTGGGCCTGTGTGAGCCGCTTCCCCGACTGGCCTTCCCCAGGAGGGAAGCAGCAGCTGTTGGGGGTGCGGATCGGTGGGTCCCCGGGTCAGGAGTGGTGTGCACGGCCGTGGCTCTGGGACCAACTTACCTGAACCCACCAGGTCCCTTGCCAGGCCCCCAAAGGTGAGATTTCTACATGCAAACCAGGCCTTCAGGGATCCTTAGAGCGTTTTCTCAAGGAGGAGGCAGGACCCACATTTGGTGGCTTGATTTATAGCTGAAACACCAAGACACATGGCCCAGGGGGCTGCCTTGGCTCTCTCACTCTGGCCCCATAAATACTAAAAATGGGGAGCCAGCCCTGCGTGCTCTGGGGCTTGGCTATATGCTTGTCGGGTACTTAACCCTGGGAATCAAGGATGGTGGTGGTGGTGGCTTAGTCACTAAGTCGTATCCAACACTTTATGACCCCGTGGACTGTAGCCTGCCAGGCTCCTCTGTCCATCGGATTCTCCAGGCAAGAATACTAGAGTGGGATGCCATTCCCTTCTCCAGGGGATCTTCCCAACCCAGGGATCGAACCCTCCTCTCTTGCATTGACAGACAGGGTCTTTACCTCTGAGCCACCAGGGAAGCCCAGAAAAAAAGGGATGTAAGGATTTAAATGACCCCAGGAACAAGTCACCCATTTATTTTCAGCTGAAGGATATAAGGCCCAGAGAAGTAGCCAGGGTCAGGAATGGAAGCGGTGGGTGGATTCAAATAATCCACAAATCCAAGAGGAGGAAAAGCAGGTGTGTTTAGGCAAAGATAACCATCCATTTTTAAGCATGAGCATGACCCGGGGTGACCGCCTGACGCACGGTCTTTACTTGACACCCAGAGATGTGATGGGGCCACTGCCGGGTCTCCTTCAGTTCCTTTTACTGTAAAGTTACGTCTTCAAAATCTGTGCTTTAAACCCAAGAATAACAGCAAAAACATTGTCCAGCAAACTCGACTACAGTTATTTAAGTAAGACCAATTGTACAGATGATTCATGTTATGAAACACACCTTATACATTTTCTTTAAAATTAACTTCATTATAAAGTAATACTGAGAAAATAATTAAAACTAACTCTAATAATCCCAATTATTAGCTCCAGAAATAAGCAAACTCGTAAGCCCTCAAACATCATCTAAAGGACATCAAAACCACAGTGTAGGAAAGACATGTTCTCTGTGTTGGAAACACACACAGGATGTTTCTAGAATGCTAAGACCCCCACCAACTGAATGCTTTCTCCCAGGGCCAGGAGTTTTGATGTAATAATTACACCTTTTTATATTTTATATTTTATTGTTGTTGTTCAGTTGCTAAGCTGTGTCTGACTTTTTCGACCCCGTGGACTGCAGCACACCAGGCTCCTCTGTGCTCCACTATCTCCTGGAGTTTGCTCAAATTCATGTCCATTGAGTCAGTGATGCTATCAACCATCTCATCTTCTGTAACCCCCTTTTCCTCTTGCCCTCAATCCTTCCCAGCATTGGGGTCGTTTCCAATGAGTTGGCTCTTCCCATCAGGTGGCCAAAGGATTGGAGCTTCAGCATCAGTCCTTCCAATGAATATTCAGAACTGATTTCCTTTAGGATGGACTGGTTGGATCTCCTTGCAGTCCAAGGGACTCCCAAGAGTCTTCTCCAACACCATAATTCAAGACCATCAGTTCTTCAGTGCTCATCCTTCTTGATGGTCCAACTCTCACATCTGTACATGACTACTGGAAAAACCATAGCTTTGACTATATGGACCTTTGTGGGCAAACTAATGTCTTTGCTTTTTAATATACTGTCTAGGTTATTATATTTTACATTATATTTTCATTTTTCAAAAAGAAGAAACATGATATTTTGAGAATTTATCCAACACTTTCCAAAGAATGCTAGAGACATTTCTTCACTGTCAAGATAAAATATCTCAGATACCTGACAGATGGCCTTCTGAATAAGATACACTAAGGAAAAACTAAAACCGAGGTAAAATGTAAAATTGCATGTTTTCAGGTTTATCTTTCAGTACTACGAAGTTTGTCACAACCAGCTGGAGGAGATTTAGGCATTAGGTTTTTGAGATGTGTGCTTGAGATAAGAACACAGTGTAAGTAGGATCTGAAAACACTGCCTGTCTGCCGTGAACAAGAAACAGCCATCTGCAAGCAATCTTAGTTTTCCGCAGCAGAAGACCAAAGGGGATGTCCCAAGTCATGACGGCCTCATGCCAGACCAGTGAGCTTGGAAAGGTGGTTGCATACAGCAGTAGAAAAGCATTTCACCCTATGTTCTAGAGAGAGGAAGGTCATGTAGCACAGACTAAAACAGAAAAAAGGAAAGAAAGAAAGAAACCCTTGAGATGCAATTCTTGACAGATAATTGTCTGCATGATACCCTTGGAAATGGCTGACACAGGCTGCCAGTACTAAAAAAGAAGTGCCTATTTTTTAACCCAACTTTTACTTGTCTCTTTTTCTAATGATCAAAACTCATTCGTTTCATCTACATTCTGATTCCCTGAAAAATAAAAAATATACATTCAAACATCCCTATTACAGATGAATATATACTTCTTTGCCTGTGGAAAACCTAGTATGGCCCAGGGGACCACAAGCCACTTGACAATCCAGAATTAAAAGGCTGAAACGATGTTGACGGGAGGAGCCCATTGACATGTCAGTGTAAATCCGGGTGATTTGCCGCCTCACTGACAGAATCCATCTGCCTGTGTTAGGTCACGTGTGTGGACAAGGCTGGTCATGCGGGACACTGACCCTTCCTTGGTGGACATCCCCCCCACTTCGTTCCCCCTCCTCCACCTTCTTAGTCAACTTACAGTTTCTAAAACACCGTCAGAGGAAACTAACTCATCTCACGCATGGCACAAACCGCGTGATGGGACCAGGCCGTGGGGTCTCCCAGCCCAGAATCCAGCCATCTGCCCAGAGTGAGGTGGGATCGTCCAAAGTGAGCTAGCACCTGGGTTCCAGGTGAGCTCCCATGGGCGTGGGGATGCCGGGCTCCCTGTCTCCATGGAAACCAAAGAAGCTGGTCAGGAGGCAGCCCCAGCGAGTCGGGGCCTTGAGCCTGAGGTGGACACTCGACCCTGGTGGTTCTCCCGCCGGGAGACCGAAGAATCCGCATCGCCACGCGAGGCAGGATGGAGGCATCACGACCGTGTGATGCGGGAGCTGGAGCGGCTCCTGGGGAGCAGCTGGCGGGTCTCCAGCTGGACCCCTGCCGCCGCCGGGGACAGGTGTGGGGCCTGACCTGCCCGAGCTCCGCAAGAAGGGCTTTGACCAGCCCCCCGAGCCCCTCAGCCACTCACTCCCCCACCCCCCCCGCCCCGGAGGCCCGAGCCCTCAGAAGGAAGTGAAGGGTCCTCCGCCCGGGGCTCCAAGCTGACACGGGGTCCCTGGGCAGGTGGCTCCGTAGCCCGAGGCGAAGCCAGAGCCCAGAGTGCGCTGGCCAGAGCGGCCTGACCCCGGCGACCCCATCTGGTGTGGGGGAGGGCGCCTTCACTCTGCTGCGTCTCAGGGGGCCGGGAAGACACCTGGTGCCCACCCCTCTTGGGACACCTGGCCTCCGCCTCCTGCCCAAAGGCCCTCTTGGGCCAAACGTCCATCGGGCTCCGCTTAGGTGCCCGGGGCAGGGGAGGGGCTGGGGTGCCCGCAGTGCCCGGGGGCGTCCCCTGTGACCTGCCCGCCTGACAGCGTCCTTCGAGGGGGGCATGGAGGAGACACGCTGGCCGCAGAGGCGGGGGCCGAGACAGATCACTTGCTTTTCTCGTTTTTAAGTAACTGGAGAGAAACCAGGCTCAAGGCCAGGGCCCAGGAGCCCGCCCACTGGGTGGCCAGGCCCCCCGCCCCCCACATCGGACACCCCCCACTCCCCACTCCCAGCAGGCGCCTCTCAGGTGCAGAGAACAAAGCCACGCAGGTTACAACAGGAATTACAGAGAAGTTATATCAGGGCCACCAAATAGTTAAAACGCAGGAAATCAAGAGTTTTCAGGTTGAAAACATGCTGTGATACCTGATCAATAGTTTCCATCATGAATAAAATCTCTTTCTTCACCGTTGTCTCCCACAGTGAAAATACTCCACGAAGTTTTCCTTATTATTTCCTTTGCATAAGTCGAAAGTTAATTCTTTGACAATTAGCAATCTTTTCTTTTGCATCAATTTAAGTTTAGCATTAAGAATAAAGCCCCACTTGATGCAGCTGTCAGCGGGAGAAAGTAAGAAGGAACTTGTCAGGGTTTCTCTGATGAAGTACATAACAAAAGCCAGAAGAACCCTGGCGTTTTTCCCCCAAAACCCATGTGAAAGAGATTTTAAAATCAGAATTTACTTAGCTGCTCATGATACTGAAAAGCACAGAACACTAACTGCGGCAGAATAAAATACATACAATTAGAATCCTCATTTTGAAAGACTTCAAAGAAAAGTAATGTTTGTTAGAGCTGAAACACATCGAGGTGTGTTAAGTAAAGCACAAAAACATACGTCCCTGTAAACTAATTGGATAATGACATATATTATCCCAACTGTCAGCTTCCACTGTGCCTTTAAAAGTTCCTTTTGTGAAGCACACAATTTCATCATTAAAACACCAAAACAAGGCAAAAATACCTGTTAGCCAGCCCTGAACCTAGCACACGCCCCTGCCTCATCTCTGAGCTAATGACACCCCACGCTGCTTGCGTTTTCTGTTCGTTTCTGAGGCAGGCTCAGGGTTTATTGATTCAGTTTCCCCGAAACGCAAAGTTTAGTAGTTTAACGTCACACACCACGGTCTCGTTTGAGGGCCTCCCTTTGCCAGCTCTGAACCCAGGATGGAGTCAGCAGAGCCCTCGGGCAAAAGCCAGAAGATCCTTGTTATTCCGTGGGATCCTCACCCCAAAATAAAGGTGACCCAGAGTAAGACTGCCACCATCCAGCACGCAGTAAAAACCCGGCGAGAAGGACTTTGTTCCAACCAGGGCAGACTCTGCCCGCACCAGCCTGTACGCTCTCAGCACCCGGACGGCTCTCCTTTCTTCCTCTGTCCCGGGAACCATCCTCAGAGCCAGACACTGGAACTTCAAGAGCAGCCAGGAAAGATTCCCGGGGGACAGTGAGGGTATGCTAGCAGCAGGGATGTGCTCATGGTCCCTGGGAAAGGGGGCAGAAAGTGACCTCCAGGGAGCATCTCCCCCCCTGGCTGGCCCAGCGCCCCCCAGCACCCCAGTCTGGATCTGGGAGCCCCAGGGCTATCTCCACAAACCCGGCAAACACCGAGGGTGGGGCTGGCACACGTTCTTGCAACCCCCGAACAGAACTTTTCAGCAACTTGAGACGGAGAGAGCAAGTCCCGGCTGCCCAGGTGGCAAGAGTGATGTGAGCGCCGATCCAGCGGCAGGGCCCCCTGCCCCCAAGAGTCGGCCCTCTCCCTCCGCTCACACCGAGCCCTGGCAGGCCCCAGCTCGGCCCGCTGGCCAGCACACCCAGCCGGCTCCCTCCACGCCGGATGCAGGGCAGAGCCTCTGTGGCCCCCGGGAGCCCCCGACCCGGCGGCGGCCATTGCGGTTCAGACGACCAGACGCTCTGCCTCCAGCCCCAGCACTCAGCAGAAGAGGCCCGGCCCGCGGCGCCCCCACCCCCAGGACACCCCCTCCTGCGGGGGGGCCAGCGCCTACCTCCCGCGCGGACGTCCGGCTGCTGTCTGGTCCGGGCTCCCGTCCTCGTGGGGCCGCGAGGCGGCTCGGAGCAGCCCGGGCGTCGGGGGCGGCAGGCAGGGTCTCCCGGCTGCCGCGGCCGTGGCGGCGATGGGCACAGCTGGAGCCGGTCCACGAGGAGCCAGATGCTGTGCGGCAGCAACAAACCAACAAGCACATCGAGCGGAGGGCCGTTTCTGGAGGCTTCCGAGAGCTGGGCACCGCGCTGCGTCTCCGCCTCGGATGGCTCCCGCCGGCTCCTGCTGCTGCTTTTACTGTACCATAATGCACTAGGTCTGGCTTTTACCCTATTGAAAGAACATGAATATATTATTATCCACACAAAAGAGCAGGTTATTGTTTATGAATTACCAGCCTTCCCAGCAACAAAGGCTATTTTCATAAGAAAACTCAATTTCATTTTAGCTCCAATTTGATTACCAGCTGAAGAAAAGACGCTCTGCTCCTAACCCTCAAAGGATTTTTATTCATACCATTGAATGGGCTTTATTGCTTCCTTTTCAAAACTGACGTAGAAAGCTTTTAGAGTAAAACATTGACAAAAAATTATTGCGCTGCTATTTTGCGCAACCATGGAGCTGAAGAGGGCAATGATTTCTCAGCCATCCTTCACTGTACTTCAGAATAGCAGAGGCTGGAATTAATGACAGACCAGAGAGAGGAGGCGAGCCCAGGTCTCACAATACACGTCAAATCTAAATGATCACCATACATTGAAAAGCCCCCAAAAAAGCCACAGCTGATTGATTCACGGCTTTCACAAGAAAGACAGGCTTGAAGAGTTTATTGCACCACAATTTACTTGGAATTAT
The DNA here is from genome assembly GCA_015832495.2 of Alces alces. Taxonomy (NCBI): domain Eukaryota; kingdom Metazoa; phylum Chordata; class Mammalia; order Artiodactyla; family Cervidae; genus Alces; species Alces alces. The sequence goes on from JADEYB020000008.1 coordinate 1,521,248, forward strand.
CATAAAAACGAGTGCAGAGGCTGAATGTCACCCCAGCCTGCTCCAAAAACACACACCCAGGGACAGAGTTCAGGCAGACATTGTCGCCTCTCAGGCTGGAGCAGAGGGCGGCCGGGTGTCCAGGAAGAGGGGCCGTGTGCTCTTAACATGTCAAGCCGTGATTCGGGCTCCGTGGGTGATAATGCTCACCCCCACACACCCCAGAATATTTGTCCACCTTCATCATTTAAAACGGAAAAGACTCTCAGCTGGGAACAATGGCCCAGTGTCCTGGAGGCTGGACGCCTGCTCAGAGAGGGGCCGTCCGCCCTGGGGCTGCCCTGGAGGGCGCGTGTCTGTGGGCTTGTTGCTTCCATCCCCCGGGATGTGGGAAGTTTGCAAGGGCTCAGTGGCTCACAAAAGTGGTTTGGAGGCAAATGTTTAAATAACTCAGGTTGTTGTCGCTAAAACGTCTCTCTCCACATGCACAGCACTCTTTCCATTAAAATTCGAGTAATAACGCCTAAGCTGACAGGATTGCCAAAGAAACCTGCGCTTGACATTATGCAAATAGAGTCTGCGGCATGATAACTTGGTTCTGGAGGTGTTGGGGCACAGCCGGCTCACGTGGATGCCTCGGGTGGGATCGGACCAACCAAAACTGAGCAGATGCCCCTAGAACTCTACTGGCCAGTCAGCAGGCCAGCCCCTTCACTTGCTTGTCCACCTGGCACCATCCAGGTAAAGAACAGGTAAAGAACGCGTCATGCTCAATGTTTTACTGGAAAATGGTATTGATATTTTAGAACAAATTAACCAGAGAGTAACACAACCCCCCATTGGCCACCACATTTTTCAAAGACTGTTGAACTCAACACGGAATACAAGGGTTTTCTCTCTTCTCTCCGAGTCAGGCTTCTGAGCCTCCCTGTCCAGTAGGAGTGAGGGTTTCCACTTGTAATAAGTCATTTTCCATGACCTTCCCATCATCGCCATGCCTGACCACCAAGAGTGGAGGTTGATGACGTCAAAGCTAATAATTAAAAAGCCAGGCTTCCACCAAGCACTCATGTGCCTACTGATATCTGAGCATTTGGAACTCGGTTGACAACAAAAGTCCTAATAACTAATTCCAGTGGCACCTTCCTCAGGGTTTCCTGACTTTAAGACCTAAGGTCAAACGTTCACAGTAATTGTGTCCTGTTAAGTCACCGTGAACTCTGAATTAGCAAATGCTGACCATGGTTCCTGGGGACGAACAGGTAGGCTCTGGCCAGCTTCTGGCCACAACACGTCCACCAACCCATCAGCACGTGACCTTGTTTTGTGTGTGTTCTGTTAAAGACACCTTACAGGATACGTATCGATGCTCCGTTCACACGGAGCCTGCAGCCAGCAGCCTGTGACCCGGGCCTGAGGGAGGCTCCTCTAATGAATGTACTATCCATTCAGAAAGGCACAGAAAAGCTTCTCAGACTTTGGAACACCATGCTCACTCCAGCATTGTGACTGGACATTTAAGACAGCAAAAATCACCCAAAACCCACAAAAACTTGAAACATGTGGCTCTACGGCTATGCAAAGGCCACGTGGTCACAGTGAGAAAACCAAAACAAGAATCAGCTACCGACTCATCTGACCTGAGCTGGGGACACATACGGTGATTGATACATATTTTTTGCCACCCTACACACGTCCATCTATGAGAGACCTCTAAAGGACCACGTGTATGGCTCTGAGGTTACAAATAAATGTGAGCCAATAGGCGAATTCACAGACACAGAGTCACAGATGAGGATCACCTTCACTGTTCCTTTTTAGACATAAGGCCATTTGCAGTTGAGTCCAGGAAGCTAAAAACTGAACTTTTCCCCCCAAAATGCAAGTATTGACGCCCCAACCCTGCTGTACCTGTATTTGGAGATGGACCTTTTAGGAACTAAAAGGTTATGTGAGGTCAGAAGGGCTTCATAGATGGCTCAGACAGTAAGGAATCTGCCTGCAATGCCGGAGAGGCGGGTTCAATCCCTGGTTCAGAAAGATCCCCTGGAGAAAGGAATGGCAACCCTCTCCAGTATGCTTGCCCGCAGAATTCCATGGACAGAGGAGCCTGGTGGGCGATGTCAGAAGGATGTGGCCCAGACCTTCAGGACTGGGGGCCTCCTAAGAAGAGGAAGAGAGAACTTTGCCTCTCAGTGCACAAGCCAAGGGAAGGCCTGGAGGACACGGCTGGCGGACGGCCGCCTGCGAGCCGGGGAGAGGCCTCAGGAGGAGCCAGCCCCCGGCACCTCCGGCCTCGAGAGCTGGGAGGACACCACACCTGTGTTTAAGCCGCCCGGCCGTGTGCTGCCTTGACGGCCTGAGCGGACGGAGGCCCGGTGAGAGCCGGGGCAGAGACGTCAGTCTACAGCCCACCGAGGTCTGCCAGTGAGTGTCTGCCGTTCACCAGCTCCAGGCACAGGCCGCAGGGCTTCAGAGACACCCCAAGGGGGACGGAGCGGCAGCCCACAGGCCAGGGGACACGTCCGGCCATGGCCAGGCCCGCGGCAGCCCCGGGGCCAGCCCGGGGGCCCACCCCCCAGGGGCCAGCTCCTCACAACGGGGGCCTGGGAGCTGTGACATCACGACCAGCATCATGCCGCCGAGCGTCCTCAGAAGCAGAAGGCTGGGGTCCGGCCCTTGTAGGGCCCCGGGAGCCTGCGCGCGGCCTCTCCCACCCAGCTGACCCCCATCCTCATCAAGTCCGAAGAACGCCACGATCACTGAGCTGATTGGAGAAGGACTGAAGGAGCTAGCGTGCAGAGCAGGCCCGGGCGGGGCTCCGAGCCCTGAGCAGCCGAGGCTCTCCCACCTGGGTGTGACCACCCACGTGCAACGCCATGCGCACCCCCGAAGCCTGCCCGAGGGTACGCTTGCCGAGGCTTAACCAGGAAAAGCGTTTCTGGACCTTGAACAAGTCTCAGCTTCCAGGAAAAAAGGAACCCATAGAATGGACAGAAATGACGTTCTTTTCAAAAGTAAACACAGAGATGGCATCTAATATTATTGCTAAAAGACCAGAAAGTTTTCTATCTTATGACTTTTTTTAAATAATTTGAATGAGGCTTGAAACTTCTAATCCAATTCTGAGAATATAAAGAAATACCATGTTGTAAAAAAAATAATAAGGAAATTGACATGTGATCTGGTATTAACTAAAGAACAGATTTTGTTCAAATTTCACAAAATTTTATGCTCGTGTCCATTATTTGCTTTCATACCTTATTCAAGATTCCACATGGTATTTAGTTACACTGAACAGCTTTGGCTGCATGCAACAAATTCTGGTCAATTGTCTTTTCATTTTTCTTCTGTTACAAATATTTTCTAATTTTCCTTATTTATGGCTTCTTAGATACACCCATCATTTAAAAGTGGACACTTACTTTCCAAATACATGGGGTTTTTTGAGTAAAAAGAGAAAGGTAAACACAGGGAAGGTTGACAACGAAGCTTTTCCCCGGGTCGTGGCAGCATCCAGAAAGCCAGCGAAGGTCCAGTTTGGGCGTCAGGCAGACCCGCCCCTTGCTCGAGGGCCAGTTTCTAGTCTCTCCAATAACCTCCGATCTCCTGGAAGATCAGCAGGGCTGCTCACCTATCCTGGCTTCATGCAGCGGCACACAGTAGGAGCTTGAGTAAGTATTAGCATGAGATGCCGTGAACATTACTCACGACTCACTGAGAATCAGCAGGGCCGGAACCCCAGTTTCATCACACGTCAGCCAAGGTCACATGCTAGGAACTCACGTCAGCGGGGAGGGTGACCGTGGATTCAGGGCTCCGAGCTTGTTCACCAGAGAGAACAGCACCTTTAGAACCATGTGGCCCACCCACCTTTAGAACATCTTTCAGCTATACTGGGAGGCTTCCCTGGAGGCTCAGACAGTAAGGAATCTGCCTGCAATGCAGGAGACTGGGGTGCAATTCCTGGGTCAGGAAGATCCCCTGGGGAAGGAAAGGGCATCCCACTCCAGTATTCCCACCTAGAAAATCCCATGGACAGAAGAGCCTGGCGGGTACAGTCCATGGGGTCGCAGAGTCAGACACGACTGAGATTCTGACACTTTCTCTTCACTTTCAGCTGCACTGAGTCCGTTTCCTGCCTCCCTCGTCATCATCCAGACACATGAGATCCCACTCGCCTGAAGACTTCCAGCCGACCGCTGAGGTCCAGCCATGAACGTACAGGAGCCCTGCCCAGCGAGAGAGCGCCTCCCCTGTGATCAGGCCTGCAACCATCTGAAATCAACAACTGTGTGGTCCCAGCTCCGGGAAGTCTGATCAGGTCTCCCGGGCCCCCAATGACCCGTGACACCTTGTCCTCAGGCTTCGTCCTTGAGGCCAAGTCCAGTCCCCTGAGAAGCAGAGCTCTGGACCAGAGTCTAAGTCAGGAGGCCATGGAGGTGGAAGAACCACACTGTTCACGCGGGAAAAGCTCACCCGTGAGCTCAGCCCTGGGTGGCTGGCGTGCACGCCATTGGTGGAACCTGACATGGATTGCTCAGGTTTCCTCCATGGCTCTGAGGGCCTCGCGAAGATGTTTCCCCGAAGCCTGACGGCGTCAGAGGAGACTCTCTGTTGTCACTGGACGTTTAAGGAGCAGGGGACGCTGTCTTTAACTTGATGGCCATCCACTGCTCAAGAAGAAAATCTAAAAACTGCGTAGTCATTCAGTCGTGGCCTGTAGCCTACCAGGCTCTTCTGTCCATGGGATTCTCCAGGCAAGAGTACTGGAGTGGATTGCCATTTCCCTCTCCAGGGAATCTTCCCAATCCAGGGATCAAACAGCTATCTCCTGTGTCTTCTGCCTTTCAGGCACATTCTTTACCCACCGAGCCACACCAGGATAAAAATCACTTTCCATTTTTTATTACTGTCCAGTTTTTATCTTATTCTACTTCATGTTTCAAAATTATAATCCAGACGCTCTCAACTTCCTCCCCCCTCTACACTCCTCTTTTTTCCCCTCTTCTGATTATCAAAAAATAGAGACTGGCCTCATGTGCTTGGCTCACAAGTTCTTACAATCAATGCACATCTAAAAATTAGAATCCAGATGGGTATGAGCCATTTCAGCCTCTATTTCCATATATAAAACAGCAAGGAAACAAGCCAGACTCAACCCAAAGGACAAATTGCCTCATGCAGGCAATCTCAAGTTAAAATCCTTCTGGACTTGGATGCTTGATCCAGATGCTCCAGAGATGAGCGTTATGACCTCCAAGGCTTTTCAGGTTGTGCTGGACCATGGCCATCAACAAGTTCAAAGGCCAGCTGCACCCTCTCACCCCAAAGGGAGCCCCATGCCCCCAAATACTCCAGTATTCCTACTTGGAGAATCCCATGGACAGAGGAGCCTGGTGGGCTATAGTCCAGTTCAGTTCAGTCGCTCAGTCATGTCCAGCTTTTTGCAGCCCCCATAAACCGCAGCACACCAAGCTTCCCTGTCCATCGCCAACTCCCACAGCCTGCTCAAACTCATGCCCATCGAGTTGATGATGCCATCCAACCATCTCATCCTCTGTCGTCCCCTTCCCCTCGTTTCTTCAGTCTTTCTCAGCATCAGGGTCTTTTTCAGTGAGTCAGCTCTTCGCATCAGGTGGCCAGAGTACTGGAGTTTCAGCTTCAGCATCAGTCCTTCCAATGAACACCCAGGACTGATCTCCTTTAGGATGGACTGGTTGGATGTCCTTGCAGTCCAGGGGACTCTCAAGGGTACAGCCCATAGTGTCTCAAAGAGTCAGACACGACGGAAGTGACTTAGCACACACGCTGGGTCTCAAGGTTCCTGTAGCCCCACTCGGGCCACGGATGCTGGGCAGCCTCTGCCCGGGTGGCCAGGCAGGCTGGGGCGGGGGGAGCCGGCCACAGCAGGAGGAGAGGGCAGCAGGTCCAGAGGGAGCGGGAGGCCGTGCTGGCCGAGGGCAGGGGAGAGGGCGTCCAGCTGAGGTCAGATCAAGCTGCCCAGAGGTGCCCACAGGCTTCAGGGAAAGGAGGGAGGGGTCAGCGTCTGACTGTGGGGTCTGGTTTGGCATGAGGACAGGGCTCCCTGCAGCTGTGTGGACGGGCCCCGGCTGCGGGAGCAGTGAGTGTTCCGTCCGGGAGCAGGGTTGGGAGCAGCAGCCTTGGCAGACACAGCCCGCCTTGAGCCTGGCCCTGCAGCCCGGGCACACCCACAGCCAGGCCTCCTCCTCCGGGAGATGGTCCATGTGTCCCCTCGAGGCTCGTCCCGGGGCCCTGCTCCAGGGCTGGGCCCCCGCGATGTCAGGCTGCACGTGTTTCCTCACTTGTTTCACCCAGAGGGACTTGAGCGCAGATGCATCCCCCTCGAGCCTCCCTCCTGGAGAGGCAGGGTGTGGTCCAGATTATCACCAGGCCTCATCTCCTCCAGAAACACCCTAGTCTTGGACACACCCAGTCCTGCAGGTCACACCTGGGTCTGAATCTCCTTACACTAAAAATACGTCCCCTCTGAAAACAACCAGCTGGGGCATCAAGACCAGCTACAGGTGTTTTCTTTTACCAAGAAAGAAAGAAAAACCTAGATAAGATACAAAGCCCAGGGAGATGGAGGCGGTGATGATGCGGAAGGAAGAGGCGAAGAGAGACGAAGAGTCCCATACAGGCAGACATGGGCGAGGACAGGAGGCGACACAGACAGCTGAGAGATGACAGGCTGGGGGAGGTCGGCGAGCTGGTGGGGACCAGGGATGGAGGGGGCCTGGGGGGAAGGGAGGATTCGGCAACGATCTCAGGGGGGCTGGGGGAGGCAGCACGGCAAAATGGAAGCATCTTTTCTCCTGCGGAAATCAGAGTGTTACCCCCAAAAGTCAGTCACCCTCCTAAGCCAAGCTTACAGTAAGCAAACCATGAGATGATGGTTAGCTGGTGGGACACCAGCGGGAATGGAATATGGATGCAAATTCACATGCACACACGCACGCTCACACACACACATGCTCACACACGCTCACACATACACATACATGCACACTCACATGCATGCTCACACACACTCACGCTCCCACACGCACGCACACACAGGCACACACACACCAGGGTTAGAAGGGGCCAGGCTTGCTCCTGTGTGTCCATATCCAAGCAAGAAATAATCACGGCCAAAGGCGGGGAGGGTGGGAAGCATGCTGAGAGCGCCGCGCTGCTTCACGACATGGAGAAAGGGGACGACCAGGGAAACCAGGATGAAAAGGCAACAGCAAGGGCGGCTCACAGCCGCTGCGGAAAGACAGCGCCCGCAGGCGGTGAGTGTGTGGAAGGGGCTTCGAGAAAACGCAGGGAGAGTGGCCTCCACGCAGGCCTCAGGGTCGGGAGGACTGGGTGGACCCTCTGGGCACAATGGTGCTAGAGGGCCAGGAGCCCAGAGAAAGTGAGGGCGGGACAGTCGAGGGATCGAGACAGATTCCACCTGCTGGCTCATCACCGTCAGCGGACCTGCCTCATCGCCCGCGTCCCTTCAAGGTCAGGCGGTTCTCCGTCCACAGGGAGCCCAGCGCCCGAGCTCGGGGGACAGAGGCCTCGGCCCTGCTCAGATGGGGGAGCGAGGCCTGGAGCCGCAGCCCAGCAGCACGACTCCGGCTCCGACCCCCAGGCTCCGGGGGCCACAGGAGACCCCCGAGAAGCCTGCCTCCACCCCTGTGGCCCACCCGTGTGAGGGGCTTCCTTTAGGGCGGGGGACCTGTCCTTTGTCTCAGATGTGGGCTACTTCACAGAACATAGGAGGGGGACAAGGGCCTGGGCTCAGGGGGCGTGGGGACCCCCCCAGGCCAGAGCGGGGGGCCGGCCCAGCAGGACGCCGCCAGTCGCTTTGCACACGGCACCCACGCACGCTCGCTGGTGATGATCAAGACACTCAACCACTGTACAGCAGAGGGCCAGCCAGTCCAACAGGGGCGGCGGCGTAGAAGAAGAGGCGCCTGGGAGCCCTGACCTGCTGGTCGTGATCCCCCCCCACTGATGGCCACGGGGGCCAGGGTCTGGTAGCAGAGGACGGGACTCGGGGGCCTGAGTGAGGGTCCATCACCGACCACTCCCGTGGAAGGTCGACCACTTCCGTGGGCTGGCCACGGCCCTCACACGGGACAGCACCGCCCACGACTCGTGACCGTGGGTTTATGCAAAACACAGCACTGAAAGCTGGCGGCTTGCACGGCGGCTGCTGCTTGAGATTCCAGTTCCGGAAGCCAGCGCTCTGCGCGAGGCTCCGCTGGGGCACGTCTCAGCTCTGCGGACCGCGGCCATCAGCAGGCACTGCTTCTGCTGGTCTGCCTGGGTTGCCCGGCACCAGCCTCCAGCAGGGAGCCTGGGCGTGCTCTCGGGGCAGCAGCAGCCTCAGGAGGGGCAGGAAGACTCCTCAAGGGCTGGGCTCGGGGCAAGGGTGAGGCCAGCCCCCCTCGCGTGCGGGCCACAGCCAGCCAGGGTCAGCCCAGGTGCTGGGAGAGGAAACAGCCCCAGCTCTGGCGGGAGGACAAGAGTGGTACAATCCGCCAAAAAGCACTGAAAACCCAAGATGCCCCCGAAGCCTGCAGACTCTATGGGGCTGGAGAGAGGCGGGGGAGGCCTGATTTGGAGAGCCATTCAGTTTTCAATTTAAAGGCCTGGAGGGAGTTGGGAAGAGGTCGTTCTTCTGGGTGTTTTTGCCTGGAGACTAAGAGTAAAAGCTTAGGCCAGTGGAGTCAATTTTCATTTCATATATTTGTTTTTCTTTTTTTTTTTTTTACTTATTTATGAAATCAGCTGAATCTGGAGGTGATTTTCCTCTGTGTTTTGAAATAAGGCCTTCAAAGGTTGTGCCCTGGGTCTGCATGTACTTGGCGAACCTCTGTGCCCAGTCCTGCAGATAACAGAGAGGCTGTATTTATATTTAATGCAGTCACATTTGAGGGGAATTTGGGTGAGGAGTTTTTAAACAGTGCAAAAGGACTGGATGCACAAAAGACCAGGAAGGACCCACAGCTGAGGCCAAGAGACACAAAGAGCGCTTGGGGTCCACTTTATCCTGCTCAGACTCAAGGAAAGGGCTCTTTGCTTCCTCTTCATCCCAATGAAGCCAGAAGCCCTCGACAGTGGGCAATGCTCCTTTATCTTTAAATAAAACAACATTCTTCTATCCATTCGTTTTGCATTTAGTCTGAATGAATCAGATTTTTTTAAATGCATTTACTGTGATGAAAGGTTGACCCTTTCATGTAGGATAAAAACGAAGAGCAGTCAGGACCCTGCTTGCATGCGGGCATGCAGGGGGTTATTAGGCTTTCAATGACCCCTAGGTAAAGAGCACGGCCCCTCCAGACGGCAGAGCAGAACAGAGAGACCCAGAAACGCCCCCAGAGTCCCAGGAGCTGCACAGGCGTGTGCTTCCGCTCACCACTGCTCTGCCAGGACCCCAGATCTGGGACCCCACCGGCAGGACATGTGACCAGAATGCCCCCAGTAACATTCGTTTTCGTTTTCGGTTCGGTTCTCTGAGGCCGTTGCCATAAAATTCCACCTGGGCTTCCCTGGTGGCTCAACAGCAAAGAACCTGCCTGCAAATGCGGGAGACCCGGGTTCAGTCCCTGGGTGAGGAAGACCCCCTGGAGAAGGGACTGGCCACCCACTCCAGTATTCTTGCCTGGAGAATCCCATAGACAGAGGAGCCTGCTGGGCTGCAGTCTATGGGGTAGCAGGCAGTTAGACACAACCGAGTGCGCGCGCGCACATACACACACACACACACACACACACACACACACACACGCAGTGGGCCAGCATACAGCGCTGCCCAGAGTCAGAGGGCCCACGCCCAGCCCTGGGAGCCACCCAGCCCCCTGAGCCTCTCCTCGCCCCACCTAACCGTTCATCTCCATCTTGGCACCACAAGGCGTAACCTCCTTCCTTACCCACAGCACAGCCTGGACAGGACCCTGACCCCAGGGCTTGACCGCCAGACCAGCCCGTCCCCTGCACCCCATGCTCTCCTTCAGCCGACAGCCGCCCAGACCAGCCCTCCTTGACCAGCCTCTCCAGTGGGTCCACTCAGACCCTCTTCTTTGCTTCTCAGGCGTGCCTTTCCCACCAGACACGTTCCTCCGTCACCAGACGCTCAGGTGGGCTGCAGCACCCAGAACCCCGTCTGGGGTCAGAGCCCGGAGCCGCCCCACTCTGCGCCTGCTGCACCCCAGGGGTGGCGCAGACAGGCTCGGTCCCCCCAGACCCTGGACACCCAGCTCCCGTCTCCACTCGGCTGTAGGGAGGAGCAGAGTGCACCCACCCTTCTCTCTGTCCCAAACTCTCCATCTGCCAAAGAACCGCCGATCCTGCCAAAGACCTGTCTTCCCAGAGATGGGGCCAGGAGGAAGCGTGTCCACACAGCAGCTTGACATGTGGGGAAAAGGAGCCATGCAAGCAGAAAGGATCGTCTTCATGTATGGCGGGCTCGGGTTTTCTGTTGGTAGCAGAAACAATGAGAGCCCATCTTTCACCGTGTGTGGTCCCCCGGGAGTGCCTGGCCCAGCTCGAACCTCTCTCCTCCTGAGCCCCCTGATGCAGGCAGAGCCGGGCCCCACCCTGCCTGCTGCTCCTGCAGACCTCGGATGAGCAGAGGCGGTGGTCAAAAGCACACGTGGCCGCATCCGGAGACCTGACCTCACAGCATCTACTCCGCTCACTGGATTCTAAAGCCACCCTCTTCTCTGCGGCAAAGTCCGAGCTCAGCCTACGGCAGCTACTCTGCACCCTGGGGCAGAGGACTTGGTTCCCTCAAGGAGCGGTGGGCAGAGCCAGAGCCCGGGGTTCCAGTCTCCACGGCCTGACATGGACTCAGCCGAGCGTCACCTGCGGGTCCCCAGACCTGTGAGGAAGCACTCAAAACCGCCACCCTTGCTGACACTGGGCTCACCTCCCCCAGAGAGGCTATCAAACTTCCATCCCTTCTCTCATTTCGGATGTAGATCTGATCAGAAAAAAGAGGGCCCTAAGGTCTCTGTTTTTCAAGGATAGTTTTGTTACTTGGGGGAGCAGATCAGTCACATGACAGCACTCTCTTCTGTTGGAGAAGCTCCCCGGTCCTACCCAGGATGAGGTGTGTGTGTGTACACGTGTGTGTGCATGTGTGTATGTGTGTACATGTGTGTGTACATGAGTATATATGTGTCCATATGTATGTGTGTACATGCATGTGTATATGTGTGTGCATGTGTGTACATGCGTGTCTGTGTACATGTGTGCATGTGCATGTGTGTACACTTGTCTCTGTGTGCATGTGTGTATCTCTGTGTGTGCATGTGTAAATGTGCGTGCATGTGTGTACACATGTCTGTGTGTGCATGTGTGTACACGTGCACATGTACGCGTGTGTGTACATGTATGTGTGTGTACGTGTGTGTGTGTATGAGAGTGTGTGGGTGTATATATATATGTGTCTGTGTACGTATATGTAAATGATGGTGAGATGGTGAAGGACAGGGAAGATGGTGATGGACAGGGAATCCTGCCGTGCTGAAGTCCATGGCTCACAGAGTCAGACACGACTGAGTGACTGAACAACAACATGTGTAGGTGTATATACATATATATATATATGGTGGTATATATATTTATGTATATCTGTCTGTGTATACCTATGTGTGTGTATATGTGTATATATGTTTGCATATGTATGGGTATATATGTATTTATGTGCATGTGTATGTGTGTGTGTGTATAAATGATGGTTAATGTTATGTGTTATCTTGGCCAGGCCACAGTGCTCAGATGTTTGGCCAAAGTCAGTCAGTCTGGAAGCCTCTGTGGAGTCATTTTTCAGATGTGATTTTATTTTATAATAAATAAATAAAAGATAATATTTTAATGACCAGGCTTTGAGCAAAGCAGAACACCTTCCGAAATGTGGGTGGGCCTCATCCAATCAGCTGAAGGCTCTAAGAAAAAGAGAGATTCCCTGAAGAGGAGGGGATTCTGCCTCCAGACGGCCTTTGGAGGTGAACTGTCATGCAGCTCTTCCCTGGGTCTCCAGTGCGCCTGCCCCACACTCACAGGAGCCAACTCTGTAAACTGAGTCTCTCTCCCTAAAAAAAGAAAAAAATATATATATATACAGTTTATGTGTGTATATGTATATATATATATAACTATAGACAAACATGCATAACCCCACACACACATTCTATTGTTTTATTCCTCCAGAAAACTATAGAAAATTTGTCCCTGACTGACACATGAATTTACCTACATTTTTAATAAATGTTGACTCTTACCTTCATCCTGACAGACACCTGGTTTTACTCACTTGAGAGCCACCTGGATAGATTTGTTCATCACTAAAGTCCTCCCTGCCCTGCACATTTCCAGCAGCTGCATAGAATTGTACAGAAATGCCAGTTACTCAGCCAAAGATCTGCTGATTTTCCAGATGAATCAGCTTGCCTACCCGTCTCCAGTGTTTCTTATAAAACCCCTTCCAACGTGGCCCAGGGGGAACCAGCCCTCCCGAGGTCCCACCCCGGCTTCCCTGCCCTTCCCTGGTTGGGTACTGGATGCGGAAGGGTCTGCGGAGCCCAGGCCCTTCCATGGGGACTCGCGCTTCCTTCATGGAGATGCTGAAGGTGGCTCCCAGGTAAGCATGGCTCGCGGCCACAGTCTACACCTGGCGCTCCTCATGGAAAATGTCATTAGCAGGAGAGTCCTACGCTGCACACACAGCGTTTTCCACCATTTATCACAATGTTGATCTTTATTTTAAATATAAATCAGGCAATCATTTATGTCTTTTATGTTCTTTGTATTTATTCAAGAATATTTAACTGTAGACAAAAGGTGACTTATTCATTATTCATCCTGAACAAGGCAAGTATGGCAATTTGAAAAGGCTGACATTTGAGCTTTTTGCCAACACTAGCAAAATTATATCCTTCCCATTGTAAATCAATGAAGTAGAATCATCGTGCACAAAGGAATTAAATTGCCTTGTCACTTTAATAAGGCCACCTTATACACAACCTTCCGCCAGCACCATTGTGCAGAGAGATGGCGACCCATCCCCAGCCGCCTGGGTCTCAGCTGGCTCTCCGATTACACGAGCATCCTCCAGGTCCTCCTCTTCCCGGGAGACGGTGTCAGTCGCTATCAGCGACGTGCACGCCTCTGAGCAAATTAGCGCCCAGCTACAGCCGTGTGCGGGCATTCTGTGGACTTGTCCCTCTCCTTGGACCCTCTGCCTCCCACCACTCCTTGCACCCGCGCGTGCACACACACACTTACACAATCACACACACTCTCATGCCTCGAGAAATAACTCTACCAACTCATTCTTGTTTTCACTGAGAAAGGTCTAAATTCTCCGGGTAGGAGGCATTTTTGTAACAACTAATGACAACCCTTCAAACGTGAGCATCTTTGTTGTTGCTCAGTCGCTCAGTCATGTTTGACTCTGTGACCCCAAGGACTGCAGCACGCCAGGCTCCCCTGTCCATCACCAACTCCTGGAGCTTGCTCCAACTCATGTCCATCGAGTCAGTGATGCCATCCAGCCATCTAATCCTCTGTTGTCCCCTTCTCCTCCTGCCTTCAATCTTTCCCAGTATCAGGGTCTTTTCCAGTGAGCCAGGTGTTCGCATCAGGTGGCCAAAGTATTGGAGCTTCCGCATCAGTTCTTCCAATGAATATTCAGGGTTGATTTCCTGTAAGATGGACTGGTTGGATCTCCTTGCAGTCCCAGGGACTTTCAAGAGTGTTCTCCAACACCACAGTTCAAAAGCATCAGTTCTTCGGCACTCAGCCTTCTTTGTGGACAGTCAAAAAAGAGAAAGGAAGGGCGGGGGAAGTAAACATATAAAGCACAGGAGCAGCTGGGCGGCAGCAGAGAAGGCAGGTGCAGGTGGCTCAGGAGATGAGAACATCCTCTCTCCCTGCTCCCCAGCACTTAAGTCATCCCTAGAGAACAGAGGTGGTGATCCCCAGGGGAACGGTAAAGGCATTGATGGCAGACTCAAGGCATCAGTGCGTTTCTGGAGGATGGACAGCAAATACACAGTGGCCACTGACAGAGAAAATACGGAGGTGATGAAACCTAGGTGTCGTCAGGATGGAGAAAGCAACAACGCTTGGCCGCAGCTCCCCAAGGACCCCCAAAAGGCTTGGGAGTGGGAGACACCCAAGTCTCCTGAGGGGGGGATGTCGGGTGTGGAGGGCAGGGTCTGTTGAGGCTTATTTGGACCCCAGGCCCCTTCCCCAACTTCCACGGGCAGGAAGCGGCCCCCAGCCCACTGCAGCTGTCTCTGAGGAGGCGGGATCAGTAAACTCTGCCACGCAGGACCAGAGGCACAGCCGGGTGTGGAGCTGAGACGCCGCCGAAACAGCCGGAGCAGCAGTGTGGGCACACAGCGGGACTCAGCGTCCTTCTCGACGGGCCCCGGGCCCCAGCGGCCAGGTCTCATCAGGCAGGAGCGCTGTCTGGGAAAACCGACAAGCCAGCCGTGTTCAGGGGCCTCCACCAGCTGCTCCAGCCCCCAGGCCTCATCCCAGAAACCGCGTCCAGACCTACATCCGGAGTCAGAGTCTCCGGGCACTTGGAGAAAGTCCCCAACACAAAACCCAGAGGCAGGAAGGTGGGAAAGAGAGGAAAAAAAGAATCAGCTCAGAGGAAATAGAAATAATAAAGGGTGCAGGGGAGCTTCTTTCAAGTACAGTTAACATCAAAGAGATAAGAGACGTTGATTTTATGGACAAGAATAGCATGCCATAAAAGACATTGTTCAGAAAATTCAGAGAATACTAAGCCTTTTTTCTTGTTCACTTGAAGGACTAGAAATAGAGAAAATCATTTGGATAATGAAAACTACAGAGATGAAAGTTCAGAGAGAAAAACTCAAGGACTGATTCAGGAATTTTAATACCTATTTCCAATTAGAATTTTTTTTAAATAAAAGAGGAAATAAGGGTGATGAGCTTGCCCCCAACCCCAGGAGCTGGGCCTGAGCCCTCTTGGGATGTGGTTTCCGCCTCCCAGGACAAAAGCAGGCTGTGCCTGGGGCCAGGCCTGCCCTCTGATGTCCTAAATGGGGGCCTGGGGCACCCACCTCCCTCTTTGGGCCTCAAGTGTCGCACCCCAGGGCTGGGATCAAGATCAGCCCCACACCTGTGGATGAGGAAAGGAGAGTTCCTCTTGAGGACACGGGACAGTTGTCCCCAAGGGGAAGAACTTCACTTTGGCTGGGGGCGGGCAGGGGTGGAGTCACAGCTCCTAGGCAAGCGAGCTTGTCTGGGGACAAACCCAGGGGCCAGCTCACCCAGGAGGTCAGAGGGAGAGGAGTTGGCAGACAGCGAAAGCTAATAAAAAAGCAGGGGGTGATCGAGTGGGTTGGGGGAGACGAAGGCGTCATCAAGGTGTCCACACAGACACTGACCATCGGGGCAAAGAAACAAGTTACTGCGGAAAAAAAGAGAAAAGAAGGAAAGCAAACCATTAAAAATAAATAAATAGAACATGTCGTAACAATACACACAGTACCTATAACACGTCATCACAGAACACAATTGACTCAAACATAACACTGGAAACTAAAGATTTTCAAATGGTTTCACAAAGTAAAATCAAACCCCATGTGTATCCAGGAAATGCATCCAGAACAACATGTCTCCTTTTGCCAAAAGGGTGAACGGTTTCGGCAAATGCACAGTAGCAGAGGAGAGCTGTGAAGGGTCAGTGTAGGATTCCAGTGCAGAAACGGCATTCAGACAGACGAAAAGGACACCTTGGGTGCTTAAAGCGACAACTCACGATGCCGTGTCTGCTGTGAACACCCTCGTGAAGCACAGTAACCACCTGTGAGGTGCAGGACCATCAAGATGCAGAGAAGGGAACCGCTGAGCTCCGGGGAAGACGGCTCCTCTCGGTCCAAGAAAGGTCAAAGGGCAAAGCATCAGGAAGGAGACAGAGATCCTGGCGATGCAGTAAACTTCACCTCTGGACACAGGACACGCCCCCCCCCCTCAAAACAGTCATGGAAACACACACCACATTTCGCCACAAGCAAGTGTTCAATAATGAAATACAAACATAAACCTCTATTAGGAATGCCAAAAAGCTACAATACAGAATCTAAGTACTGTACCAAAAAGCCCTTTTTTCTTCTTCTTGGGGGGAAAAAACACTCTATAATAAAAAACAGTCATTAGCTGAAAAATACAAATAAAAATTGTAGAATTACTAAAAATTAGGGGCAATAAAAGTGCTGCATATCAGAATGTATGCAATACAGTTAAAACAGTGATCAGGAAAAATTGTGTAACTTTAAAAAATTATACCAATAGAATAAAAGAAAAAAAATAAAGGAATTAAGTTCCCAACTCAAAACCTGGAAAGACAGCTATAAAATAAGCCAAGAAAAAGCAAAAGGAAAAAAAATAATAAAGCTAAAAGTAAATGTGACAGAATAGAAACCAAATTCATATTTACTTAATATTTGCTAAGTAATTCTGAACATAACTATTAATAGAACAATAGAAAATTAAGCACAAGTATTAAATCAAAATGTAGTTTCTTTTAGAAGAGATGAACACATACTTCTACAATTTGCCTAAACAAGAAAATAAATAAAGAAAGGGAGAAATAACAAAGAAAAATATGAGCATAAAAAACTAAGAACTATTTTGTACAACTCCATGCAAATTCACTTAAAAATATAGATGAAACAGAAACATCCTGGTTTAGTCGCTAAGTCATGTCCAACTCTTCGTGACCATAGCCCGCCAGGCTCTTTTGTCCACGAGACTCTCCAGGCAAGAATACTGGAGTGGGTTGTCATTTCCTTCTCCAAAATAATATCCTAGGAAAACACAATTTTCTAAAATTGACCCAAATAAAGATAGAAAGCTTAAACAGACTTACTCCCAGAGACAAAATACAGAAAGTTACCTAAGAGAACTGTTCCTTTATAAAGAAAATAAAACTCAAAAGGTTTATTGGGAATCTATTATATAAATACAAAATAATCTCAACACTATTTAAATTATGACTAAAGTGACTTAGCAGCAGCAGCAATAAGAATTCATGGATATTTCTCTAAATACACAGACATACACTTAGACATATGTACAGATCTATCTCCATTTGCATCTGCGTGCATGTGTGCTAAGCCACTTCAGTCACGTCCAACTCTTTGCAGCCCCTGTAGCCCACCAGGCTCCTCTCTCCATGGGATTCTCCAAATGGGTTGCCATTTCCTCCTCTGAGGGATCTTCCCAACCCAGGGATTGAACCCATGTCGTTGTCTCCTGCATTAGCAGGCTGGTTCTTTACCAATAGCGCCACCTGGGAAGCCCACATTTGTACTTAAATGCACACATAAACATGTATATACGGGAAAGTGTTAGTTGCTCAGTTCTGTCCAGCTCATTGCGACTCCACATACACAGAGGTAAAGTCAGCCTTTAGGTTATTATCTTTCTTAATAGGAAAATAATAGAGGCATTTCCCACTAAGGTCAGAAAGAAGGCAAGAATTCCCATTCTCCACACTACTATTTTGGAGAAGGAAATGGCAACCCAGTCCAGTACTCTTGCCTGGAAAATCCACAGATGGAAGACCCTGGTAGGCTGCAGTCCATGGGGTTGCAAAGAGTCAGACATGACTGAGTGACTTCACTTTCTTTCTATAGTTCCTTTTGGAGATGGAAATGGCAACCCACTCCAGTGTTCTTGCCTGGAGAATCCCATGGACAGAGAGGCCTGGTGGGCTACAGTCTATCGGGTTGCAAAGAGTTGGACATGGCTAAGCAACTAACACACACACACACACACACACACACACACACACACACACACACTATTATTTAACTCTATATTGAAAATATAATTAATATAATTGGATAAGGAAAAGTCATTACAGGGTTAAAAATTTGGAAAGCAATGAAACTTCATATGCACATGAGGCAAAAATATACTTGGAAGATCAAAGAGACTCAACAATGAAAATAACAAAAATAATAAAAGAACTTTTAAAAATAGGAGAAGATAAAATGAATCCACAAAAACCAATAGCATGTGTCTGTGTGGGTGTGCAATGGAAGAGAAACTCACTATTACAAAAGCAACAAAGAGGGTCTAGTGCTTATGAGTTAACCTATCAAGAAATATGCAGAATGCACGTGAAAATAATTTCAAACCACTCCTAAAGAGCACAAAAATGACTTGAACAAATGAAAAAAGAAAAATCCTTTGTTCTTGCAGAGGATAATTCAACATTATAAAAACATCAATCCTCCTTAGAGATACTATATAAATTTAACAAAATGGAAATAAAACTCCCAGTAAGTTTTTATTGTGAACTTACACAAGCTGATTCTACAGTTTAAATGAAAAATTAAGCCTTCAACATAATTATATTGCATATTATTCAAATGCAGCTAATAGCTAGGAAAATTCTAAAAGCAGAGCAGTGAGGGAGGATTAATCCCACTTGATATTAAAACATACTAAAAAGCCTCAATAATTAAAGCCGTGATCTTGGCAAATGAGCAAGCCAACCAGTTGAACAACGAGTCCAGGCAGAGACCCAAAATCATATGTGAATACAGTTCATGGTGAGGGTGACATCTCAGATCACTGGGAAAAGACGGTTTCTGTGATAATAGAAGATGTTACTGACACACATCATACCTATGGTCCTTCTGCCCATGTCCTCTGCCTGCCTTTTGTCTGTGGAAAAACTTTAGCCAAAGAATAACCTTAATCAGAGAAGTGAGAACATGCCGAAGCAAAGGGAAGAGCAGACCACAGAATAGCGATGCGGTCAGCGAGCAAAGCCAAGGGCTTCAGTCCCTGCTCAAGGCCTACGGACAGCATTCAGGACCCTGCAGACCCTGAAACACCGGGTGGAAAAAGCTAATGACACGGTGACCAGACTGCAGTCGGGACAAGCTGCCGCGACTCTGAGAACCGGCCTCAAGGAGACGGGAACAAGCGGACCGTGGTCCTGAAGACCAGCTGTTCTGAAGACGACCAAGACCGTGCTGGGCAGACCAGCGATGACCGGCTCTGTGACGACTGTCAGAGCGGACTCCACTTCTGCATGGAGCCCTCTCCATCAGTCTGTAGAAGCCCTGGACCCCTGGTTGAGGGGGTCAGGGGTGAAGGTCAACCTCCAGACAGGAGTCTGCCCTACCTGCCCCCGTCCCCAGTTGCCAGCCTCCAAAATAAAGCAAACTTTCCTTTCCACCAGCCTGGCCTCTTTCTTGGCTTTTGAGCAGTCAAATGGACCACAGTTTCATTAACATTGTGATCACTGTGTGGCTGTTTAAAAAGGGCATAAATGAGTCTATCTTTCACACCATACGCCAGAATAAAGACCAAACAGATCAGTGATCTACACAGGAAAACTTCTAGAAGAAAATATGGGTAGATTCTTTTATAATGAAAGATGTGAAGGAAACTTTTTAAACTGTGACATAATTTATATGAAGTAAGAAGCAACAGCTGGACCACAAAGAAGGCTGAGCACTGATCCTTTTGAATTCTGGTGCTAGTGGACTGCAAGGAGATCAAACCAGTCCATCCTAAAGGAAATCAGTCCTGAATATTCATTGGAAGGACTGATGCTGAAGCTGAAACTCCAATAGTTTGGTCACCTGATGCAAAGAGCCGACTCATGAGAAAAGACCCTGATGCTGGGAAAGATTGAAGGCAGGAGGAGAAGGGGATGACAGAGGATGAGATGGTTGGATGGCATCACCAACTCAATGGACA
>JADEYB020000008.1:1550546-1571984 GCA_015832495.2 Alces alces
GGAGAAGACTCTTGAGAGCCCCTTGGACTGCAAAGAGATCCAACCAGTCCATCCTAAAGGAAATCAGTCCTGGGTGTTCATTGGAAGGACTGATGTTGAAGCTGAAATTCCAATACTTTGGCCACCTGATGCAAAGAACTGACTCATTCGAAAAGACCCTGATGCTTGGAAAGATTGAAGGAGAAGGGGACGACAGAGGATGAGATGGTTGGATGGCACCACCGACTCAATGGACATGAGTTTGGTTGGTGATGGACAGGGAGGCCTGGCGTGTTGCAGTCCATGAGGTTGCAAAGAATAGGAGATGACTGAGTGACTGAATTGAACTTACAAAAGAAAGTCCGTTATAAACATAGGAGGAACAACACAATTAGAATATCTGCAACCACAGTCGAGGATGACAAAAATCATGGGGGGAAGGTTGTTGGGGGGCTGGATGTTCACACAGCTTCAGTGTCTCATCCCACAGATTTCTTTTCATTTTCAGAAAGGGCCACACAGCTTACACTGGGCACGCCTGGTAGTCATCTCAGCCAAATGACCAGAGCTAGCCAATGCAACGAGCCAGGAGGGACACGGACCCCCTGTGTGGCCCTCCTGCCGAAGCGGTCGGCCTGAACTGAATCCCGAGGAAAGCAGCACACAGTCCAGGCTGTGGACGCTGCAAGAGATGCTCGGCTGGACTGTGTGGTGTCCACGTCGTGAGTGGGGGAATGCTGCTTGAGACCAGAGGAAGTGACAGAGATGCTCAAACGGACATAACGTGGTCTTCAGGGGTTCCTGGATTGAAAGGGTACGTGAAAGGCATTTTGGGGCCGACTGGACGAATTGGAATACGGAGTGTTTCTGATGTGCGGGGGAGCCCAGAACAGCACGGGCAAGTCGGGGCAGCCTTGTTCCTGGCAAGGACATGCTGAAACACCCCCGGGTGAGTCAGGATGGTGCGAGAGAGAGGGGCAGAGGGCATAGGAGAACACGGGTGTCACTGATGCAGACGGTGCTGGAAGGAGGGGCACAGAGGCTACGCACAGGTAAGCCTGACCCTCCCGTGCGCAGGGGACATAGCTGATGCTCCAGGCACACGGCAGCCCCAGGTCAAGGCCCAGATCCGCCGCTTCCTCGCTGTGTGTCGGCACCGATGCCTTAACCCCTCTGGGTCTGTTTCTTCACGGGTCAACAGATAGTACCTGCCTTCCTGGGTTATTGAGAAAATGGGGAGTTAAAAGGCGAAAAGCGTGCTTCCAAGAGCTCCTGGTCCATAGTAAGTGCAGGCGAAACAGCTCCACAAGGAGACTGTTCAGAAACAGGCAGGAAACCCCCCTGGTCGGCACTGAAATGGTGAGCAGTAGCCTCCCCAGGGGAGAGGGTCTGGGGGTGGGCAGGACGCTGATGTCCTTCCGAGGCATGTAGGACCACGTGCGTGTTACACTCGGCTCCTGCGTGAATCTGATGGAGGGTCGTCACTGAGAAGGAAGCAGAGCGGGACTCAAGATGCAACTTTAACGCCGTGTGGCCACAGACTAGCTGTGACACATACACCTCTGTGCACTCGTCTCCTTCCTGTAAAAGCAAAAGGCCGAAGAACCCAGAAGCCAGTTCAAATGGTTCTTACTCTGAAAAAAAAAAAAAACAGCCTACAGCCCAAGAACGCTTACATAAAACTCCCGAGGGTAAGTGGAAAACAGCAACAAAGCATGTTCCATTGTGTGACCTGCCCTGGGCCCTAGCAGGACACCCACTTAGCGGGGCGGCTGGCCCTCTGTGGGCGCAGCACGTGGGCTTTGGGACTCCAGGGCCCATCAGCCCTCAGAGTCATCTTTCCCTGGGGCTCCAGCCTTCCTCCAGACCTGCCAGGAGCAGGGCGCCTGTCTCCATCTCAACCTCCGCCCAGGACTGGGAATCAGCAATCGATCACTCCCAAGAGCCACTAAGGTGCGCACTGCAACCACTGACCCAAATAAACATATTTTCTCAAATTTGCAAGCATGCATGCACATGTATCACAGCGTGAGAACTCTTTCTCCTCCCAACATGCAGTCCTGTTCTGAGAGTTTCCTGAAATTGTGAGCTTGAAAACACACAGGCACGGGGAACGTGTTCTTCCCATCGCTGACTTCGCTAGGTTTAGTCGGAAAATGTTAATACCAAATGACCTTTCTCTGAAGGGTATTTTAAGGAGACAAAGCAATTTTCCATAATATGGTTACCATAGTGATTGGCCCTTGAAAAGGCCGGGGGAGAAATGATGTACGTCTGCAATCAACAGTCACTGCGGCAACAAATGGTTCGATAAAGCAACATGGGGGATTAATTTGGAGCAGAAGAGATAAGCAGGGTTTTTTAAGTCACCAGAAAAAAAGCAGCAGCAGTGCGGTGAGGCACAAGCAAGACCTTGGTAATGGGCAGGGACCTCTGCTCAAACGGAGGGGAGGCCCCGGGCGGGTCCCCTGACCTCATGGGAGCAAAGGTAGCCCACAGGGAGCGGGGGGCACCCTGCGACAACCTCCTGCTGGGGGTGGGGGAGGAGCCCCCTGCCCCCTCACGGCAGAGTGTGACTGCGGCTGGACCCTCAAGCTGAAGCATAAAGGAGGAACCACTAAAGGAACCCTATGTCCTGGGAGAGGTGGCTGATCCCAGGTCTGGACCTGGACACCGTGTTGTGTCAGAGGGCAGGAAGCTTCTCCTGGAGCAGTGGGGACAGGCCAGGGGCACGAGCTGCCTGCAGAGCTTCTCTGGCTGAACAGGGAATTCACACATCAAAGGAAGTGACGGTGGAAACAGAGCTGATGTTCAGTCGTTAATTCATGGTCAACTCTGACCCCATGGACCACAGCACGCCAGGCCTCCCTGTCCATCACCAACTCCCGGAGTTTGCTCAGACTCATGTCCATTGAGTCAGTGATGCCATCCAACCATCTCATCCTCTGCTGTCCCCTTCTCCTCCTGTCTTCAATGTTTCCCAGCATCAGGGTCTTTTCAAACGAGCTGGCTCTTTGCCTCAGGTGGCCAAAGTATTGGAGCTTCAGCCTCAGCATCAGTCCTTCCAATGAATATTCAGGACTGATCTCCTTTAGGATGGACTGGTTGGATCTCCTTGCAGTCCAAGGGACTCTCAAGAGTCTTCTCCAGCACCACAGTTTGAAAGCATCAATTCTTTGATGCTCAGCCTTCTTTATGGTCCAGCTCTCACATCTGTACACGACCACTGGAAAAACCACAGCTCTACCTATGGGGACTATACAGTGGCAGAGCATAGCCCTTTAAACAATCGCACTGTGAGTTCATGTGGATATGAGTGAAGGAATGAATATATAAATGGGAAGTTAAATGAGGACAACTTACCTAAATTCAGAGTACTTGTACACAAAATACTAAGGAGAAGAGAGGAACATGAAATGGACATGCCTGGGAGGTGTCATCCTAAGTGGTTAATGATAACAGACAACAGCCACGGGGCTGCTCAAAGGAGAGGTGGGAGAGGTGGTGTGATGAGACCCAGCCCCCGCTCCACGCAGCCTGAATGTGGTCGTGAGGACTCACCAGATGAACACAGAGGCACACTCCTTAGTAGCTGGCTGTCATCTTCAAGAGAGCCTCGCTCATGGTCCCCAGGGAAGTCCGAGGAGGCTCCAGGCTGAAGGAGCCTCACGGCTCATGGGGAGACGAGCCGAGCCGGGTCCTGCTGTCTCCGCTCCTCCCTGCCCTGCTCGCCTGGCCCTGAGTAGGCAGGGCCAGCTCCCCTCTTAAACGCACGCCCTGCCTCGGCCCGGCTGGCGCCGACACAGGGGCCCGCGTCTCTAACGGGCTCCCCAGCAGAGCACACGGGGCACTCAGGGTCCTAGACGGCGCGTTCGCTGTTGCCCCCCGGGGTGGGCCCTCCCGCTTCCGGCTTCCGGCTTCCGGCTTCGGCTTCCGGCTTCCAGAAGCACCGCACCCGCTGGTTCACAGCCGCTCCACCTCGCATCGCACGACTCACTGCTCCTCCTCGAGGGGGCGTCGCCCTCTGACCCCGCCCAGAGACCCCCCCACACCGTCTCCGGACCTGTGTGGACACTCAGGACCACCTCCCGACCTCACGGCCCCTAACCGTCACCCCGTCCTCGAAGTGGGCTCCTTGTTACCCACCTTGGGCTCGGTTGTGGGCGTCTGCGGGCCGTCTTCCTGCCTCTTCCCCGGCCTGCCTCCCCGCTGGGGACGGTGTTTCCCGCAGGATTTAGCAGGATTCACCACCGCTCCGCGTCCCCGGGCGCCACCTCCCGCCCCGGCATCCCCGGGTGGGCTCTGGGTTTCCCTGCATCTCACCCAGAGCCTGGCACGTGCGGACGCTTCCTGGAAACCAAATCCTTCATTCAACAGCAAGGACTGATTTCCGTGCTGCCCTCAGACAGGATGAAAAACACTCCGCCTGGGCTGTTGGATCAGACAAGGCTCCCTGCCCCAGCCCGGCATCTCCTTGGCCTTGCCTGCTGCCACTGTGATGCCCCAGACACCCCGGGCCAACAGGCCCATGCTGGGTGTCCGAGCCTCAGCGGCTCATTCTAGTCCCTCTCCATTCAGACGCATCTGTGACCTGGGGGCACGACACCTGCCCGGGGCACCAGCCAGGCTCCAGAAAGAAGAGGCCCCACTTCCCAGGTGGCTCAGCTGGTAAAGAATCCGCCTGAATTGCAGGAGACCTGGGTTCAATCCTTGGTTCGGGAAGATTCCCCTAGAGAAAGAAATGGCTACCCACTCCAGTATTAGGGCTTCCCTGGTGGCTCGGATGGTAAAGAATCTGCCTACAATGCAGGAGACCTGGGTTTGAGCCTTGGGTCGGAAAATCCCCTGAAGAAGGAAATGGCAGCCCACTCCAGTATTCTTGCCTGGAGAATTCCATGGACAGAGAGGCCTGGTGGGCTACAGTCCATGGGACTGCAAAGAGTCAGACACGACTGAGCGGCTAACACTTTCAAGTTCATACTTCCAGCACGTGGAGGGGGGCACAAAGCCTTCTGCACTCAGAATGACCTTTATCCTAAGTGTGTGCATGCGCTAAGTCACTTCAGTTGTGTCTGACTCTGTGACCCCCATGGACTGCAGTCCACAAGGCTCCTCTGCCCATGGGATTCTCCAGGCAAGAATCCTGGAGTGGGTTACTGTCCCCTCCTCCTCCACGGCATGTTTCCAACCCAGGGATCGAACCTGCATCCCTTGTGTCTCCTGCATTGGGAGGCAGGTTCTTTACCTCTAGCAGCAGACCCCCCACTTAATTCCTAAAGCCACGCTACGGAGACGAGAGATGAGGATTCATTTTTAAAACCCACTTTCTTGTAACCTAGAAACAAGCTCAAGAAAAGCCAGACTGAACATCATCATGGGTGGGAAGAGAGAGTTTTCGCCAAAGAAAACACTCTGACTTGAATTCTCTTCTTTCTGGAGAATCGACAGCAGCCTCTGTGTGGATCGGACCCGGAAAGCTGCCACGTGCCGGCGGGTGGCACGGCCACGCCTGTGTGCCCGTGGAGAAGGGGGCGCAGGCTGACTGCGTCGGGTGCTTACAGACGCTGGAGCCAAATTAGGACTTATCAGCACGTTCATTACCTAAAAATAAACTAGCTTTTCTTTGCTTCATCAAAAAATCAGATTATAGAGTACGCCGCCTTACTTGCAGAATAAAGTGTTTTTATTCTTAGACAAGTGAGGACAATGAGAACTGTTACATAACGTGTCAGCGTGTGGATGGGCCGGTTATGGAAGCAGATTGTTCCCCGTGATGAGGGTGATCTGGTTTCCCCGCTGCAGAGAGTCAGTGGATGGCCACGGAGAATACACAGTCCCGAGATTCAGGATGCAAAGCGAGGCGCATCTCTTGCCAGCCTTCTAGACCGGTGGCTCTCTGCAGGATGGCCGCTTTCCCTCAGACACCCCGAGACCAGGGCTGGTACCCCCTCCACCCAATCTGCAGCCAAGGCCCCACATTTCGTGCATTCACAGTGTGGGCCTGACCCCCAGCCCTAGGCGGGCATCCTGCTGACCCCAGTGGGGAGCAGAGCTGAGCCCACCGCCCACCCAAGGAGGTCGCTGAAGTGAGGAAGGGGTGGCCACACCGCACGGCCTGAGGGACCACCGTCCCCTCCAACGCCGGCCATCCGCCCAGGGTCCCTGGAGCAGCCGCGCTCCAGGCTGGCTGGCTGCACCCTCGGGGGGCTTCCCGAGCACCCTCGTGGCCCACAATCCGCTAGAACAAGTCACAGAGCTCAGGGCAGCGCGGTTCCTACGATCACAGGTTCGTGAAAACAAACGGATGCATCTCTTCCTTTCCAGCCGAGGCAGGCACGTGAGACAGGGTGGGAGCGTCCACGCGTCCACAGCAGTGCAGCCCTGTCCTCAGGACATGTCACCCCCCGCCCCGCCGATGGGGTCCCTGCCCGGGGCGCCAGGCTCAGCCGCAGCCTGCCAGTGTGTGCGGTGGCTTCGTGGCAGGCGTGGCTGAGTCGCCACCCCATCTCCAGTGCTCTGTCCCCCCGGGGTCAGGCCGGCCTCTCTGCGGCCAGTCCCCCACCCGAGTCATCGTGTGGGTGTGACCTGCCCCCCGCCCCGTCACAAGACACGCCTGTACTTGGGACACTCCACGGCTCAGCAGGGACCTCCCAGGCACCTGGTCTCTCTCTGGGCTGGCCAAGCTCTGTGCTGCCCGGGTGGGTCCTGGTCAGGTTCCCCAGAGGAACAGAATCAGCCGGAGACCGACCGACTGACCAACTCACAGGAACTGGGGGCCGACACGTCCCGAGACGGCAGGCAGCCCTGGCCCAGCAGACTCTGTGCTGCCCACCAGAGGCTGCGTCCGTCAGGCCCGAGACCAGGGGTGGAGCCATCTCAGCTCAACTCCGAAGCAGGAGAAAGACAATTCCTCGGATCAAAGGTGGTCAGGGCAGGCACGAGGAATTCCCTTGACGGAAGGGTCAGCCTATTCCTTCTTCCTTCTGTTCAGGATGGACTGCAAAGGCCCGCCCAAGGAAAGAATCTGCCCACCATGCTGGAGACCCGGGTCATATCCCTGAATCGGGAAGATCCCCTGGAGAAGGGAATGGCACCACTCCAGTATTCTGGCCGGGAGAATCCCATGGACAGAGGAGCGGTCTGCGGGATTGCAAAGGGTCGGACACGACTGAGAGACACTTTCACCCTCACCCTTACTAGGGAGGGACTGTGGTCCCCTCAGTCCACGCCCCCCACCCAGCAACCTCGTCCCGAAACATCCAGAATAACATATCACCGCCTCCCGACACCCAGCGGCCCCTTAAGCTGACACGTAAAATGGGCCGGGCCTGACCTCCCCACGGTCTGAGTGACCCCCATCCCGAGCCTGCAGCCCACCCTGGGTGGGGTGAGCCGCGCCGGGGGCTGCCTGGTCCGGGTCGGAACAAGCTGAGCGTCGAGAACGCAAGCTCCTGGGGCCCGGTCTCAGCTCAGGGGCTGCTCCCTCCTGAGGCAGGAAAACAAGCTTCAGGGACCCAACACGGAGCACAAGCATTTCAGAATACCTTTATTTCCTCTCACCGGGTGGTCACTCCACAAAATATTTTGACGGCCGCTCCCCGGCCGCCCCACCGCGGTCAGACTTTTCCTCCCATCGTCACCCAGCCTCTGCCTCGTGCCTCAGTCCTCTGTTTCCTCCTCGTCTGTCACTAACAGACTCACTGGATTTAAGATAAAACAGACAGAAGTGGGTTTTGAGTGGGACTCTCGGCCACCCCAGGGGGAGACCCTCCAGGGCCTGTGGATGCAGCTGCAGGGACGCGATTCACTCAGAAACGCGCTTGGTGGTTGGGTCTCTGCCCACCCCCCTGCACCGGGGTCTGTCCGCTGAGTCCTGGGGCCGGAGCCTCTGCAGCCCCCCAGGTAGCACCCCTGCAGGAGGCGGGCGCCAGGCCTGCAGGCCCCCCGGGGCCGTGTCCAGGTCCCAGAGGACAGCCAGGCAGGCCACTCACTGCCCCGTGGGATGGTGAGAGCCTGACGCTGGCTCCCACCACCCGCGGCCCAGGACAGCTAGTCACCGTGGCCGCGCCTCCTCAAACCTGCCGGGGGCTCCGGCCAAAGCCACCCGCCTGCGAGGACAAGGGGCTTCCTGGGAACCAGCGTGGGTGGGACACATCCTGGGCCGCGGGCGCTGTAGGAGGTGGCGACGCTCTGAGCCCGCCAGCTTCCAGCCAGTGCCCAAGGGAGCTCAGCCCACCACCCTGTGCCCCCCACCTACCACCTGCCCAGACCTGGGGCTGGGGGCACAGGCGGGGGCAGGAAAGGGAGGAATGCTGCGGACGGAAGCCGTGCCAATGTGACATGGGCAGAGCCCACTTTGGAAGCCCACCCTCTGGGTCGGAGAAGACAGACGGCGCTTCTGTCCAGACTAGCAGGCCAGCATTGCACGCGGGGGCCGGGGTGAAGGCTGAGGGTCTCTAGCAGAGCCGCACTCGGCAGCAATGAAGCCGGTGGGCCTGCCGCCTTACCCTCCTCCCCGCCGCTCTCCTGGGACTGTGGGGCCTCCATACTCGGGGCCTGCGAGCCTGCCCCCACGCTGCTGGGCAGCTGCGTCTCCACCTGGACACTGGACTTGGCTGACAGAGGCGCCTCCGTGGGGGATTCCTTTCCTCTCCTGCTCTCCTGGATGACTCTGATGGGCAGAGAGAGAAGGATGGGGACCCCCAGGGGCCGCCCGGCCTTCCACCAGGATGCACCCGCGGCATCACAGTGTTCACAACCCTGCCGGCGGGTTTGAAGGAGAAACGCTCTGTCATCTCAGCTTTGTGGAGCTCCAGACTCACTGGGCACATGGCATCCGGGCTCCCACACACACCAGGGAGCGGGCCGCATGTGCGTGGCCCACGGTCACGGCCAGGCCGGGCCACAGAGGTGCCACCTGGCTCCACTTGGAGGAGGAACAGGCTTTTTCCTCACCGTTGGACAGAGTGGTTCAAGCAGCCTCACCAGCTTCCGTTCACAGCACAGGGGCCGGGGCCCCGAGTGCAGGCTGCAGCCTGGCGCTGCCTATGAACCGCGGGCAGCTGCGGGGCCTCGTGGCCGTGTCCTGACCACTAACACACACCCGGATTCAGGCCTGAGCACACGACCGCTGCAGGCCGAGGGATGAGCCACTGGGTGGGGCCTGGCGGCCTGCAGACCAGCGCCCGCTGGCCATGAGGCTGAGACGCCAGGAGCCAGGCTGGCATCGGCCCCGAGGGTTCTGGGCAGGAACACACGCACCCTGGCCAGCTCGTGCCCGCAGACGGCCCTCCTCGTCGCCCACGCTGCAGCGAGGCGGGGGGCCGCCCGCTCACAGCACCCTGCTCCTGTCCCCTCGGGCCCGCAGTGAGGTTCAGGGAAGGAAAGCGCTGACCTGTAAATGATGGTGATGACAAAGGCTCCGGCGATGATCACGATCAGAGCAGAGAATACCTGCACGTAAGCTGGAAAACAGTTCCTGGGCGTCACTGCAGGCCAGCGTCTCCCCAGAGCCGCCTGCCTCCCCGGGGTGCCCACAGCCCCCACCCGCCTGCCCTCTATACCCCCCGCCTGGCTCAGCCGCAGGCTCCGGCCTCTGCACCTTCCTCCCCGAGAAGGGCGGCCATGGACCTGAGTGGGGGCTCCCGAGGACCGTCGTGATGGGGAGGGCCGTCCATCTAGCCAGACACTCTGTCCATCTGTCCCAGAGTCAGCAGCACCCAGCCTCCTGGGACCTGGGCCGCCCCCTGCCCTGGCCTCCCTGGAAATAGTCCCTCAATACACAGGTCAGTTGTCCCAAGACATTAGGAGGCACTTTCAGGTGACAAATTCCACAGGTCTGACTGCAACTTTCGTGAACCAAGCACTCCTTTATCCGCAAGGGGTGGCCGCTGCGCCTGGCAGATCCCACCTTCTCTGGACGAGCCCCCAAGGGAAGGCCCAGCGTCTCTCAAGGCGACTCAGGGCAGCCACGCCCCCCCGAGTGTCCCGGTGCGGGAGCACCCCTCTCGGGTGTGAATTCTCAGCCCTTCCCCACTCCTGGGAAGGAGAGAGAGGGGGGAGTTGGGCAACCCCCAGGCCTTCCGGGGGGGGGGTCCTCCACCTCGGGGGACCTCGCGGTGCCCAGGCTCACACGCGGAGCCAGGGGGCCAGCCTTCCCTACAGACTGACGCTGGGCCTCCGTCTGCCAGCCGGCTCGAGACTCGGGCGACTGAAAGGCAGGACCCGCATCCCCCGGGCCCAGGAGCTCTGCGTGGGCACCCTCCGTGGAGGCACTCGGACCACCCCCCACCCCGGTTCTGTCCCCATGCTCTCGTGAGGCTCAGGCCAGGATGTAAAGCAGCGAGGCGGGCCGGCGGGCCCACATGGTGCCCCACGCAAGGCGCTCGAGCCCTGACCCGGGCTGGCCCATCCACAAGCTCAGCGGGCCTCCGTGCTGACTGTCTTTCCCGCTTTCTCCAAGCGACAGAGCAGCCGGCTGGCGAACGCTGACCCGACTTGTGACGTGACCTCTTCAGTCCCCTTGCTTCCTCCTCCCCCCGAGCTGTTTGCCCCTGACCCAGGGGCATCATCAGGCGTCCTCACTGGTGGGTCCCTGGGGCCACGGGGTCCCGGATGTGGGGCTCGTGTCAGGAAACGGAAGGGAATGACGCCATGCAGCTCGGCAAGCAGCAGCTGAGTATCCGGCCGGCTCTCAGGAGCGCGTTCACAGGCAGGGGGCGGATGCGGTGCTCGGGGGCAGCCGCAGCCCTGGCTGGGAGCTTCTTGCTGGAGGCGCGTCCTGGCAGCTGGCTTCTTTCTGGCCCCGACGCCTTGGCCGTGGAAAGGCGTTCACCTGGGCTCACCTCCTCGCCTCCAGGACTGTGATAACCTGCTCCAGTGTTTCTCACCCCCTGGTATGAACGCAGCGGTGTGGACGCTCCTGCGGTGACCTCTGAACCGGGCACTGCAGGGGGACACGACCTCCAAGGTCAGGGTCACCGCGGCTGCGGCCCGGCTGGCGCTGCAGCCGCTGGCCCCGGGGAAGAGCGTCTCACAGCTGCGAGCCAACCTGTGACATGGAGCAGACGTCTATGGGCACGCAGGGCTGACCCGCAGCGAAGTGGGAGCCTCGAAGCAGCCCGTCTAGCCCCGGGCTGGCCGCAGACGACCACCGCCTCCCGCAATCTTGACTGCGGTCTCACGAGCCCCGAGACCGAACCACGCAGCCAAGCCTCCGAGTTGCTGCTTAAAGCCAGTAAGCTCGGGACATGTATCACCTGGTGAGAGGTAACTGACGTGGGGCGGCTCCCAGACCCAGGTGCAGTCTGTGCGCTTCAAGCAGTGTCGAATGAATGGAATGGAAACCAAGTCTGAGAGTGAACTGGGTGACAGGAGGAAGCCCCCAGTGGCTCAGATGGTAAAGAATCCTCCTGCCGTGCGGGAGACCCAGGTTCAACCCCTGGGTCAGAAAGATCCCCGGGAGAAGGAAATGGCAACACACACTCCAGTGTTCCTGCCTGGAGAATCCCGTGGACAGAGGAGCCTGGCGGGCTGCAGTCCGTGGGGCCACAGAAGAGTCGGACCTGGCTAGGGCCTGAGCCAGCGTCACCCAGGTAGGAGCAGGCAGCCCGCACGTCCTTGCATTCCAAGCAGTGGCTATTCCTTACAGTGGTTTGCGTCCCGCCTCATGAAAGAAATTCAGAATCTATTTGTGCCCTGGTTTATGAAAGAAATTCAGAATCTAAATGTAAGTGGACCCCTGTTAGAGAGACACACAGATTTAGTCAGTGATTTAGTTTTCAGCTGTCGGTTATATCTCCTATATCTTGACGTGTACAAGTACTTTTCTTTCTTGAGGTCGAGCTCCTGAAGGCGGAGACTGAATCTCAGTAATTCTCTCTGCACAGTCTCTAGCCAGCATCTATTAGTGGCAAGCAATATGTACAATTTATCATATAACACATATTATGACTGATCACTCAGAAACAGCAGCAATTGAAAGAATATCTTGGCAAAGCCTCCCCCAGATAGTTGAACAAAAGTTTTGAAATTGTCTCAGCAAGTCCCACAAAGAAACTGAAGTCAAACACTTAGGGGAAAAAAAATGACAGGTTAAATAGTGTACCCTAAACTCAAGACTGAAGACTGAAAGCAAGTCATTCTCTCTGAATTCCCATTTCTCCTCAAAGATCTAATGCTAATTCCCCAAGTTCATGTTCTTAATAATACAGATTATGCCATAACACAAAGTGCACTTCAAACCAGCCAATTTAAGAAGTTGGTGAAAGGTTTTCATAACATGGAATTATGAGCACAAAGAACTCATAATACGCTGTCACGGAACACTACCACTTACAGCACAAAGCTTTGCGCGCCGTCTTGAACGAGAAAATGTCAAAGAAACGAAAACTACCGAGGGCGCAGTGAGAGTCCAACGCAGGGCTCACTGCCCAGACTCTGCCCACGGACGGGCCACGCTCGCAAACGCGAGAGAAGTCGGAGAAAAGGCCCAGCCCACACGACTCGTGTGTTGTAACTGAAAGGATGGAAAAAGGCTCAGTCCTCGCCTCCAGGCAAAAAATGACAGGCCCACTTGTAGAACAACGAGCCCTCTTCAAGGACAGAAAATTCCTGGGTTTGTGTTCTTTTCTAGGTTCCTTAGGGACACTAATAATTTAGGTGCTAAAAAGAATAAGGCTTATTTTTCAAATAAATGATAGGCATAAGGTGATGGTACTAATTCACATGATGTCTGAAACACAAACATTTACAAATGGCCAGCTCCCACCAGGAAACTCTGATGAGAAGATGCTCAGGGACGGAACAGACGAAAGAAGAAAAAGCATCAGCTTGAGTTTCTGTTCTCTCACTGGCTGCATTCTCCCTTGAATGGCCCATGTCACTGCTTTATGCTCTTTGGGCTCCATTTCATTAGGATGTGAGCAAACAGGGATAATTAACAGCCAAAACTATGACCTGATTGATGCTGGGAAAGACTGAAGGTGGGAGGAGAAGGGGACAGCAGAGATTGAGATGGTTGGATGGCATCACCAACTCAACAGACATGAGTTTGAGCAAGCTCTGGGAGTTGGTGAAGGACAAGGAAGCCTGGCGTGCTGCAGTCCATGGGGTCACAGAGTCAGACAGGACTGAGTGGCTGAAAAACAACGGAGTGACTTGTCCTGTGACTTCACCTGGGAATTTAACGTCTTTTGCATCTTTATATGTGGAAGATTGAAGAGCAAACCCACTACCCTTTGGATGTTAATGTTTCCTGCTTTTAGGAGCTTCCCACGGTAAATGTCTCAGAAAAACTAAGCTGCATATGTGCTTAGGACAACAAAGTCTTCTAGGAAGAAAAACTCCATGATGGAGATGAAGTGAACTAGACTGGCTGCTCTCTAAATAGTGAGATGTGTCCAACCATTAAAACTGCAAAATGAAAACAAAAGGATGAAAAATGCAAAAAGCAGCAAATTACAGTCGGCTGGAAACAATCAGAGGCGATTGCTGAAATCACAACGGCTGAAGGGGCCGAGAGCAGCTCGGGGCAAACAACAGGCTGATCAGAGAGCTTCTCGGGAAACCCTGGGGAGTGACCGTCTCCAGGGAGACGTGGAGACCGGTGACACAGCCCGTGGAAGGCAGAAAGCCTGGGGAGTGACCGTCTCCAGGGAGATGTGGAGAGCCGTGACACAGCCTGTGGAGGGCAGAAAGCCTGGGGAGTGACCGTCTCCAGGGAGACGTGGAGATGGTGACACAGCCCATGGAGGGCACGGAGCATCCCTGGGAGGGCAGAGGCGGTCCCAGGCTCACCCTGCTGGCTGACCTTCAGGTTCTGTGAAAGCAGGAAGCGGAGACTAAGGCAGAGCTGTGGACCCCCTGGCTGACGCTGGGTCCCAGCCCACACACAGGGCCCTTGGCACAGACCGGGAGATGATTATTTCCAGGCGTCTATGGAGGCGTCTGTCCAGACACTAGCTGACCGCCAGGCTGACCAAGCAGAGCCTTCAGTGAGCACGCACTGTGAAGGAGAGACGTTACAGAATCCACTCAGAAAAGTCATCGTTAGACAGTGACCCAGCCACAGCAAGAGGTTTAGCAGGCAGGAGAACCTGGTTTTCAGGGTTGCCACATTACATAATTTAAATGTCTGGTTTTCAACAACAAAAAAGATATGACACGCGCAAAGAAACAAGAAAATATGGCCATGTACATGATATGTGAAAGGCCATCAATAGAAATGGTCCCTCAGGAAGCCCCGATATTAGACTGACTGGGCATAGACTTCATTGTAAACAGCTTCAGAGAACTAAAGGAAGCCATATCTGAAGAACACAGTATGAGAACGGTATCTCACCAATAAAAAGATAGAAATTATTTAATTAAAAAAAGAACCAGATAGAAATTCTGAAGTTGAAAGTATAATCCTGGAAATGAAAGCCTCACCAGAGGAGCAAACTGCTCGATTTGAGCCACAAAAGAAAAGAATCAACAAAGCCAAGTCCACCGAGAGCGTGCCGTCCGAGTGTCAGAGAGAGACAGAGTCAGGAAACATTAACCTCAGAGATCTGGGGGATGCCACTGCTGCAGTTCAGCCGCTCAGCCGTGTCCAACTCCGTGCAACCCCATGGACAGCAGCATGCCAGGCCTCCCATCTGTCACCAACTCCCAGAGCTTACTCAAGCTCATTCATGTCCATCACGTTGGTGATGCCATCCAACCATCTCAGCCTCTGTCGCCCCCTTCTCCTCCCTCCTTCATTCTTTCCCAGCATCAGGGTCTTTTCCAATGGAGTGTCCCAAATGTACAGCCTCTTTTCTGCCTCTTTTTGAGCCAAACTGACTCCTCTTTTGCCCTAAATACCAAATCTTCACCCCAAGGGAAGGCACTGCTCCCCATTTGGCTGAATCCAGATCTCGCCGATGCTTTAGCTTCTTGAACTATTTTGCCCAGAACATCACTTTCTTGAAGGCACTGGAGTGACATTTTGAGTGGGATCGGCTGCCCCCTGGGGCAGTGTGCCTGACTTCCCAGCTCCAGGAGCAAGAAGGCAGGTCTTGGGGGTAGGGGGCTGAGACCCCTGGGGCCACAGAGGAGACCTGGCGGGCCACAGCACGCAGCATGCCCCCTGGGGGGTGAGGGTGGGGTGGGGGCAGGGCCGGGGGCCTGGGACACATTTCCCAAAGCATCCGAGCTGTTGAGTGCCCGCGGCCAGGGCCAGGGGCTCTTTCCTGCGTCCAGTGAGGCCTCCTGCAGACTGCCCCTCCCTAACGTCCTCCCCAGCGTCCTCAAGCCCTCTGCCGGGTTTCTAAAAGGGATGCATATGGGCCAGGAAAATGCATCTATGACCAAGTGGAGCTTGAGGGCTTGGAGACACTAATGCAGAAGAGCCCAGAGGCAGGAAACCCGGGAAGCGCTGTCGGAGCGGCCCTTGTGGGCCAGGCTTGTGGCTCACCTCTCCCTCCCCACCCCCACCCCACTTCAGGCCGCCCCCGAGGTCTGCTTCCCCGGGCGCCCCTGCGCTGCCTGACCTGGGGGCGTGGCACTCCGTGGCTCGGGCCCCGCACTCCCGGGTGTTCCTGCCCGCCCTACCCCGACTCCAGGCTCGTCCCCAAGCTCAGGATGGGAAGCAGGACTCAGTGCCGGGTTGACATCTTTCCGACCCCTGACGGCCCCTGTGGGGCTGGGGCACCCTTGCGCATGGTGCAAGGGCTCCAGCCCGAGCCGGCTCTTTCTGCGGACCTAGCAGCTCCAGCTCAGCATTCTACGCCCCTAGGATTGACGGAGCTCAAAGAAGCCGCTCCAATAGCGCGTAGGCCCGCTGGGCAGTGAACGTCCCCCGGCAGCGGAAGGCCCACAGCCAGCCCCTCCAAGCCCTCTTTTCCGGGCCACCCCGAGCAGGGCGACGTGGCAGAGGACGTGGAAGGAGGCCCATCCAACAAAGGGGACCCGGGTGAGGGGAGCCGTCCCAGGCCCACGGGGCTCTGCCGGCCCGGCTGCCCGGCCGCGTACTCACTGGGCACGGCCTTCTCGTAGCAGATGCCTTTATAGAAGCAGCAGCCGAGCTCCTTGCAGCGATCCCGGCTGACGTTGTAGTCGCATATGTCGTACAGCGGGATGTCGCACACTGCAAGGCAGACACGCGAGGGCGTCACCCGCGGCCACGGCCCCGCCGACTCGGAGGAGTGTGACTCGGTGCGTCACACAGACCTCACTCTGAGAGTCCCACTGGAAAGAATGCGATTTCTGAACAAATTAGTGTCACGTTAATTACACAGGATAACGCAGGGTCCTCCGGTGACCAAGGAACTAACGCATCTCGGCAAGAGCTCGCCAGGCTCCGCGCTCCACAGAGAGACCGGGAAACAAAGGTCTGACACCCTGGGCGCCCGGGAGCTGGGGCAGGAAGTGTTACCAAGTCACGTTTAAGCACAGGGTGCGTGAAAACGATGCCGCGGGTCATTTCAGAATTCAGAAGTCCACTGAGGACAGCTCAGGGCCCGGGTCTGTGGGCTGCATGGGTGGGCAGGGCCCTCAGGGGCCGCACCGCCCCCCTGGTCCCCTCCCCACCCTCTGCCTGTCTGGCTCCTGCAGCCGGGAGGCCTGCATCCTGGTTCCCAGAGGTGAAACCCAGGCTTAGAATGAGTCCAGAACACGACGTGTGCCTCGGAGCTGCTCACGTCCTGCAGGCCTGTGCCAGGGCTCCCCAGAAAGACTCTGGGGGGCAGGCTCCCCAGACAGACAGGGGAGGGCAGGCTCCCCAGAAAGATCCGGGGTGGGGGCAGGCTCCCCAGACAGAAGGTGGGGGTCAGGTTCCCCGGACAGATGGGGGGCGGGGGGAGGGCGAGGGTCAGCCTTCCCAGACAGACCCGGGTTGGGGGGCTGGCTCCCCAGACAGACTTGAGGGGACAGGATTCCCGGACAGCCTAGTGCAGGAGGGTATCAGGGTACCCGGGTCCCAGGCAGAGAGCCTCCTGAGGGGAGAAGCCCCCTTGGGACATCCCTGGGAAACCACCTGTAAGCCATCTTAGGGGTCTCCTTTATGCCCACTCTCCACTGCGGTGAAGCGAGGGCCCGGGGGTGGGGCCCAGGGCCCACCGGCGCTGCGGCCTTCCTGCCTTGGGAGCCTCTCTGGCCCCACCTAGGCCCGCAGCCCCGTCCTCCGGCTCAGGAGCACCCCAACCTCCCGGCGCTGAGTCTGGGGTCCCGGGTCCCTGGGCACGCTGGGGCGAGTCCTCCGAGGGGCCCCTGGACGGGTCACTCGATGGAGAGAGAGGAGGGAGGCGCGGGCAGGGTTGCAAAGGCCCAGTCCACAGGGCCCCTCGCGGTCCGCGTGTCCCCCGTCGTCGGGGACGCCCGCCGCCCCTGCAGCCTGGCCAGTCACCTGCAAACTTCTTCAGGAGGTGCGAGGGGGACTTCTTGAACTCAGGCGCATATCTCATCGTAGCAGCTGAAGGAGGACCGCGGGGTCACGGGGACCTGGGGAGAGAGCGGGTCAGCGCGGCGCCCCCGGCGTGGCCGGCGCGGGGGCGGGGGCGGCCGGCGGGGGCCCGGCCCCACCTGGCAGGCATGTCCCGGCCGAGCCGCGGCCACGCGCCTCACGTGCACAACAGCGCTCGGACCAAGCGAGGGACCGGCCAGCGCCCCACCCGCCACGGCTCCAGCCAGGGCAGGCCCGCCCGCCGACTATGACGTCACACAGGCCCCGTGACGTCACACAGAGGCCTGCGGCCGGAAGCAGCCTGCTTCCCCCAGCCCCTGCCTGCCGGACTCCTGCCCCGCTGCCCAGCCAGTCTCTGCAGAACTGGGTCCCGCAAGGCTGAGGCCCCGAGGCCCTGGGGTGAGGCAGGCCTGGTGAAGCTGAGAGCCCTGGAGGACCCGGCTTGCCTGCGGACGGCACGCAGTTCAGTTCAGCTCAGCCGCTCAGTCGTGTCCGGCTCTTTGCGACCCCAGGGACTGCAGCATGCCAGGCCTCCCTGCCCATCACCAACTCTCGGAGTTTGCTCAAACTCATGTCCTTTGAGTTGGTGATGCCACCCAACCATCTCATTCTCTGTCATCCTCTTCTCCTGCCTTCAGTCTTTCCCATCAGGGTCTTTTCCAATGAGTTGGCTCCTCACATCAGGTGGCCGAAGTATTGGAGTTTCAGCTTCGGCATCAGTCCCTCCAATGAACACCCAGGACTGATCTCCTTTAGGATGGACTGGTTGGATCTCCTTGCAGTCCAAGGACGGCAGGCAAGGAGAGGCGGGAGACCAAGCGGGAGCCCGCGAGCAGGTCACCGCGGGGGCTTCAGCCTTCACACTACGCGAAGTCAGGCGACAGAACAGGGTCTGTGCAGGGCAGAGAGTGAGCGCACTCTTCACAGCATCGTCCTGAAGGACTGTCAGCAGGCAAGAGTCAGCCTGGGATAACACGATCACCCGAGAGAAAATTAAAGGAGGGCTGTGACCGAACGCATTTCCTGTTGTTTTCATTACAGTTGGGGACTGGCAGCCCCACCGGACTTGGCGGGAGGGGAAACCAGGCTGGAGGGGCGGGCCCTGGGCTCCGAGTGGACAGGCAGGCCAGCACAGGTGCCCTCCCGCCGGGGCTGCGGTCCCCGTGAGGCTGCAGGGCAGCCCTGGATGGAGCGGCCTCGGTGCGTTGGGGACGGGGTTGTCGGGGGGAGAGGGGGTGTCAGTGTCCAGGGGAGGAGGGGACGGAGGGGACAGAGTCGCTCTGGCCCAGCGGGTGAAGACAGGAGGGAGCAGGAAGGCAGGCCGAGGGTGGACAGGGGCTCACGCTGGGAGCCATGGCCCGCGGGGAGCAGGTGCCAAGTCCAAGGAAGCTGAGGTCACTGGAGGTCAGGGCCGGTTGTGACGAGGAGCGGGGAGCCCCGGGGAGGGGAGCAGGCAGACGGTCGGCTGGGGCCGGCTCAGGGCCTCTGGGGCGGGGCCGCCTTGACCAGCGCCTAGTGGAGCACCGAGCTCGCGGGCCGCCCCTCCTCCGAGAAGCAGCTTTGCTCCCCTCCCCCCGCCCCCCGCCCCGACCACATGACCCAGCCTCCCTCACCCCGGTTTCCTCACCTGAAAGCAAGGTGATGATACACACACAGGCACGTGACTGCCCGTGCTGGGTGCCCAGTAACAAGCCCACGTCCAGGGGCTCAGAGGGTCAGGCGGGGTGTCCGGCAGCGCCCAGGGCCAGGCAGTCCCCTCTGTCCAGCGGTGCCCGGGGCCACGCTGCGGTCCACTGTGTGTAGCTCAGCCGTTGGACTGTATGATCCAGGGTCTACAGCATGCCATCAGCCCAGGGAGACCCCCAGCACCGTAAGCAGACACCCCCACCCCTCAGAGAGATCTCTAATCCACCCCGAGCCTGAATTCGCCTCTGGACACGTCCTGTCCATGGAATCTCACAACATGTGGACTTGGGTCTGGTGTATCCCACCTGCCGCGTTCAGGATGCATCCAGGGGGCAGGGGTGCCAGACCGCCCCACTTCATGGCTCCAGGACAGATGTCCACGTGGCAGA
The DNA here is from genome assembly GCA_015832495.2 of Alces alces. Classification (NCBI taxonomy): domain Eukaryota; kingdom Metazoa; phylum Chordata; class Mammalia; order Artiodactyla; family Cervidae; genus Alces; species Alces alces. The sequence goes on from JADEYB020000008.1 coordinate 1,570,026, forward strand.
CATCTGCTGATCCGTCTGTCCGCTGACGGACATCTGGGCAGTCCCACTTCTTCGGCCACTACGTGTAACGCCGCTGTGGACGTCCACGTACAGGTTTCGTGTGCACGTGGGTTCCCACCTCCCGCGGACACAGCCTGGCCACGGCCTCCCTGGCTCAGGCAGTGGCTCCTGGCTCCTGGCTTCCGAGGAGTGACCAGACTGTCCCCAGAGCGGCCAGTCCAGTTCACGTTGCCGCCAGGAGTGTCAGCAGCCAGGCCCCCTCCTGGGAACTGACTTCACACCACCATGCAGCGGGTTCAAGTTCATCAATGGACCAGCTTCCCGGGGAGCAGTGGGAAAGGTCACGTGCTGCCGTGAAGGGGCCGGGTCAGCACAGGGAAGCCGGGGAGGTGAGGGCGCTTGGGACAGACTCCCGGGGCAGGGCCCAAGGGTCGGCTCAGGCGGCTGGGGCAGGGCGCCCGGGTCACCGCAGTGTGGCAGGACCCGGAAAGAGCAGACGGACCGTCTCCCCCTCTGCCTGGGGACCCCAGGGTCTACTGCCCCCTTTCCTGACCGGCCAGGCCCAGCCTGCCGGGACCATGGGGAGCTCACGGGGGCCTGGGCCGGCATCTCCTGTTATTGGCCGAGCCCTTTCCCTTGTGACGTGATTTTAGCCGAGGAGACCCAGTCTGTCCTGGACCGAGAGGCCTTCCCGTGGGAACTGTGGGAGCCGCCCTGGCTTTTCTGAAACAGAAGATGCTCCTCCGAGACCCTCCCATGACCCCCTCCCCGGTCAGTGCCAGGGAGGGGAGGGTGGTTAGCTGGGAACCTAGAGCCACACGCAGGTGGCCTCTGCGAGGGCAGGTGCCCCAGGCCAGCGGGGGGACGGGCCAGCGCTGGAGCTGAGTCTACACTCCCCCGGGACAGGTGGAACGGTATCTCCCAGAAAGTCCGTTCCAGTCCTGAACCCGAGTACCCGGGGAACATGAACCTGACTGAAGCAGACAGGTTTTGCAGACGCCATCAGTTTGAGGTCTAACCCAATGTGACGGGTGTCCCTCCAGGGAGAGGGAACAGAACCACGGGCTGGAGGGCGCAGGGTGGACAGATGGACACGCGCCAACAGAGGCTGAGCCCGAGACCCCGGAACGTGCCACCACGGGGGCTGGAAGGGGACCCCTGCCAGGGCCTCCAGAGGGACAGGCCGCCGACATGTGGGCTCCAGACTTCAGGCCTCAGGACCCTGAGATGAGGCTCTGCCGTCAGAACCCACCCAGTTCACCGCCCCTGCTACAGCGGCCTCAGGAAACCAGCGCTCTGTCAGCTGTTTTGCTGGACAGTAACGGGAAGGGAGCCTCACACCCTGGCAGGCTCTAACCCGGCTCTTACGAGAGAAGACAAACCCAAGGGCAGTGGGTTAGAGGTGGGGGGCCTGGGTCCCACCGTGCACCCCACCCTCCCAGCCCAGGACAGCAGTCAGACACAGCTGACCGCAGGGACCCCCAGCGTCCGCTCCTGCAGGGGCGCCACGCTCAGGGGCGTCCCACCTTCACCCCTCTTCCACTTCCACGCCGATCACGTTTGTTCACAAGTAAAACCGAGTTAAACACTGCGTCTGAGAGAGAAGTTAAAATGGGGTGACTGCAGCCCCGACGGAGCCCAGGGGACCGGCACCCAGCAGTGTGTGAGGAAAGGTGTCTCAGTCGCCCCTGGAGGTCCAGTGGCCAAGATCCACGCTCCCAAAATGCAGGGGGAGGGGTTCGATCCCTGGTCAGGGAACTCAGCGCCTGCACACAGCATGGCGTGACCAGAGAAAAAACTTAAACCTGGGCCAGAGGCATGTTGGTGCCACCTGCACTCGAGGAAGCCTCCCAAAGGGCAGACGTCCCGCCACGTGTCTCCCTGAGGTCTGACCCAGAGTTGACGACCGGGGCGCCTGGGGCGTCTGACGGAACACGTCCTCCAACACGGAGCCCTGGG
>JADEYB020000008.1:1572027-1603960 GCA_015832495.2 Alces alces
CTGACGGAACACGTCCTCCAACACGGAGCCCTGGGCCACGTGTCTCCCTGAGGTCTGACCCAGAGATGACGGCAGGGGCGCCGGGGGCGCCTGACGGAACACGTCCTCCAACACGGAGCCCCGGGGCCATGTGTCTCCCTGAGGTCTGACCCAGAGATGACGACCGGGGCGCCCGGGGTGTCTGACAGAACACGTCCTCCAACACGGAGCCCTGGGCCGTGACCCTGACTGCACCATCAGCTCCGTCCTCTGGGGAAGGCAGCTCCGGGGGAGGGGGCGGACGTTCTGGGAGCCCTGTCCCCCCAACCTGGCCTGGCTGCTCCCTAAACACCTGCCTCCTCCAGCAGGATGGAGTGGAGGGAAGGGCGAGGCCACCTGCTCCTGCCTCGCAACGCTGAAGGGCCCACGGGACCCACGGAGAGGCGTCTGCCCTCCACCAAGCCCCACCCAGGGTCTGCCTGGACTTCCAGGGGTGAGAGCCTTCGGCCCCTGGACGGCAGCCTTTCCTTCCCGCTCCCTTCCCCCAGACTCGTTCTCATTTTTCATGTGTGCTAAATCACTTCAGTCATCTCTGAGTCTGTGACCCCACAGGCCATAGCCCGCCAGGCTCCTCTGTCTACGGGATTCTCGAGGCAAGAACACTGGTGTGGGTTGCCATGCCCTCCTCCAGGGGATCTTCCCGACGCGGGGATGGACCCTGCATCTTATGTCTCCTGCACTGGCAGGCGGGTTCTTTACCCCAAGTGCCACCTGGGAAGCCCTTCTCCCAGACTTTGTTTTCTAACTTATCTTCAAATATTCCCAAACTTGATTTTAAAGATAAATGTGATATTTTCCAGCATCAAAAGTTCACACCAGAATTTTAAAATTAAAAAAAAACTTCAAAAGAAATGATGAAGGTACACACATGCAGAAAAAAAAAATCACAGACAATAAAGTGACATGTTTATAACATAAGAAAAATAGTCAGTTTAATAATTACAACCACAGAGCGTGAGTAGTCAAGACCAGGACACCGGGGGGCGGGGGCGGGGGGCGGCGGCGTTCGTGGAGGACCCCCACGGCTGTGAACGGGAGCCCGCGGGGAGTCCCCGAGAATGGTTCAACCTGCCGCAGAGCACGCCTCCCGGCCGCGGATAGCTCCGGTACGTCCCCTCCCACCCGGGCCAGGACGTCGCTGCGTTTCCTCGTCCGTGGAAGGTCGGGCAGAGGCGACTCCAGCAGGCAGACGGCCCCTTCCTGACGTCCCCTGGAGACACGGGGGCAGTCCGCTGGCAACAGGGCGGGTCTGTAGAAAGAACCGCTCAGAGGCATCATCTCTGCTCCCGAGAAAGCTCAGTAAAAGCCCTGGCGCCCGGGAAGGACGCGTCACGCAAGCACGTCGACGGCCACCCCTGGGGCGGAGGGGCGGTGAGAAGGCGGGATGTGCGCCCCCTCGGTGCGGCAGGTTCTGCGGGCGCCCCGTCGGGGTGTGGGCGGCAGGCCCGCCCGCCACAAAGTGCTGGAGAGTCAGGCGATGACTGGTTCCTGAGTTAGAATTTGCTCGAGACCGCAAACTTCAGCGCACCGATCGGATTGTTCCCACTGCGAGGTCTCACGTGTCACCAAAGGGACTGCTGTGGAAACAGGGCTCACCAAACACTGCAACATCGTTTCCAGCCCCACCAGCAACGAAGAAAACAAAACGCTGAGCACAGGAAGCCGGCAGTGGCCGTTACAAGGTCAGGCGTCCTCACGGTCGTCAAGGCCCGGACACCCCCCGGAGCGTGGGAGGTTGAGGGTGCGGCAGGGGCAGACCGGGTGCCCAGACCAGCTGCTCCAGCTCAGGGGCGTCCGGCCAATGCAGACAGAGGAGCGCAGGCCACAGTTGCGTCTGATACCATGCAGGCATTTCCAAGATGCCCGATTCAGGGGCTGGGGTTTGGGCTTTTAAAGACATGATGCTTGTCCTCTACAAATTCATCTCACTTTACAAACGACCTCTTCAGAACAGCGGGGCGCAGGAGCAGGTCCCGTGAGCCGGCTGGACCCCAGGCCCCCTCCTCCAGGCCCTGGCCATGTGGACTCGGCGTGGGGTGGGGTGGGGGGCCCAGTCGTGAGCCCCACTCCTTGGGGAGTCTCAGGCGTGTTCTATTGCTTGATTCATGCAGACACTGCCTCCTCAGCGAGCACGGAAGGCCTGCCCGCGCCCGACAGGATGGCAGGTTTTGTAGCCAGAGCAGCCTCAGGCAGAGAGCCCGCCTGCGCCCGGCAGCGCGTCCTCACGGGCTGCAGTGACGTGCAATAAATAACACACTTTATTTACAGGCTTCAGGGAGCTCACGCCTTCAGGGAGGATGGGACAGTGCAATTGGCTGAGTTCCCAGGCCAACCCCAGCCAGGCACCCTCCGCCACGCACGTGCTCACACAAGGCGGGCGTGCGCACACCCATCATGGGGCCCGCTGGCAGCAGACGTGGCCTCGGGGTTCAGCCCGAGTGCTGCACGTGGCCTGTGACCCCGCTCGACCAGGAGACTGTGGGGGACGGGCCCCTGCAGGTCTAAGCAGGTGAGCCTCAGGCAGACACCGCGGGAGGTGTTTCTGGAGCGCGGCGACAGAGCAGGCACCCCCAGAAACAGCTGTGGGTCTGCAGCCTCCAGTCCCCACGAGTGGTGAGCACACGCCCCAGGGCGCGGGAGCAGGGAGGTGAGCGAGGGGGACTGCAGCCCAGCAGTCAGCCCAGACAGAAACACCGCCGTGTGCGTCCAGAACAGGGCATTTACAGGGAACGTACATGTAACATTGACACGTATTCACTCGGAGCCCGTGAGTCCAGACGCCATCACCACACTTATTGCGGAACGAGGTACTGGGTGCGGGGGGGACGTGGTCTGGGCTCGGCCTGGAGCTCACGGCCGCCCAGCTGCAGTCTCCACGCACAGCCCCGCCTGCAGCCTGAGCGTCAGGGGCGGGGGTCGTGGGGCTCTGGCTCAGGCTCAGTCTTGGAAGCGGTCTTGACGGAGCACCAGGACACCCCTCAGAGGTTCGTCTCATCCCAAGCAGGGTCGTTCATGTTCTTGAGCACCTTCCTCACCAGCTTCTCCAGGTCTTTGCGGGCTCTCTGCTCCTCCTCCAGAGACTTCTTCATCTTCTTGTTGTCCTGCGGGAGAGGCAGACCGCAGGGGGTTAACCGCCATTGGCACCAAAGGGGCCCCTCCCCGAGGAGACGGGGCTGCACTGAAGGGGCCCGCTCTGCACCACGGCCAGGGGCGCGGCTGACGGGACCCCTGAGGGTCTAAGATGCAGGGTGGCTTCTGGCGCCAGGACAACCCACAGACAGAGCAGGCCCGGCACTCCACTTACGACTGTGAACCAGAGAATCTACAAAACACAGCGTGAGAGTGGCCGAAAGGAACGGGCCAGGGCTCACATTCCTCCTGCTCTCCCGCACCTGCGACAGTCTCCACAGTGCTAAGGGGCACAGAGACGGGGAGTCGGGGCCCCGTCGCCCCCCACCGCGGTCGATGCCAGCACGGCAGTGAGTCAGGGGCCCCGTCATCCCCCACCACGGTCCATGTCAGCGCGGCCCCTGGACGGGCAGAGCGGCAGGCGGCCGGCCGGGGGCAGCTATGGGTGCGTGGCCGGTGCCCTGCCGTCCGTCCAGCCCAGGCCAGCCGCGAGCTGCGTCTCACACACGAAAGCCACTGACACAAACGATGCAGCTCATACAAGTCTGCTTGGCGAGGCAGCCCAGTCTAACTGGCTTTTTGATGGGTCTTCTCAAGAACCAGGACCACACGCTATACCGGAGTGACAGAGAACAGTCCCTGTTGGCACCCAACGAGACGTCTGACCAGAAGCAACTTCAGGTGTTTTCACAATTGTTCTGGGAGAATCTGAGATGTCTGATGACGCCCAGACAGGGCAGTGGAGAGAATGCTTGGCAAGTCGCCTTAAAGACGCACTTCCTGTCTCTCATTCACAGGCCCACTGCTGATCTGCTGCTGATCTAGACCCCGAGAAGAGGCTCCTGTTCTGGCCTCATGGTGCTCGTGGACAGTTGGCTTCAGGTCTAACACCGTGGTTTCCTCATCGGCCCCATTCAAACGATTACAGACAGATGACAACCCACCTGTCGTAACTCCTGGACTTCATCTTTTAGCGCATACACGGTGTCGACGAGACTCCTAGACAGAGAGGGGGGCACCCTGAACAAGGATGGCGAGCACCCCACTTCACCTCACGCCCGCTGCCCGCCCTGCCCGCGCCCACCCGCCCCGCGCACCCAGGCCCAGCTCCAGGAAGGCCCAATTCCACGCACGGGGTGTGGACCTCAGCCAGGAAGCCCTCCCCGCCACAGACACTGAAAAACACTGAAACACAGCTTACTTTTCTTCTATCACTGTCTGACCGTTACTTTTAGTCTCTTCAACTATAATTTTCTCTTCTTCTGGAAGCAAAACTTGCGGGGCAGATTCTTTGCGTGAACCTGTCATCATTAAAAGAAAAAAAAGAAATCCACAGGTAAATACCACGGCAGAACTAAAAGAACTTGACTATACAATACTACTTAATTATTAATACTAAATTCCAGGTGTTAATTCCAGTATGTTAAGAAATACATCCTCTAGGTAAAATGGGGATGGGTAACCTTTACCAACTTCCTCTCCCTCTGCAGACTGAAGCCAAGTCTTCTTCAAGCCCAAAGCATGACAGGTGAAAGGAAATGTTAGCCTTTTTTTTTTTTGCAATTTATTGAGCTTCAGTTTATGAATCTGGATTATTGATCTTTTAAAAATTTTCAACACGTAGTACGTTGAAGATTCTGACCATATTGACTTGGGTATTTTGGGAGGAAATAATCAAACTTCTGCGCGATATTCAAATCAACCAAATTTTGTGCCATTTTATTCCAGGAATCTTAGAACAGAACCATCAGATCACGCAGAAGATATATTCCAACATTTATCATGTCAGTGAACTGGTCCTTAAAACATTTAACTCCAGAGCAACAGCTAAAAGTGTTACAGCACATGGTTAAGAAAAAGTTTATTACTGATCCTCTTATGAAAATAGTATTTACATTCCCTGGAATATAAACATTTTTCCAAAAGAAGGAACACTGTTTACAATATTAGAGGAATATTTATGTCATTTAACCAAGACCCAGCACAAAAGCTTACCCAGGACAGTGGCCAGAGAAACCGTCACTGCAGAACAGGTCTTCAGAAATTAACAAGAATCAAATCTCACTTAAGGGTGCAAGGAAGAACATCACCTTTTAGAGTTACGCAGCACTAACGTGCATCATTCCTAGTTTGGAAAAATGACATCAGATGCACATCTGAGGAGGGACGTGACCCGCCACAGAGCCCCTGTTAGTGGTTGCTGCGATAGACGCAGCTTTTTCTCAGATACAATCCACGCACTCTAACCACGGAGACGGCGCTTCGGCTCGCCCAACCTCGTCTTCTCTGCTTCACCCTCGGTTCACCTTCCCAAAGGTCCGTCACACTGGATGAGGGCCCCGGGCATCCTCACATGGCGGGAGCATTTGGTACGACATACGCTTTCAGGACGGGACTTAACGGTTCCACCAGCATCTCACTGCAAGCTCACCCTCCTCTGAACAGAACAGGGCTCGTGGCGGCTGTCGACGCTGCTGACATGGGGCTCCCATGACGCTCCTGACGTGGGGACGAAGCGCCCCCTTCACTCCCAGGGCGGCCAGCGACAGGGAGGAGGGTCTGGTTCACCGGGCCAGGTCCCCCTGCTGGCCGCCGTGCGGGCGTCTGCGAAGCCCCGCTCCAGCCCCGTCCCGCAGGTGGGAAGGCCGTGCTACACCCCAGCGTTGGGCCTGAGAGGGAGGAGGCCGCCCGGCCCGGAGAGGGACAGCACCATATTACAGCGCCAGCGTCTGGACAGACGAGTTTCCTATACGAGCCAAGGCACGGCGTCTGAGTGTCCCAGGACGTAGGTGTTATAACCACGGGGACTGCTCGGAACCCTGCCACGGCCGGGAGGAGCGGCTGTGCCGGAGCACGTCTGTACGTGAACTTGTCAGCTGCTGATTCACGGATGACCTTCCACCAGTGACTTGGTGCTCACACCGAGATGCGGGTCCTGGGGTGACAGCTCCAAGGCTGGAGGGTGCAGGGGGCAGGCAGCGCCCAGCTCGCACCCCACCCGGCGCGGTGAGTGACCTGCAGGCTTTTCAGACAGAAGGCGATGTCCTCCAAGCCCTGGGCCCGGGGAGGGACCCGTCCTGAAAGGCTTCGTCCTGCCGACGGTGATGACCGGCTCCAGGGGCCGTGTGCAGGGCTGCGGCCATGCCGTCTTCCAGGCCTTTCTCAGCACACGCTTCTGGGAGGTCTCGGCCACATGGGGAAGCACCGCTTAGGGAGGAAACGTGCACGGGCAACACGACTGGGAGGCACAGGGGCCACCGGGTTAAGAATCTGGAGGTCCAGGAAGCGCCCAGACTTCCGACACCAACACTAGCATTGGCCATGTTCCTACTGGGAGGAGGGAGTGCGTGCTATTTTCCCTGAAAACAGACAAGCATTCCTTAGGACTCTGCTGTGCGGACCACACGTCAGGGAGTGAAGGGCTCTCTTTCCCTATGAAGAGAAGCATGCGGGTGACTTGGGGCGCCCCCGGGGGTCCCCACTGTTGCCCGCTCTGCCCTGGAAGCTAAGCTGGGTGCCACAGGCAGGCCAAGGGCCACCAGGGTGGGCAGGTCATGGGTGGCTTGCAACACGACGTTTCTTCACCCCAACTAATGAGCTAATGAAACCACAGGCTGAACGTGTTTTTTCATGAAAGTGCTTTAGGAAGAGTAAATTCTATGTTTATTTCTCCTCAATTATTTTTGCATCTTCTCGCTTCCTAGGCAACCTATTTACATTGCGCTTGCAGCAATGAATTCTTCAAATAATACACGGGACAGGATCGCGGGGGGTGGGGGTGGGGGTGTCCACTCTGGGAGCAGGGGTGTGCAGGGACTGGGGGCTGCGGGTCTTGGTAAACTCAGGCCTGACACCAAAGCTCGGAGCCTCAAGTCCATCTGCCATAAAAGGAGAGCAAGACCAACCGCCTCTGCAGAGCTGTTCTGGGTGTTAACTCAGAGGTCACTTCGATCAGTATCTTCTGCCAATGAATTCATAACTATACACCCCACAATGTGAGGTGACTGTGAGACCTGATCCAAGAGCTGCATGTGCAAGAAGGACACCGTTCTCATCTCGGCAAATACGCTGAAAGCGCGCGAGAGCAGAAGGCTCCATGACAGAGAGGAAGTGCCAACTGCTGGATTCCTGAAACACGCCGACGTGAAAAATGCCACTGAGGATGTGCTGGTGAGCCAGGAGGCTTATCAGTGAAGATTATTCATCGGCCTGCACAGAACTCTACAGGCTGCCTAAGCTTCAGCATACTTTTGTGAAACAACTGAAAAAAAACTGCAAGTCTTTCAGCAAAACAACAGAGGAATATTCTCCTGCTAGTTTTATAAGTAAGTCAACTATTTCTATAAGAACAAAGGTCTAGAAAGTAGGTAGATTTAACAAGCTCTCTCCAAGATCAGTTTAGTACTTTTAAAGGCATCACAGCAAATCTTCTCTGAATTAGTTAAGCTGGAAAAAGAATTCAATAGCAGAACCTCCAAAGACCGCTGTCACTTTGAAACCCTCTACTGAGAGGGGCCAAGACACAGGTGTGTGTGTTCACACGGCACCAGCACACGCAGGGTCCGTGCCTCCCCAGCTCTGTGCTCAGCACGAACCTCTGTGTTTCCAGGAGACCACTGGGGTTCTGCAGCACGTCATTTTGGAAAACGCTGAGAGCTGTAGCCACTTCCTGGAGGGTCACAGTGCTTAAGATTTCCAGCAAAAATACCCATTTTACCCCGAATTCAGCACCTAAATCTGAGTGCTGAACACCTTCTCCATCATCAAGAGGAACATTTTGCAGCTTTCTGGCAAATGGTCTGAGGAGTGCGAGCCAGCACAGGACCCCGCACGTGTCTGGGAACACACACACAAGCACTGCGCGGCTGTGTGTACAGGGGTCTCTCCTCAGGGCGAACCCAGCCCACGCCCGCTGACAAGCAGTGCGGCCAGCAGGGGTCGCTCTGCGCCCTCCGCTGGGGACGGAGCAGGCGCTGGGGGCCCGTGGAGCTCAGTGCGGAACACGGATAGGCGCAGCGCCCCCACCTCGTGGACAGGGGGCTTGCCCGGACAGCAAGGGCGCGGTCAAGGCTGGCAGGCCACCCCCTGGGGGCACCCCCGATGGCCTGCAGCTCCCAACCCAGGGGATGCGCGGTGCGTGTGGGTCCGGGATGAGGGTTGGCCTGCCTGGAGACCCTGAAGACCGTGTAGGGTCTTTCAGAAGGGAACGTCCGCTTCTCTGGCCAACGGTGGAGTACCTTGACAGCACAATTCAGGTGACCTTAACTCACAGAAACTGAAGTAACTTTCAGCATGAAACAAAATGTTAACATTTAAAAAATTCTGCTTAGTAAGATCTCTCCAGTAGGCCACTCTGTTATTTCTGGCTGTGATAGGATTTCAATTCATTTTTCTTAGGAAAAAAACAAAACAAAAACACAGGCCCCTCTGCAGAGAAGGATGTACACCTGGTCGTCATCTGCACCCTGCCCTGGTCCCATACCTCCACAGGCACTTCTTTTCCTCCCATTCTGCTTTTTCGAGTCAGCTAGACATGCACCCTACAAATAAAAACTAAAACCTGAGACCTTAGTCTACAGAAAATAAACACTGAATGGTGGGCTTTTTTCCATTTATGCACACCCCTGACTCCACCAAAAGAGGAAAGAGAGAGCTCTTCTTTCTGAAGACAAACCTCCCAGTGAGCGAAAACTTCTTTAAAAAAAGAATTAGAGGGAAACAGATGAAATAAACATGTGCAGAGTCGTCTTGCATCATCTAGAACATATTTAACCTGAGACAGCGCGGGCTTTGCCATCGAGGCAGGTACAGGGTACCCCGCTGCCCCGCCGTCCTGCGGAAGATGCTGGCTCCCAACAGCCACAGTCAACTGCAAATTCTGCTCCCCCGACCCCAGCCCCCACCATGGAACAAATATTAAAAGCCAGAGGCTAGCAAATGCAAAATTTATTTCAACTGTACATAACAGATGTCTTTTTTGAATATAAAACAAACACTTCATTGCCATATGCAGCCACAAACAGGAATATGCATACTGTACAGTACAATGCAACATCCAGGTACACAGCCGCCTGAGTCCAGAACGGCAGGCGCCCACGGAAAATGGCTTTCCCGTTCACAGATTAAAAGCACAATACGCAGACTTTTTTCAAGGTCTTCACCACTGTACACACATCCCTGTGTTTTGGCAGTTTTATGCAAAACACATAATATAGCTTATAGACTTGTGGCAAGTATCAATTCAATGGGAACACCATTTGAGCCACTGGCAAACGGCCTGGAAATGGCTTAAACCTGCCCTGCAGCTCAGAATCTTCCCCCGTCATTATAACACTAACTGTACACGAGATATTACAGAATGGCAGAAGCACAGGTGCTATTTCGGCATGACTCAAGTTCCGCAACAGTGGACACACTGGCCGTGGCGCTCCTCCTCCTCGGCCCCATGAGAATGGCTGTCAAGCCAGTGGTACGAATACTTCCAACTAGGTCACAAGGGCAAGAGGTGCCAGACTTCAGAACAAACCCAGACAGACAGACAGCCAGGTGGTCATTCTGTGGTGATCTTAGTTAGAATCAACAGAAAATCACTGTCAAAATGACTTTAATTGGCACAAAGAGGAATTATGGGAAAACAGGAAAACTTTGGTGTTTGGAATATCAATGTCAGGACAACCCAGATGATATTTGGTGTTCAAGAGAAACCCAGGTGCACACAGCACATGGCCCAAAAACCCACACGCACCAACGCCCAGCCCAGCACAGTCTGAGCAGAGAAGACCCTGCACTGTGAGAACCTGAAAAGCTGTGGCATCACCTGATGTGACATGAAGTGAAACAGACGTTTCTGAATGCACTGCATGACATGAAGCATATGAGCCTCACAGGGACCGTGTTTCTCCCATAACCCCACTTGCTACTTGGCTGAATGTAATATAAACCCCTCTCCCCAACGGGCGAACACTGGGCTCCGACTAACTCTAAAAGACTGCTCCTCAACGTTCTTATCTACACACAGAAATATGAACTCTACAGGTGGCATGAGCAGCTCAGCAGACACCTGGGGACCGACGGACGTGTGTGACTCCTGGTTTCCTAACGAGCCCCTGCCCGGGGCGCTGGCCCTCCAGCACAGCGCCTGCCGGGGCCCCGGGAGGTCCGCGGGGACCAGCGCCGTGCACAGCCGGACCAGCTCCCCGGGCACACAGCCGCTCCATGCAAACGAGCTCAGAACCCTGCACACCTGGTGCTGGAGGAGGCGGGGCACTGGGAGCACAGGGCCGGGCCACCCACACAGAGGGAAGATGCCACCCGACTGTTACGGCATCTCGCTCTCTGAGGCCGGCTTTGCGGCGTCCCTGACGCACAGCGCCCTCCCGAGCAGTGTGGACTGTGTGTGGACTGGTGCCATGAGTGCGTGCCACGGGGCACAGTCGGTTCTTAGTGAAGCAGGAACCGGTCTGAGGGAGGGCAGTGAGGAGCTCCCACAACAAGCCCCAGGGAAGTTGGGGGCACACCCAGATCTGAGATGTTCTCGTAAGCGTATTACACGGCAACTTAGTAAACGTTTGGGGACTTGCATCACCATGACGACCAAGAGTGAGGGTGACGTTCCACCGCGGCTGTGAAGGGAGTCCCTGCAGCTGAGAACAAGCACGTGTGCCCACGGGTAGCAGGTTCGGACCTGGGAGTCGGGGCAGCCAGGCTTCCTGGGTACGCACACAGCCTGACCTGTGCCCTCGGAGGCCAGACTTCCGCCCTGCCCTGCAGGGGCACCAGCTTGCCAAGCGCCTTCTAAGGGAAACTCCTCCAACTAACGGAAGTCTGGGGGGATGACAGGCGGGTGTCTGGCCCGTGGGGAAGCGGGGCCCGGAGCCGGCCACCTGCGGGGTGTGGACGTGCCCCTCGCGCGCCGGCCCGGCCCGGAGCCCACACCCGCCGCACTGACAGAGGCTCCTCCAGGGCAGCCGAGCACTCGGCCGTCCGGTCTGGACTCAGCTCTGGAGGCACGGTTCTTCTCATCTCTCCACCTACTGGACTGCCGCGTCCCGCACACACACAATTACATCCCTGTATGGAAGGCCAGAGTCTCCTCCACGTCGCTTAGGTCACTTAGATCACAGACCTGTGTGGTTTCAGTATAAAATACAAAAGTGTTCATACAGCTGTATCTAAAAAGAAACAAGACAGTCGCTACGCTGAGAATAAAAAACCTAACCGTGCCACGTGGAGCTGTGAGACCACCACTGCCCGTGGGCAAAGGACCCTTGGTGTGGCTGTGCGGACACGCCACCGCTTTCAACAGTCAGTCGCTTGCGTGGACACTCCACGTGACCAGTAAGCCCCACAAAGTACAATGGGAAACATCAGAAACGCTCCCCAAAGTTGTTAAAACATCACATAAGAGACAAGAAACCGCGAGAGAACGTCTAAGAAAAGCAGGCTGCGGACAAGCATCGTTAAGGAAAGCTGAGAGGCGCGTTAGTTCTGGTGAGAGATATATGAGCAACAGCTCTTACGAGGTGTAGAACCCATCCTGTAACTATGGGCTGTCCATATACTGTCATAGTCAGAGTCTTCCGAGAAGTCTGAAGGCTCCACACGGGACAGGCTGCTGCGACGACCCAAGGAGTCTAGACTTGACTGGTCGTCGTCAGCCAAGACGTGATTATGCATCAGGTCAGTGCCCTGCCATGCTAAGACGGGTGGGGGGGGTGGGGGGCAGGGGGGAGGGGCAGGCGGAGGGGGGACAGGCGGAGGAGGGGCAGGTGGAGGGGGGCGAGCAGGAAGACGGCAGGAAGAGCCACAACCAAAACATGAAACAAACGCAAAAGGTGACGGGAAGAGAAGGGAAAGAGAAAAGAGTGTTAAAAAACGGCAGCAACGTTCATTTCTCCTTATCTACGGCTGCGTTTCATTTACTGACTTATTAATTAGCACAACCCTTACAACAAAACTAGATCTATGATTATTTAAATAAACCTATGTATCACAATACCATTTCCAAACTGCTCCTAAGGTTACTGCTATTAGGCCCTCACTTACAAAATCTTTTATGAATTAAGACCACGATCACAAGAAAATTCTAAAGACATAGGACAAATAACCAATTCTGTTACACATTCAATTAACAAATAGTCTCATTTAGGACATTATTTGTAAAAGGAAACATTTATGAGGTTAATGTGGATATACTGAATGTACAATACTTCCCAAGGATTTCTGACTTACTTCTTCAGCTACCTCTCTGCCAGACTAGAAGCCATCTTAATGATGGGGGTCTAAACTTACCTTGTCCAACTGTAACGACTGCGAGAACTTCCGACGGAGACGGGGTGACGCAGGCCCCGCCCCCCCATCCTGCAGAGCACGCAGGCCTCCAGCCCAGAGCACCCACCCACAGGAGCCAGGGGAGTGGGCACGCGGGGAGACACGCCTGGCCGGACGCAGCAAGTCTCATGCTGACCCTCCCCCGACGCGAGGGGAGCCGTGGACGGCGGCAGGAGGAGGCGGTGGGCGTGGACGGAGGGCAGCAGCCCACACTGAGGCCGTGTGGGTGATGCGGGCGTCCTGCACCAGGTGTGCTGCACACAGCTGAGCCTCAGGTGGGGACGAGCACGCCGTGAGGACAGAGCCGGCCCGCCCGCGGACGCCGCAGCACACCACCGGGCCAGCGTGGGGGACACAACTCCTGCTGTTCCTGACAACCGTGCGCCAGGCCAGGCCCAGAGGGTGAGGCCGAAACGTCAGCTGGAAACAGACCCACTGCGCTGGCCGGTGTTCAGTGCTCCCCCGCACAGCAGAAGTGGACACACAGGCAGCGTGGCGAGACCGACACAGTCCAGGCCCGTCCCCCGGGGCAGACACGAGGCCCGCACTGAAACACAGAGCTCACGCCACTAGGTCTGTTCACCTGAAATGGCCAAGCTCAAGTCTCACTTCATACAGCTGAAGCTGAGTGATTTTTTAAAAATCTCAAACTCAAAACCCAAAAACTACAGGCACATATGGCCTATTACCCAAAATGCAGTCTCAAATAGGAAACCGTCCTGTCCTCAGGGACGAGGGTCTGCGCTCACAGCCTACAGCCCCATCACCTGCAGACTCTTGCCACATGCACACCCTGCTCTTCCTCACGCGCTCTGAGCACCAGTCACGACAGACAGGTGTTCTCACCAGACAGGGTGCAGACCAGATGTCCCAACATCATGGGCGGGACATGGAAAGAATGAGCCGGAAAGAAGGTTCTGAATCATCTGCAGCTGTACCCAGGGCTAATCCTGTTGGCTCCAGCCTCACACCTGCAGTCACCTTGAGCAAAAGCTAAGTTAAAGCACTTGACTGTTCCTTTTTCCACTTTTTATTTCCAGCATTTTAACAACAGACCTGACACCGACTGGAAGCACAACATCACACTGCAGGTGGTACAGATGAGGTGACGAGCAATTCACCAAAGTCCAGATGGAGAAGGGAGCCCAAACACAACACCTAATATAAGCCAGTTTTCATGCCAGAATTAATGTCATCCAGTCTGAAGCAGGAGAGGCTCAGCCCTGTTTCCTCCTGAACAGACCACATCCTGACTATATCCACCATGCATGCACTCTACTCTCAAATGCTCAGGAAGTTGGGGAAAAGAAAGAATCCACCTTTTTCCTGTTCACACAACAGATTAGGATTTTTTCATAGAGGACATTGTAAGTAAGGTAAAGGTACATTGAGAGGTACTGAAATCTACCCAGTAAACTCACTGGTGTCTACAGCAAAAATTCTAAATGCAATCATTTAAGGGGGGGAGGGCGGGGGGAGTTGCTATTAAAAAAACAACTCAACTCTAGGCTTGTGTTTTTGACAATAATTCTAAGAAACTCTTCCCTCAAAAAAAATTTAAAAACCCCACTTCCACACCAGCAGTTTAAGCAGCTTGACCAAATGAACTGAGAGCGTGTTCCGGTGTCTTAACACAAGCCCTCCTCTCCAGGCCCCAGAGATTCCACACCCTGGCAGCGCCCTCCACTCCAGGGTCTCCCAGCGGGGCCGTGTCACTGACCGCTCAGACCCCTTTCTCACGACTGAGGGACACGGGCCAGGCTGCAGAAGCAGCCTCACTAGGGGCTGCGCCGAGAGCCTGCATGGGGCCCAGCCGCGTCCTTCGGGGTGTGATTTTAGGCAGAAAAAACCAGCAGAGTGGCAGCGGGCTCTGGCGATACTTACTTGAGTTGAGTGTCTGCCGCGTCTTGGCGCTGGTGCAATAAGCCTCAATGACCTTCAGGATCTGGGCATCCTCCTCCAGCGCAGCCGTGCCTGTGAGGGACACACGGCCGTCACCGCCCGAGCCACCAGCCCAGCCTGGCCAGCCACTCACCAGCGGTGCTGACAACCGATGCCCGCTCCCCCGACTTCGTACCAGATAAACATTTCCCAGTATTCACAGAATAGTTATGTTCCAAAGGACGTTTACTTTTTCTATGTATTTTTTATCTACAACATATCTGGCAAAGAGCTAAAACCCAAATATATATATATATATATATATATGTTTGTGTGTGTGTGTGTATATATATATACATTTATACATATATATATTTGTCTTACTAATCCATAGGAAAAAGAGTATTCCCCATCCTGAACATGAAAAAAGAAACAGAAACAATTCACAAGAGAACACAGAAAAAAAATGTTGTCACCAAGAAGTGAAAATTAAAACTAGGGATGGTGTTTTCACATACTGCCTCAGAAAATCAGAAACCACGATTCTCCGTGTGGTTGCAGCTATCAGAAAGAACTTCCTGCACCCACACATGGGAGGCAGTGAAGACAGGAACAGTCCCTGGAAAGGCCATTTGACCCTATTTACCAAAGGCTTGAGAACAAGCGCTTCCCTGATCCACAGATTCCCAGCAGAGAGTTAATCCGGGAAATTCACAGAGCACAGCCCAGAGCGTGCAGGCAGGGCTCCAGAGCTTGGCCTGAGCTGGGGCCCCTCCAGACAGGCCTCACCTGCACCCGGAGGCCACCTGGTGGAGCACGGAGCCTGTGGAGCAGCAGCGTCTGATGGTGCTGGTGCCAGGCAGCCCTCACACCCCACATGCTTCATACCGCTGTAGAGTTAAATTCTGCTATTGTTCTAAATGTTTCTATATTTTCCAGGATATTAGATACGTATTTTTAAAGGCTCAACTAATGTGCAAAAAATGGAAAGAATGGAGGACTGAGCCACTTGTAAGCTGTACCAAACATGCTCAGACAGCATCTCATGATATTAAGATAGACACACGCAAGGCAAGCCACGTGCTCCTTCCTAAGAGTCAACATCTTAGGAGCCATCGCGAAACTGACTTACATGTCACCAGCTGGACCAGTCGTTTACTAGGTTTCTGTGAGAACAATGTCTAACTCCCTGCAGGACCCGCGGGGAGTCAGCGTCCTCAGGGGGAACGCTCACGGCGGGTGCGGCCAGTGCAGCTGCGGCTGGCGCTGAGGGGCTGCGCTGCCCCGCTCTGATGTCCTCGAGAGCGGACCCGAGGCTGGGCACTGGCTCCCCTCTGCGGCTCTGGAAAGCCCCGCCTCCACCCTCGAGGCCCCGCCTCCCCACCGAGGCTCCGCCCCCACCCTCGAGACCCCGCCTCCCCGCCTTCCACGTGTGTCCTCTCAGGCGCTCACTTTTTCTCAGTGCAAACTCCTCGTCTGAGGGCTTCCGCTCTGGCTTGCGCTTGGGGAGCAGCTTCTTCATGGTCTTGGGACTCTTGCTCAGGTCCTGGGGAAGGAGAGGGAAAGGCTGGCAGACCCTGGATCCGGTGGGCGGGCACGGCCGCGGCGGAGAGGGAAGCCAGGAACACTCCAGCGCCCGCCCCGCACAAGCTGACCGCACTCTGCCAGCTGCGGAGCGCTGACATCCTCAGGCACAGGCTCTGACGGCCCCCCTCCACCTGGTCCCGCCGGGGTCGGGACCACCGGGACCACGGCCAAGAAGGCGCAGCGGCCAGTGGTGCAGGGAGGAGGGCAGCTGGCTGACGCCTGTGCAGGGAGCCACGTGCGCGGCCCACTCTGGGGCAGATGCCCTGCTGCAGCCAACCAGAAAGACAGGAGGAAACTATTTCTAAAAGAAAGGTGAGGAAAAACAATTCCTTTAGGAACATATCCTAAGCCTCAAAGAGAAGAAAATGGAAAAGAATCAGCCCACAGGCAGGACACTGGTGCCCCCTCCGCCAGCAGACAAAGCCCCAGAGTCTGTCCCTCCGTCCACAACACATCTGGATTCTCCGAAGGGGAAGGAGAGGAACAGCATGCACAAGCCCATGCGGCCAGCAACGTTTTGGCTGCCAAGCACATACTGAACACCAACGTCGGGAAGGCTAACTTCTGCATCACTGACACATACACCACTGGCGAACCTCAAGAGGCCAATACGAGGCTGAGAACGTGAGTCGGGCTAGGGGAGGGATCAGGCTGAAAAGCACCCAGAGACCAGAGCTTGCGTTCCAAAGGTATCTCTCCAAAATCTGTGAAAGTGAAAACTTTCAAAGCGCTTGAAAATGCAGGAGAAATCATGAGTCCCCAAAGAAGTGAATGCAGCACGTGTCCGAGGCAGGGGGTGGAGGGGAAGCCGGGCAGAGTGCCCCTCGGTGGTGCTCAGTGATGGCCTTGCTCCATGACCAGGCAGTCTGTGTGCTCAGCACGCTGGACATGTTCACGGCCACACCCTCCAAGCCTTCCTCTCTCCTCTACCCTGCTCCCCCCTCTCCTGTAATGAACCTGCAGCAGGGCTTGACCGCCCCCTGAACACTGAGCTAGGCAATGAGGGTGACAAAATGCCCCTCTGACCTGGCACAGGGCCACCAGGAAGATACATGTCCTAAGAACCAAAGTTCACTAACAAAACCCATAAAGGATTAACTATAATTTATGTTCTACTCTTCTATGTACCTTAAAATTCCTCCAGCAAGGATGGAGGCAGGGTCTGCCCCAGGTCCTTCGGCAAATGTGGCCTCGTGGAGATGCAAACCCACGCAAAGGTGCTTCACCAGGCTAACAGGCCCCGCCTACCAAGCTCATAGTCCCACCCACCATGCTCAGAGCCACACCCCCATCCCCACCCACCACGCCCACCGCACAAGCCACACCCCCACATTCATGGCCACATCCACACCAGACAGTAACTGACCCCAGCTCACACCCAAGCTCATGCGTGTGATCACCGCACTTGTCACTTCAGTCACCGGCTTCCTCAAAGTGCAAACACTGCTCAGAACCGGCCCCTCTCCCTCTGTGATGGGCACAGAGGGGACTGCAGCTGGGGTCTCCCCAGGACTCTGGGGCCCTGGAGCGCAGGAAGGGGTGACATGGGAGTGAAGGCAGAGCCTTCCATTCTGAAGCAGCTCGCCGGCCCCACGTCACAGACGCAAGCTCACTGGGGCTCACCTCCTTGTAGCAGAGGGCAGCCGAGGGCCGCAGAGGGGGTGCGGGTCGCAGGCAGCTCAGGCTCCAGGGCTTGGGGGTCTTCGGAGGCTCCAAGGGCCCCCAGTTGATGGCGGTGTGTGGAGTGCCGTGGTGGGAGGGATGGGGCAGCGTGTGGTAGGCGGGCGTCAGCGGCGCGGGCTTGCTGTCCGCGTGCTTGCTGGATGGGGTGACGGAGTGGGAGGGGAGCTGCCGGGGACAGGAGGAGAGAGCAGGGCTCGTTCACTGCCAGAGCGTCCGGGACCAGCCCAGCCCCTTCCCGGCACATCAGCGCCCACTCGCTAGCGTGCATCCTGAACCTCCAGACGCTCGGGTTACTGGCTGCCAGGCCTGGCATTCCCCACACCCTGCGTGGGGCCCGCTGAGCTCAGGGCAGGAAGCAGCAGGCTACTGGGTCCAGATCTGGAAATCCATCGACCGCCTTTAACTGCCATGCAGTCACATTTGCAAAGAGGGCATTTCATTTAATACAGATATTAGGATTTTATAAAAGAATGGGCATTCCCTGCACTGGGAATGTGATTGGGGGAAGGTAATTATTACCTCCCCAGGGAAAGTAGGGCTTGATCCATTTTTGTTTAAAAAAAAAAAAGTTTTCCTGGGACACAGTCAGGCCCATTCGTGTCAATGGTTGCTTTTATATTATAAAAGCAAAATACAATTGTAACAGAGACCATATTGCCTAAAACCCAAAAAAATATTTACTGTCTTTTTATAGAAAAATTTTACCAATCCTTTGGGTAAAACATTTTCTCAGAAAACTCAGCTTTAATCAAGACAAAGTTATATAAATCTAACTTCTCAGAAGGATCTTATTAATGGGGTTTATACTCCTAGAAACCCCAGAAGTATTACATCACACTGACAAATAAGAAAATGTTAAACAAAATAAGTAACAATTCAAAATTAGCCGGCGACGTCAAATTAACCCAAAACAATATGGTATGCTTAACAGGAGAAAAAGTTGAGTTGTTCTGTGAGCTGGAAACCAAGAGTACGGTCATTATTCGGAAGAAATGAGTAACATTGGAAACACAGGCCTAAAGGGGAGCCTGGGCTAGAGCTGGGGCCGGGGCTCGAGGACAGAAGCAGTGGACCCTGCGGCGACCACACCGCTGCCCTGGGACCAGAGGCCGGGGTCCCAGCAGAGGACACAGGGCTGCCTGAGGTGGGGCGTAACAGAGGTTAGTTTCAGGCTGTTACCACATGAGTGAGAAGGCACTCCCTTCTGATGTGCACACATGTGCCCTTAGGATAAACTCAAGTCCCATGAAAGCTAAGCATCTCTAGCACACGTTTACAATATGGAAACGCTGTCATGGCAGAACCATTCAAAATGATAGCTGAAGCAGATGAATGGTTTTTACCCCCAGACTGCTGAGAAATGGAGTAAGACGCTGCACCCATGACCAGTACACTATGCCATGGCCACCATCCCTGAGAACAACCTTCAAGCCCAAGGACAGCGACCACAGGTGTGAACCACGTGGCACAAGTCCCAGGAGAGACCCTCACAAGCCGGCCAAGCCGTGCAGTCCGAGGTCACCGTGAGGAGGGCCCCGCGTTCATCAGTGGTCGCAGGGAAAGGCAACAGGTGTTGAGATGACTCAATACCAGTATCTGAAGCAGGCAACACCAGTAAAGGCTAGCTTTAAGCACTGACACTTTGGTACTGATATATTTTGCAATGTTTAAGTATCTAAAAACTTGCAGAGCTGCTGAGCTTTTCTAAAAACAGAAAATTCAGATTTCTTAAAATGATGAGTCAAAAATTACACTTTAATGCCTTCAGCATGAATCTGGTCCTTTTTGTCATCATAAGTTTGGTATTCGTTTTTGTTTTTGATGAAACATGATAAATACAATTAAAATGCTCAGAAAACCCTTCTATGGACCAGTGGTTCTCAGGGTTTTGATTGAAACCTCCAAGGTTAGTGTTCACGGCCCACCCTGGGCAAGACAGCTACCTAACCGGGTGGCATGAACTGTGTGCGTCCGTGTGTGTGAATTCTTGAGAGGCAGCACAAGCAGGCCTGGCTTACAAGTGGGTTCCCTGTGAAGCGATCATGGTCCACGGGGGATGAGGACACGTCTGCAGAGAGACCCAAGGCCCAGACCATGCTCTCCTGACCTGGGGTCTGCAGTTGGGGGGCGGGACGGGGGCCCTTACGGTGTGGGACGGCACAGAGTGGGGCTTGACGGTGGGGTTCCCCGCCGACGTGACCTTCGTCTGCTTCTGCAGGTGATCCACCCACTCGTGGAGGTCCTGCTGGTTGTTGCAGGACACCAAGATCCGCTCGATCATGCTCCCTGGAAGAGACAGACGCAGGCTGGCGGGGCGGGGCGGCAGAGGCGGGAAGGGCGGCAGAGCGCGTGCACCCCGAGGAGGCCCACAGCACCTCCACGCAGCCCCCGGGGAGTCAGCGGGGCCGCTGCCTCGGCGCCCGAACAGAGAGCACCCACACAGTCTGTGCCTATCACCTGATATTTCAAACGCGTTTCTATGATTTTCACTGTCCTCAAGCTTTGTGATTGTCATTCCTGTCGTTGGTAGCTTTCCCTAAAAAAGAACCCCCCCCCCACAAAAAGAAACAATTAGTGCTTTTCTAGTAAAGAAGGTACCATTATTAAAGTAAATATTAAATGATTTTAGAATAGGCAGAGGAACTGTCTTTGTAAAGCAAAAACTCTCGTTTGTACCAAAAGCATGTATGATACAAAAACCTCTACCTTGAATAAGAAATCATAATACTATAACCAAGAAATGAGCCAGCAAAAAGGTACAGGGCTACAAACCAGAACAAAAACATTTCATCTGATGAGTTATTATAAATATAAACAGCAAGACACAAAACATCATACACTATGATTAAAAAAACAACTAGGGTCCACGGTGGCTATTTTAAAGGATGTTGTTTGTAGAAAGGAAGCACAGACACGCCTTAGAGGAACACAGAGGAAGTTCCACGTCTGAAGGCAAAATACAGGAAGCTGGAGCCAGAGGAGCCGGTGAGGGCGGTGCCTGGTCATCCATCACCACAGCCCATCACAGCCGGGCCGGGCGCTGCACAAGACGCAAAGCGCGCACCAGCTCGCCCGCTCTGGAGACCAAGGACGAGGAGGGAGCGGAGCCAGAACTGGGCTGCGAAGGGCCCACCTCAACTGACAGACATCAGAGCTGCAGAGACTGAGCGAGTGGCTCACGGAACGCCTCTTGGAGTCAGGGCCAGAGGCCCCTGAGGGCAGGACTCTGAGCAGGGGGGCAGCAGTGAGGCTGCAGGGCACAGGGCTCCTGACACCCGGGCAGAGGCCGGGGGGCCGAGAGCACCCCCTGGGGCCCAGCCATCGCCGCATCCCCCTACACGCCTCATCCAGTCCACAGGCACCAGGGCCCGCACTCAGGAGCCTGTCCCGCAGCCGGGCGGGTGGGACGGCCCCCGGGGCGGGCACTGTGTGGTCAGGTATGGACACTGCAGACGCCCTGCCGAGGGGCCGACGGCGCTGGGGTGACCAAGAGCTCGGAGCAGCCCGACAGGAAACAGCTGCGTGGCCCTGACTAACCTGCAGCAGCAGCCACGGAGGGCAGGACGAGCTCGCTGCGGCCGGATGTGGGGCAAAGCCTGAAGTGAACACTGACATGCGTGTACTGGGGGTCACAGCACTGGGAGGGAAGCCCCCTGGACAGCGCACCCAGGGGGGAAACGGCCGTGCGGCAGCACGCTGACATCAGCATCCTGGGGCCTGAGGCCGCCCTGGACACCACCGCAGCCCCACAGGTCACCGCAGGGCCCTGGGTCCCGGGGTGGGGGGAACTTCGAAGCCAGGGGATGCAGCTGGAAGGGACAGTGGTCGCTTAAAGTGGCGGCGACTGGCTTGGGGAGCCAAGCAGGTACTCCCTCAGCCAGGCGTTGGCTCAACCACAGGCTTACAAATCAGGAGGTGGTCCTTTCCTAGGCTGGCCCGTGCCTATCTGCTTTCTCATGCCTAAAGTGCTCCTTTCAGAATAAGTGTGTGATGCCAACTCCTCTCTGGGCTGCAAAGCTTTTGAGCAGGTACAAGCCAGCCATGAACGCACTGGACTCACAACCCACCAGAGCGCTTGTTGAGGACAAAAACAGCGTGCCACGTGTGCGGAAATGCAACTCAAGAGCAAACCCAGGGTGACTTCTGTGGGAATGGCTCCTGGCGACCAGTCAGGCCTCAAAAACTTGATGGAAGGGCCGCAGCTTCAAAAACCACACAAGACAAGAGCAGTCAACTTTGCCGGAAGCCCCACTAGACACAGAGAGAATGTGAGGCACCTCATGGGCTTCCCTGGTGGCTCAGACGGTAGGGAAGCCGCCTGCACTGTGGGAGACCGAGGCTCCATCCCTGGGTTGGGGAGGTCCCTGGAGGAGGGCGAGGCAACACCACACTTTAAATTAACATACAGAAACAGAAGAACTCTGCCCTTGCACTTTCTTCTTATATCAGTCTCATATCCTCTCGAAGAAAATCAGAAAAACGATTAGCAATAAAAAAGCTAAATACACCCCTGGCGTGTGCCCGTGACTGCTGGCTCCAGTGGGGGCCCACAGACCACCTCAGCTGCACGTGCCCCCCACCCCCAGCCGGCCTGCGGTGCGGCCACCAGCCCGGGTGGCAGGAAACCAGCAGAACGACCGGGAGGTGACCAGCTGGCCTGCATCCAGCAGTCTGTGTCCTCGGGGTCAGCTGTGCGAATACCCGCTTCCTTCTCTTTTTGCTCTGGATAACCACTGGCAGTCACAGTGACACACAGACAGGAGCTGTCTGTACCGACGCGAGTGTAGCACCTGAGGCACAGCAGCACACACACACACGGACAGACACACAGTATTCAACACAGAAACTCAGAGTGAGCCTTAAAGCAGTTCTCAGGTCCACAATAAACGAATACAAACTGAAAACGTGTTTTACCTGATATATAAAACCACTCATCCGAGGACTGGCAGACAACATTAGCAAAATATTTGGAAAGAGTAGAAGATATCTCTCATTCTTTTCCTAATGTAAAAGAACAAATTCAAATAAGTGTATTAAAAACACATATTTACAATGGTGAGAACAAATATTTATATTAGGCCTTATGAAATAGGGTATCACACTTCATGCTTAGGTGTTTCTTTCTACCAAATTTAAATTAAATGGAAACAAAATCATGACAAATTTGTAAGACTCACAAGTAGCCCATGGAACATCTTTTTTAAAAATCCGAGTTTAGGCCTGCCATTAACTCATTAGGCAGGAGTTAGAAAAACAAATTTTTTTCTGTGGTTGAGAGAAAATGAAGCAAAGAACTTGTGAACTTTTAGTGGCAGTGGAGACCAGGTGGAACCTTCAGGCTGAAGGCGGGGAGCATAATGCAGGGAGATGCCTCTGGCCCACTGACAGATCCTGGCACTACCAAAGAGCTGAACACGTCCACTGTTGCCATCCCCCAATGAGCTCTGCCCAATTTACATGAAAGGCCGACGAGCACTGTTTATATATTAAATCTCATCTGCTGCAATCGGTAAGAGAAGCCCCAGAAAGACCCTAAGTGAAGCACAAAGATGCCCAAGAATCTAAAAGGAGACTCAAGAGAAACACCGCCCACAGCAGTGAAGTAACTCTGGGAGGCGGTGTGCCCGGCAGGGGAAGCCAGCCAGGCGCAGGGGCCTTGGAGGAGGCTCCCCCGTGAGAGAAACGCAGGGAGCGCTGAAGGCAGTACCTCGCTGCCGGCACACTGGATCAGGACCTGGGACATGTAGACAACGCCGCCCAGGGTCTTGATGTCGTCGCCCTCCCAATTGCGGATGGCCTCCGTCAGGATCTGCAGCTCCAGCTCCTTTCTCTTCCGCACCTCCTGACACTGCGCCTGGGGGCACAGGAGGCGCGTCAGGGGAGGCGGGCTCCCAGACCGAGCTCCGGGCTCTCCTGCTCCGGCCCCGACCTCTTCTTCAGACAGACCAGCCAGTGAGCAACGCGCTTACTTCACCAGTACGGAATCAAGT
Source organism: Alces alces (assembly GCA_015832495.2). Lineage (NCBI taxonomy): Eukaryota > Metazoa > Chordata > Mammalia > Artiodactyla > Cervidae > Alces > Alces alces. The sequence continues at coordinate 1,595,667 of JADEYB020000008.1, forward strand.
CAAGAGAGACCCACAACAACCAAGAGCTCTAGAATGAGAAACACTAGTTCAGAAAAATACAGCAAATCCTGTCGTTTTTAGAAGACGAAATGTGGACTGGACAAGAAAAATATTCTCTGATTTTACTAGTGAGTGCCAAAAAAGACCTAGAAGAGGGAACAAAGGTGAGTTCCACTTGTGCTATAAATAAGACACATATTCCAGAAACAGTCATTAAGACAGCTTGACAGCAGATAAGAAGGAAGCCCAGCACTCCATTTCATACGTCACTAGAGACACTGGGATGAGGCTAAAAACATGTTCTAAACCATTTACGTGTACTACAGCATTATGTTGCACCGTGTAAAAGTGAAAACACTGATCCTTCCATTTCTCTGGTGTCCACAGTGCCATAAAGCATGAAAGTTTACCAGCTGTGGAATAACGATGTTATTTATTTTTTATTTCTCGAGAATAAACCCAAATCATAATTCACAGCTTAGTTCCTGCATTCATTTGCCATAATAATGCCTGATGGAAAAAAAACTATAACACACTCTATCACTTACTGAAAGGTTTTTGAAGGCCGTCATGGATTTCTGAATATCTTGTCTGTCTGGGTGATAATCCTTTGAATAAAAGAAACACACCGTGAGCTTTCATAATGAAGTTTGTTCTTCGAAAGGCTCTCTCTGGAGACTGGCTTGAACCTTCCCTGCAGTCTCAGCCTGTAATCTGTCCCTTGGTCTCCGCACTAAAGGGCCTCTGCTTAGTCTCTGAGGGGGTCACGGAGCGGTGGACAATCTTCTGGACTCTGCGCTAGAGGAGGAGGCTGGCCCACAGCCTCGCCCACCCCCACCCCGCCGATGCTCGGGCACCAGAGGGCAGAGGGGAGCAGCAGACTGCCTGCCCTCTGGGGAAGGGCTCACCACACCCTACCCAAGTCAGCAGCCTGAACCCCAACTTCTGCTGGGCCCAAGCCTGTATTCTGAAAATGAGGTAAGTACACATCATTCGCTGATTCTTTTCCTATTACCTCTCCATAACTTACACACTTAACACTGTACGCACACGTTCCCCATGTGACCCCTCAACACCACGACGCTTTCCAGGTCCTGAAACTATCCCCACTAGCAGCGGCTGGAGCAGACGCTGCTCTACGCAGCTGGGATACGGGAAAACAGCGTCAGAACCAACGAGCTCCCCACGACACTCTGCCGAGCCACAGGCTAACGGGGAAGCCCTCCCCGGGTCTGCCTCCTCTCTGCGGCTGCGGCGTGGCCCGCGGGGCAGACGTACCTCCATGTGCCTCTCCAGCTCCTTGAGCAGCGCGGGGTACTTGTCCAGGCGCATGAACGGCTTGCTCAGGCCGGTGGTCAGCACGAGAATCCCTGGGCTGCTGGCGCCCTTCAGCTCCATGAACTCTCCCAGCTCCTCACTGAGCATGCGCGGAGAGAGCAGAGGCCACCGTCAGAGCCCAGGAGGGCCGCGCGCCTGCCCCCAGCCCCCAGACGGCGACACGGCATCCGTGGCCACTCAGAGGCCACAGGCTTTACAGCCTCGTGTGCTGCTTACTTCTGAACACCAAAGGGAAGCCCCCCACAGCTCACGTCAGGGCCCTCAGCCTGAGCAAAGCCATGTGTGCGCGGCACAAACCGCCGTGGCTCCCCAGCCAACCACTCAGGAAAGCCCCGCTCAGCGAGCCACCTGCATACACAGAGGCCTGAACGTGCGCGGTCCTTGCAGGGCAAGCACAGAGCCCCGTGAGCAGGTCCTTCGAGACGGTAAAACCTGCAAGGAGACGCGTCATGACGACAACCACCTGACTCACGGGGCTGAGCCGCCGGGCCCCGCAGTCCCCCAACAGCAGTGCCACTGTCCCTGACATGCACGCGGGCGCTGAACCTCCAAAGGCATTTTCACATCGCCGTTTCACTTCACCCTCAAACCCATGGGAGAAAGAAAAGCTGTCTGCATTTGCAGACGAGGAGCCCGACCCGAGCGTGCATTCAGAAACAAACAAGCTGCAGAGCAAGCCTCTCCTGTTCAGTCCTCCTCCCCCACCCTGCATCACCAGCCCAGCGAGCGCCTTCCCAGACCGCAGCCTCGTGCCCAGGTCCGCCCTGGCCCCGGTTCACAGGAGCACCCAGGAGGACCAGCGGGGGGCCCGGCTCCGTCACCCACACATCTGTGGCTCACGTCTGTGACGGACACTCTGCATTCCTCTCCCTGCACCACGGGGCAGATGACACCTGGGGCCCCCGCGAGGACCCCGGTCTGTGGCCCGCACTGCTGCCAAGAAGAGTCCCTCCAGACATGGAGCAGAGGACGCCTGGGCTGCGGGCGACCGAAGACGCTGCAGCCCCTCAGGGTCCCCATGTCTCCCACCAGGAGGAGCACGATAAACGAGGTCATAAAGTAAACACAAAAATTCTGAAGCCCCGGCCCATGGGTGCGGGTCACCTGGATCCGCCTCAAGTCACCCCCTCCCCCTTAATGGCACTAAGAGTAAAGTTTGACTCCTTTAAATATAATCCAATTGGGGCCTTTTCTACCACAAGAAAAATAACAAAAAAAGTCTCTGTGGGTCATTCTTGATATTTTAGTATTATATGAAACTTCATAACTATAGTTACGGCAGACAATAATTAATAAAACTAAGCAGATTATTCTTATCACCCATCCACCTATTCCCAAAATTCCCTACAACTAAAAATTTACGTGGAATTTTTGCAAGCAAAAGTAACTTCTTTTAATATCCATATGACAGTCATAAAATGCCAGACATGTACACAATTAAGAAATGAAACAAAACCTTTTATAAATCTTTACAGATCACTGTATGGGCTTCCCAGGAGACGTTAGTGGTAAAGAACCCCCCTGCCAATGCAGGAGACATAAGAGACTTAGGTTGGATCCTTGAGTTGGGAAGATCCCCTCAAAGAGGGCGTGGCAACCCACTCCAGAATTCTTGCCTGGAGAATCCCATGGACAGAGGAGCCTAGTGGGCTACAGTCCATAGGGTCCACAAGAGACATGACTGAAGCAATTTAGCATACATTTGTTTCATTATTTAGTTTTTAAAAAATTTAGTACCATAATAAAACAAAACAACAGGCTATAGCTTTTCTGACAAAACAAAGACCCTTTCTGCTTAATTTCTACTGATGCTAGCAACGCTTAAACACAATGTTTTATTCTCTGTAATTACTCAAACAACACTGTGGGCTGCATGACAGTGACCAGAGGAACACAGAGGTAACCTCAGGTTAGCGCAGCAAAAAGTAACAACTACTGTGCTGGAGAAAAGGAGACATTCTACATACTAAAGCAGGAAACCCCTAATTCACTCGCAACAGGCAGCCACGAGCCTATGATGTCGACTAGCAAACAATAATGCAAAAGGCAGATATCCGTTATAATTCAACAGGACCGGAGGCTCCATACATACATTTTGCAGATTCACACTCAAAATTCAAACTAACACAATGTAAGGATCATAAGACTAAAAATAAGACTTAAAAACTGCAAAACACTATGTTTAAATCAATCCCTAAGAAAGTATATTCAAGCAGAAAAACAGACTGATCCAGCCCTAAGTGGTAGTTTCACGACCTCAACAAGAGCAGGAGAGAGGCCACAAGTAGGACCCAGGACAGAAGGGAAAGGGAGGGAGGGCTGGCGGAGGCCAGATCTGAGCGGCGGGCAGGGGGCGCCGCCGCCCATGGGCCTCAGGAGGGCACGTGGGCAGCACATCCTGCTGGCCGCCTCGCTCGTCCAAGCTCGGCACACTCCCAGGGCCTGGCCGTCCTGCCTCCCGCCCGGGACACGCCACATGAAGGCAGGCAGGGGGTCCATGAACAGAGCCCCATCTGGACTCCCTCCTGCTCTTCTGGGAAAAGCTGCCCTGAGGTTCCAGCCACGACACAAGCAGTCATTAAAGTAATAAGACAGAGGGGAACACAGCACATGCTCACAAGCATTGCCCGTGAACATCTGAATGGTTTTAAATGTCACCTTCAGGACACAGCTTCACCCCCAGGGGGCTGACCCCTGACCAAAACGGCCGAAGGAGAGCACACATTTAAAATGCCCCTGTAATTTACCCCAGCGTTCTACCTGCTGTTCATCTCTCCCAGGGCTGTGTCAATTCCTGCGGAATTTTCAGAAACTTCACATTTCAACCCGTGCATTTCACTCGGGAGGAAACTCATCTAAGTCATCATTCCTGGGAGGAGATGCCGGGCCAAGTCACCGCATCCATGCTTCCCAGCTTTCCTGGGAAGGTGTGTGCACCGGAGCGTGCAGATGACCAGCCCGCCTCTCATTCCTGCGGTCCCCGGGCACCCTCACCGCCCGTCTTTCCCATCCCTGTGTCAGAGATGACTGGCCTCACTCAGGAACGGAGATGCATCAACACAAGTGGAGGTTCAGAATCGAGGCACACTGAACAGTCAACACCCAGAGTCGGGGGCAGCGACCGACGTGAAGATGAGACAACAGAGCAATCAGCATTTACTGAGAGTTCATCACGTCCACGCAGTGCTGGCCAGCTCAGGGGTTCCGCTTCCCGCCCACAGCACTCTATAACCAGGCACTTCTGGAGAAGCGGGGTGACCTCCGAGGCCCACCAGCTGCAGAGCGGTGGCTAGGGCTCAGAGCAGGCCACAGGCCCTGCCCACGGTCCACATGACCCGGCCACACTAGGACGGACACAGGCCGCCTTGCTGGAGCCTCAGTTTAGAAACAGCCCAACAACGCCTGCATCCCAGCACAGCCTCTAAGCTTCAAACTGAAATATTAAGTTAGGAGTAACTTGAGGTTAAATATTTAAATCAGGAGCACAGTGGCATTTACCTTGCTCTGACTCACACAATTTCTTCATTTCTGGCTGAACTCCTGTTTTCAGAAGAAACCATTAAGTTTCTGAATCCCTAACACAGACGTGTGCCCCTCTGGGAGCAGAAGCAGAGCTCGGCGGCCACCGTGTGGTCAAGCCCCGCGGTCCTCCCTGCTGCCCAGGAACGCCGGCCGTGCCTGATCAGACATGCAGAGAGCAGCCTGCTGCTGTTTCCCTGGTCTCCCGGCTGCTTCCAGCTGCAGAGCAGACGCGCACGGCCTCTGGCTCGGCGTGCCCCACAGAGACGGACGCCACCTCCTGCAGCAAGGTCAGCGCTGTCCCACGTGCCCCAGTCCCACGCACTGGGTGGACGCGGCTCTGGCAGCCCGGACCAGCCTGCGGCCACCCTCCTGAGCCCCCACCAGCCCCCTTGACCTCCGGCCAAAGGGTCCAGGCTGAAGGGGAGACTTCAAAACATGCCCGTTTCTATTATAAGCATTAATTAGGATTTTAAAGCCTGACATCAGTCCTCCCGAGGCACTCACTTGGAGGATAATAAAACTTACCAGTCTTGAATAAACACATGGGTGCTTGCACCGCGTTTCAAGTAATAACTGATAGAAACGAGCTGCCCAGAGGGAAACCCAGACACGGCCGCCCGCACCCTCCACCCCGGGAAGAAGCCCACGAGACGCACCTGTGTTCCGTGAGGACGCTGACCGCAGACGGGTGGTTGGCACAGTACGCCAGGTACAGGGTCTTCATCTGCGGCATCAGGCTGAGGAAGCAGCCCCCGACCCTCTGCTGGGCCTCCGGCATCCTGCGGACAGCGACACGGAGCCCCACTTAGGGAGCGCCTCCCAGAGCGGGTCCCAGCCCATGGGGCAGCCCTGGATGGTGCACCCGGCCCCCGGGGGAGCCGCTCAGCAGAAAGCAGGCTGTCCCCTCCTCCAGTGTCCAGACGCCAGGACCTGCAGGTCAGCCCCTTCCTTGGACAGTGAGCAAAACAGATGTCCAGGAGCGTTACGTCACATGTAAATAAGGAGGAACGGGATGTGTGGTTACTTGGTCGGTAAGGTTTCCTGCTGAAGTAGCTGTGAGACAGGCGCATGAGAAGCCCCACAGCGGCTCCCGGGTGGAGGCTGCCCCGTCGGTGGGGGGAGAGACAAGTGGCCCGCAGAGCAGGGCGGGCACCCTGCCAGGTGAGGGAGACAGTCCCGGGCGTCGGGGGCCAACAGCCCTCCCAGGCCACGGGGGCCAACAGCAGCCGACAGCCGGCCCCTGAGCAGGCCCTGTGTGTGTGCGAGGCCAGCGCTCAGCTCACTCACTGGGACCTGAGGTCAAAGCAAGCGGGCGCCCACGCTGCTGGCAGTGTGAATCCACAAGTGGGTTTTAACAGCCTTCAGGGATTAGTCACAGTTTCCTGTATCTGCAGGATAAATAGTCACTGACTCAATAAATTAACTTCAACCATTCAGTTAGGCACTGGGAACACATTAAAAACAGAGAAAGAGTGAGTCTTTACCTTAAGGGTGACTGCAATCTATGGGGGCACACAAAACCAGTTCAAAACTAAGCTGAGTATAACAGAGACAGAGCCGATCGATGCCTCAATCACAGAGCCACTCACTGCAGGCGCCCCCAGAAGAGGACAACATGCAGTCCGGGAGGGGGAGAGGGCACCCCAGAGGGGAGAGGGTGCCCCCGAGAGGGAGCAGCCCGCCGGTCACCAGGGAGCAGGCATCACACGCTGCCACGGGCACCCTCCCCAAAGGCACTAGACCACCTGCTTCCTGCCAGGACCCGGACACCCAAGACACACCTGCTCCAAGACCACGACACACGGACATCTCAGCAGGCGACGGTCACGCTCGGATGCAAGAAAGCAGGCGGAGGCTGCCTTTTCCAGCGAGAGACCTGCAGGGAACCCCGACTGCCTGGCTGAGGGGACGAAGGCAACAGCAGTGACGGGCCGTCACGCTTTGGCCAAGAAATCACGGCCGGAGACGGGGCACGGGCAGCCTCAGACAAGATGGCGGGGCGGCAGGCCCTGCTCAGCGCCGGGCCAGGAGCTGCTGGGACAGCCTCGCCCACCTGGGCCGGGCCACAGCCCAACGCACCCAGAGGAGAACACACCGAAATCTAGGTCAAGGGGCTTTAATCTGTTAACATGTCCGTGGATTACATACAGACAATGACTTCCGTTAAGTAAGACCTTCCTTCTTTCTTCCCATCATGCTTGGGTCTAGAGGTTTACTACCTCTCTCAACCCAATGCTGCAAGAAGTCACTGCACTCGCCACCATTAGCTCACGAATCCTTTCACAGTCCATCCACTCGCCAACCTGCAGGAGCAGCCGGAGCTCATAAAGGTCGCATGCTGGTCTTAACTGGAGCCCAGGTATTATGCCAACACACCACACACGCAACAGCATGTAGATCACCGAAATAATGGAACGCGCAACCCTCACAAAGACCATCCAGGCAGAACACGACTTGGGAACTGAGAGAGGATTTTCATCGTGGTTCTCCCTCGTGCTTCCAGAGGCGGTTTGAGGACATGAAGACGTGCATCAGAGCATGCATGGGACTGTCAACACGCCCCCGCAGCCTCCCGTGGCCCCACACCGAGCTGTGGCCCTTACTGCGGGGCCAGCAGGGCCTGTCAGAACGAACGGACAGATGCAGGTGAGGAGTTATCAAAGGTCTGCTGACAGGTGAAAGGGACAGGTAAAACCACCAGACCATTCAGGCATGACCTAAACCAAATCCCTTACGAACATACAGTGGAAGTGACAAGCAGATTCAAGGGACTAGATCTGATAGACAGAGAGCCTGATGAACTATGGACGGAGGGAGGTTCGTGACACTGTACAGGAGGCAGGGATCAAAACCACGCCCAAGAAAAGGAAATGCAAAAAACAAAATGGCTGTCTGAGGAGGCCTTACAAATAGCTGAGAAAAGAAGGGAAGCGAAAGGCAAAGGAGAAAAGGAAAGACATACCTATTTGAATGCAGAGTTCCAAAGAATGGCAAGGAGAGATAAGAAAGCCTTCCTCAGTGATCAATGCAAAGAAATAGAGGAAAACAATACAATGGGAAAGACTAGCGATCTCTTCAAGAAAATTAGAGATACCAAGGGAACATTTCATGCAAAGATGGGCTCAGGAAAGGACAGAAACGGTATGAACCTAACAGAAGCAGAAAATGTTAAGAAGAGGTGGCAAGAATACACAGAAAAAAAGATCTTCACGAGCCAGATAATCATGATGGTGTGATCCCTCACCCAGAGCCAGACATCCTGGAATTGTGAAGTCAAGTGGGCCTTAGAAAGCATCACTACGAACAAAGCTAGTGGAGATGATGGAATTCCAGTTGAGCTATTTCAAATCCTGAAAGATGATGCTTTGAAAGTTCTGCACTCAATATGCCAGCAAATTTGGAAAACTCAGTGGCCACAAGACTGGAAAAGGTCA
>JADEYB020000008.1:1604201-1616760 GCA_015832495.2 Alces alces
GCCAAAGCCTTTGACTGTGTGGATCACAACAAACTGTGGAAAATTCTGAAAGAGATGGGAATACCAGACCACCTGACCCGCCTCCTAAGAAATCTTCTGCAGGTCAAGAAGCAACAATTAGAACTGGACATGGACCAACAGACTGGTTCCAAATCAGGAAAGGAGTACACCAAGGCTGTATATTGTCACCCTGCTTATTTAACTTATATGCAGAGTACATCATGAGAAACACTGGGCTAGCAGAAGCACACACTAGAATCAAGATTGCCAGGAGAAATATCAATAACCTCAGCTACGCAGATCTGGCAGAAAGTGAAGAAGAACTGAAGAGACTCTTGATGAAAGTGAAAGAGGAGAGTGAAAAAGTTGACTTAAAACTCAACATTCAGAAAACGAAGATCATGGCATCTGGTACCATCACTTCATGGGAAATAGATGGGGAAACAGTGGAAACAGTGAGAAACTTTATTTTCCTGGGCTCCAAAATCACTGCAGATGGTGACCGCAGCCATGAAATTCAAAGACACTTGCTCCTTGGAAGAAAAGCCATGACCAACCTAGACAGCATATTAAAAAGCAGAGACATTACTTTGCCAACAAAGGTCCATCTAGACAAAGATATGACTTTTCCAGTAGTCATGTATGGATGTGAGAGTTAGACCACAGAGAAAGCTGAGTACTGAAGAATTGATGCTTTTGAACTGTGGTGTTGGAGAAGACTCTTGAGAGTCACTTGGACTGCAAGGAGATCCAACCAGTCCATACTAAAGGAAATCAGTCCTGAATATTCATTGGAAGGACTGATGCTGAAGCTGAAACTCCAATACTTTGGCCACCTGATGCGAAAAACTGACTCTTTGGAAAAGACCCTGATGCTGGGAAAAACTGAAGGCAGGAGGAGAAGGGAATGACAGAGGATGACATGGTTGGATGGCATCACCGACTTGATGGACATGAGTTTGAACAAGCTCTGGGAGTTGGTGATGGACAGGGAAGCCTGGTATGCTGCAGTCCATGGGGTTGCAGAGTCAGACATGACTGAGTAACTGAACTGAACAGGTGAAGAGTTATCAATGGTCTGATACAGGAGAGTTATGAAAGGTCAGGTAACAGGTGAGGCATTATCCATGGTCAGATACAGGTGAGTTATTGGTGGTCTGATACAGGTGAATTATCAGTGGTCTGCACAGGCAAATTGTCGGTGGTCTGATACAGGCGAGCAGTCGGTGGCCTGATACAGGTGAGTTACCAGTGACCTGATACAGGTGAGTAGTTGGTGGTCTGATACAGGTGAGTAGTCAGTGGCCTGATACAGGTGAGTTACCGGTGGTCTGATACAGGCAAGTAGTCGGTGGCCCGACACAGGTGAGTAGTCAGTGGCCTGACACAGGTGAGTTACCAGTGGTCTGACACAGGTGAGTTGTCAGTGGCCTGACACAGGTTAGTTGTCTGTGGCCTGATACAGGTGAGTAGTCGGTGGCCTGAGAGGCGAGTTATCAGTGGCCTGACACAGGTGAGTTGTCTGTGGTCTGATACAGGTGAGTAGTCAGTGGCCTGAGAGGTGAGTTATCAGTGGCCTGACACAGGTGAGTTGTCGGTGGCCTGATACAGGTGAGTTACCGGTGGTCTGACACAGGTGAGTTACCGGTGGTCTGACACAGGCGAGTTGGTGGTGGTCTGGTAACAGGCAGTGATACAGGTAGTGCACTGCAATCTCTCCAGGGGGAACACTGCTACAGGGCAGGCGGGGACCCCCAGGGACCCTTCTCCTTCCCCGGAGCAGAGCGGGATGAGCCCCAGGAGAGGCCTGGGAACGCAGAGCTGCCGCAGGACGTCCCTGCATGACACATTTGCACCTGACGGCGCTGCTAACTGCACAAAGAAAGGGCTCAGGGTCCAGCAGCCACCGACTTCCCAGGAGACCAAGAGCAGCACGAGGGTGCGGCCGTGACCCGAGCGAGCCCCTGCGTCCCCCGCCCCCAAGTCTGCCCACTGCCTGCTAAGTAACCAGCTTCAGCAGCAGCCCCCCAGGAGGCTCATGAGGGTGTGGCCATGACCCGAGTGAGCCCCTGCGCCCCCCGAGTCTGCCCAGTACTGACCGAGAGGCGTCCCCATGCAGGGACACAGTGATTCCACACTGGAGCCTCAGGGAGCTGGCAGCCCCTGGCAAGCCCCCGCCTGCTGGACCCCAAACCCTGAATGTGGACAACTTCCTCAAGGATGCCAGAGGCCCGGGAAGGCGGCAGCACCTGAGGCTCCCCCAGAGGAGCCCCCATCACCAGCCAGCAGCTCCAGCCCCCGCCTCAAGCCATCCTCTCACAGCCCCATGTGCCACTGGAGTGCCTTCCCTTCCCAACTTCCTAGACGCACGAGGTTGTAGAGCTGGAAATGTTTCCACGGAATCGTGCAGTCTCATTCAGCAAGTCCGGAGGTTACAGCAAGAGCTACTCAGGACCTCCCAGGTGCCAGGCGGTAGGCCAATTCTGACGCGAAGTCCACTGTACCGAGACCCCACTGGGGTCGGAGGTGACGGCTGTGATCACCCGGGTCGGGGCACCACCAATCCCAATCACCTCCTCATCAGCTCAAGCCCTGTGCCCTGCTCTTTAGCAGGGACGGCCCAGCAGAACCAGAAGGGTGCTGTGCGTCCCAGCCGCTCCGTTCTACAAGGTTAGTATCATCTCTGGATCCCCCATGTTTCTATTATTTGGATGGTTCAAAACACAACTTTCAGACAAAATAAACTCTATTCTCTAGTTCAAATTTGTATTTTGATAATAATCTAAAACAAATACTATTTTACTGTGAAAATGTTACAGTAACGGTCCAGTGTCTATAAAGATGAATTTATTTATATCTTAAGACACACCTTATAATTAACTTTGAACTAAATACACAATGTTTATTTAAGCAGTAGCAATTATGCCAAATGTTTATTTCAGTATTTTCTTCAATAAGCTGAAGCCCTACACAATGTAAGACAACTGACGGGAAGTCAGCCTACACACACGGAGGAGTCTGCAACCTAAGGAAACACCAGCGAGCAGGAAGCGGCCCAACACACGTGACCGCAACGCCAGGAGAAGGGGCTGCGACAGGACTGCCCACGTCCCCGCGTCGGAGGGACCGGCGGGGCCACCGCGCGAGCAGCAGCAGGCAGCGGCCTGAGCGGAGGGGAGGGCGGGGAGGGCGGGCACACACCCCCTCCCGGGCCCGCCCCGACGGAGCAGGCCTGCCGACTGAGCCGAGGCCTGTGCAGCAGGGCGGGCGGGGCCCGGGAGCGGGCAGGGCCCCCACAGACGGCCGCTGTGCGGGGACCGACCTCCTACCTCAGCTCCCCAGCACCCTCAGGCCGCTCCTGTGGCCCTCGAGGCCAGCCTGTCAGACACAGCTGGGAACAAGCCCAGGAATAACCAGGCACCCCCCAGCTTCTGAGCAGAGCTCAGGCCAGACGCTGCTGGGGAGATGGACGGGCAGAGGGCCACCCAGAGGCCAGAGCCTCATCAGGAGGTCTGTGCAGGACACAGGAGGAGAGGCCGGCCTGAGCCAGGGTGGCGTCAGTGCAAGGGCAGGGCAGCAGCTGCCACAGCAATGAGCGTTCTTCCAGGATAGAAGAATGCATGGGCAAGTGCGCCAGCTTAAGGGTGCTGGGCACAGAGTGACCCGCGAGGGCGGGGGGCAGGAGAACGAGTGAACGAGTGGATGACTGAGCACACAGTAAGTGATGGAGAGGCTGGGCCCCCCACGAGCGGGGCCGGCTCAAGCGGCCGCCGCGGCCTCTGCCTGCCTACTCCTGTCACTGCAGCGCTTGGCCGACCTCCCCTGAAACCCAACTTCAGCCTTCCTCACAGCGTTTCCACACTACCATCTGTAATTACTTCTACCACCTTAACCAGCTGTCTCCCTCCCCAGACTACCAGCTCCTCTAGGACAGGGGTCACTTCTGTCTCGCTAACGCGCGTCTGGCACACACTGGGTGCTGCGTAAGCAAGCAGAGGATGAATGAGAAAGGACGCGGGGCAAGCCGGCCGTGCATCCAGCCCTGATGCACCTGAAACCCATGTGGGAAAAACCAACGCGGACGAAGCAGAGATGCGTACCTGTGAGCAGCATGCTGTGCTCCCCTGACCTTGGCAGGGGTCTGGCACCAAGCTGCAGTACTCCCTTCCACGCTCCCTCCCTCCTGCAGCCGCCACCCCAAAGAACCACTTCTCACAGGAAACCTCTCTCCTTGCTCTGAGCAGGCAGTAGATCCCACCGAGGAAGAGTCTAAAACACACTTTCACTGTAAAAGTTGACATACCCCAAACATCTGAAATAATCCAGTATCCACCTTTAGAAATGTGAAATCTAAAAGTTAAGTTAATCCTGACCCTTCAAATACCAGTTGTATCCATCTGAATTTTACAATTATTAGCCTCTTACTTACTTGGTGCATTCTTCTAAAGACTGTACAAGCATTTGCTGGAAAGAACATATTTCTTCCAGATTTCCCATTAAATGTGACGTGTTTGCTGAACTTAACCTAGAGCCGAGAAAAACAGGAGACACGTGTGAGCGGTCTTACTCATGCTCCCCTCCCCTCCCGCCCCGCGGCCTAACACACAAGGAGCTCTCTTGTGTCTTCAGCTGCATTCTGTCCCAGCCTTTCAGCTGCTGTTCTCTGAAAACACGAGGCAATAGCCAAGGGGACCACTGTTCCAACACTTGACACCATAACCATCTAACTTACTTCTCGCTGGTCTGCAGGGGCCGTAGGTAGGTTGAAAGCACAGTCTGAAGTTCTTTAGAATATTCATTTTCTGTTTCCAAAATATTCTGTAGCACCTACAATAAATGGTAAGTATTATTTGACATTAAGATGTATAAGCTTTGGAAAGTTCATCACTACTGTTCAATTCGCACGGTTGCTTCTACGTAACACTGATTTGTTTAATGTTATCACTCCCTGTGATTATCAACTAGTAAATTCAGGTAATGAGTTATTATCGAGGCTATCTAACTGACTTCATATTCCTGCCAAGCACATTTAACACGGGAACACCTAGAAAGAGGCCTGAATGAATTCCATCATCAGATGCTACGTCTGTTTTTTAGATGGAAAGAAGGAACCACTGACGATCACAACAGCATGGAGGCATGCACTGTGCAGGAGACACCTTTCACACAAGGACTCCTATACACCCCTCTATGGCAAATCTAAGGACAGGCCAAACTCATCTGTGAGGGCAGGGATGGGGGGCAGGGGGACAACGGGGAAAGGGACATGAGATCAATTTCTGGAATAAAGGACAAGTTCCGCATCATGATTTGGGTACTTGTTACACAGACATATACACCGGTTAAAGCTCACTGACCCATACCCTTAAAATCTATGCACTGTGACATATGGAAAGTGCATCCACTAAAAAAAAAAAAACATGCAGTTCACCCTTCAGACGGCATCTAATCATTCTAAGTCAATTTCTGGGCACTGCAGACCTTCACCAGAGAAGGTGACCGTCTAAGATCATCCTGTACATGTTACAAATAAAAGGTCCACCAGCATAAAACAAGCATTGCATGCACTGTATGTATTCTCCCATCTCTGGGAGAATAATTATAAATCAACCTTGAAATTAACATGTTTCCTGAAAGCCTGCAATATATATAGACAAAAGCAGCTAACAACCCCTAAACACCAATAAAGAAATCTAAGTGTAAAAGAGCTGGCTGAAACACGAGCCCCTTTCAGACGCTATCTCAGGAGCACTGGCCCCTGGGGCGGGGCTGGGCGGGGCAGCTCAGGTCTGCAGCAGAAGCCTGACCGATGGGAGCCTGGACAGCGGAGTGAGGGCCCGACCCACAGCACCTCCGATCCTCAGGCAAGCCCTCCTCTACAGAGAATAAGTGAAGCGGGGAGAGGTGGCCCTGCGCCCAACCCGCAGCCCCTCTCCAGCCTCGGGCTCAGGGCTGCGTGGGAGCAAGGAGCCCTCCTCAGCCGTCTGCTCCACCCCACTGTCAGGGCCAGCACCTTCTCCAGTCACCAAGTCACACCACGTGCATTTTCTGAGGAGCTGCTACTCCCGGCACTAAGTGCTGTCTCCCAAAACTAACAGAGCATCCTAAACTAACCCTGCAGAAGAAATCAGACAGAATAAAGACCCCAAACATGCTCAGCTTTCTCCCCTGATTTTCGATAATCAAAAGATATGTTTAAACATTGAAGAAAAAAGCAATCATTAGCTAAACTTAGATTTCAGCACTGACACAAGCCACCCGACCACTGTGTGCTCACTGGGGTCTTCCACGTTCCGGAGGGCAGCAGAGCCATTCGGGAGTGCAGGGGACCCGAGGCGGCACGGCACGCGTTACGCGGGGGCCCAGGCTCTGCCGCAGCTCTGGCTCCGCTCCGTCCCGCCCCTGAATGGACCTATTCATGGATGCCGGCGGGTGGGGAGGGGCCACTCTGGGCGACGCTGCCTCGTGGGGAGACGTGGCTGCCGCTCTCAGTTAGACACCTCCCCGCCAAGAGACACTCAGTGGGCCCGAGTGTCAGACGACTGGAGGACGGGGGCACCGTGTGACCCTGCCTCTGCGTCACCAGGGGATGCGCTTCGTCCACGTTATCCCCATCTTCTCCTTACAAAATGACCCGAGGCAAACCAAGTACCATGGCTGGGTCCCTGAACTAAAAAAATTTAAATCTGTCACAGATGAGTAAGACAAAAAGCCCCTATGTTAACGTGAAAACAAAGGCTCAACTCAGACCCCATGTCTAAGAACACACACCAGGAGCTATCAGCAACTCTGCCAAGAACAGCTTGGAACCCGACACACAGACTCTGCAAACACAGACAGCTCCCACGGACAGCGGCGTTGGGAGCGCACGCGCGAGGCAGTCAATGGCCCTCCTCAGCCGCGGCACCGCGGGGCGAGCAGACACGGAGCGCCCCGAGGGCGCACCGGGACCCACGCAGGGGGCGCTGCCCTCCCGCCTCTCCTGCGTCTACTGGCAGAAACACGACCTTCAATTAAGTGCTCAAGACGGGCTCTAGAGCAACCCCGCCCAAACCACCCAGGCCGCGCGCCCTGACTTCTGCAGACTTGCGGAGGGAGCCACGCGGCGCGGGTGTCCACCACACAGAGGCTGCCGGTCCCGCCCCGAGCTCATAGCACGCCGGGGGCTCCAGCCATCACCTGTCTCCCCTTCCTGGACTGCTGCATGCTCTGGCTGCTGCAGGACCCCATGGGACGTCACGGCCCAGCCGCCACGGCTCCATCGCACGCAGGCGGGTCCAGAGAGGGCCGGGAAGAGCAGCCGTCACCAGGCACCACGAGGAGGGCGGGCCAAGAGCCGGGCCACCAGAGCTCCCCCCAGGGCAGGAGGCGTGGGGCGGCCCAGCCAACAATGGTGCCCACAGGGGGACCGCACTGGGCAGCTCACAGACAATCCCCGGCTGTCAGCCGCAGCAGCAGAGCCAAACAAAGGACCGACTCATGCCCCGCAGCCCACAGAAACTACTTCATCGCTGCCAGGAAAGGAGCGCCGAGCGCCACTCTCCTTACAAGGGAGTCACAGCCGCCACTGCAAATTCCAAGGGTGTCCTATGTTCCAGTGTCCCTGACAGTCCTCTGAAAATAAATAACTGATGTACATGTAACAGAACATGTAACATAAAGGAAACTTTTCAAGATTTGACCCGGACACAGTAAAGTAATACTATCACAAACTACACCCAGGGATTTCCCTGGTGGCCCAGTGGCTAAGACCCTGTGCTCCCAACGCAGGGGGCCTGAATTCGATCCCCGGTTGAACTCAAGACTGGCAGAGCTGTTCTCACCCCTCTCTGCCCACCTAACTATAACCCCCACACCACAAGGAGAAATCATCATTGCACATATTCTTCCAGCCCACTCTGTTAGTACTTCAAGCTTCAAAAAGCAAATTACTAGACAGGACCCCAGCTGCTAATGAACTAGAGCCTGGAGGGAGGGCAGAGAAGGGCGGGCAGCAGGGCTGCTGGAGGAAGTCGTCCCTGCAGCCCTCCCGCTCCCAGAGCAGAGGCCTCGGGCACACCCCGGCCACCACTGACCAAGTGTGGCGTCCTGATTCCTGTATCCTCAATACTTCATGACGTTAAGGCTCAAGAAGAGTCGGGGGTGGATGTTAAATGCTTGTATTGTTGTGCCATTTAAAAGGAGCTGCGTGCTTACAGCATTCCTAAACCCAGGGACTCACGAGGCTGAGGGAGGCTAAAGGTTTACTGCACAAGAGCCCCGGCAGGACCGTGGGCCCACTGTGCTCGGCGCCACCCCAGAGCCGGCCTCGGGCCAGCAGAGCCCGGCCTGATCCCAGCCCTGCGTGTCCTCCCCGGACGGCACGCCTCTGCGGGTCTCGAGGCAGGAAGGACCCTCACAGACACCCCGCCTGGCCGTTCCCACGTGGCACAGCTCGCTCCCCCTCCACTCACAGGCCCGGCACTGGCCACCACCGGAAAAGCTTCACCTCGGTCTTCATCTGCAGGAAGCGAGGACCCTGCCAGGAGCCGCGGGAACAGAGCCTGCCCAGGCCGCAGGCGGTCAGTGTGAGCGAGGCCCAGGAGAGGAGGGGCAGCGGGCGGTCAGTGTGAGCGAGGCCCAGGAGAGGAGGGGCAGCAGGCGGTCAGTGTGGACGAGGGCCCCAGAGAGGAGGGAGGGGCCGCGGGCGGTCAGTGTGGACGAGGCCCAGGAGAGGAGGGGCCACAGGCGGTCAGTGTGGACGAGGGCCCCGGAGAGGAGGGGCAGCAGGCGGTCAGCGTGAGCGAGACCCAGGAGAGGAGGGGCAGGAGGCGGTCAGTGTGGACGAGGGCCCAGGAGAGGAGGGGCAGGAGGCGGTCAGTGTGGACGAGGGCCCAGGAGAGGAGGGGCAGGAAGCGGTCAGTGTGGACGAGGCCCAGGAGAGGAGGGGCTGCAGGCGGTCAGTGTGAGCGAGACCCAGGAGAGGAGGGGCAGCGGGCGGTCAGCGTGAGCGAGACCCAGGAGAGGAGGGGCAGGAGGCGGTCAGTGTGGACGAGGGCCCCGGAGAGGAGGGGCAGGAGGCGGTCAGTGTGGATGAGGCCCAGGAGAGGAGGGGCTGCAGGTGGTCAGTGTGGACGAGGCCCAGGAGAGGAGGGGCAGCGAGCGGTCAGTGTGAGCGAGGCCCAGGAGAGGAGGGCAGGGGCCGCGGGCGGTCAGCGTGAGCGAGACCCAGGAGAGGAGGGGCAGGAGGCGGTCAGTGTGGACGAGGGCCCCGGAGAGGAGGGGCCGCGGGCGGTCAGTGTGAGCGAGGCCCAGGAAGAGGAGGGGCAGCCCCAAGCGCACACAGAGCAGGCGGCCCCGCTCGGGCGGTGCGCCAACGGCCTGACCCCGCACGGGTCGCAGGGAGGCGCTGGCCGGTCCTGGCCAAGGTGGAAGAGGCAGGGGCCGTGAGGGAAGAAGGCAGCCAAGGCGGGGCTGGCTCAGTGTGGCTCCAGGCGAACCTCCAGCCACCAGGCCTGGGTTCTCCCGGACGAGCAGGCAGAGGCTCTGGGCAACCCCAGGAGCCAAGGGGACGCACGGGGGCAGGCCTGTCTGGAGCACAGGCAGGGTCTGTGGAGGTCTGCTACAGCGTGACGGACATCCACTCTAACGTGTAATATACAGTGACCACCGCGTATTGGGTCACGTCTGCAGTCTCTCAAAGACAGAGCTGCCATGCCTGTCGTGACACCCGGCGAGCACGGACACAGACAATGTGCGTCTTCTGTCCGCTAAGGAACGCTGACACGTCCCTGGAGACAAAGCCACCATGCCGCAGGACATGGAGGGTCCTGACAGCCTGCTCTCCTCCCAGAGGACACAGTCAGGAAGGCTCGTTCTCTGATGGTGACGGGGAGCCTGCTGTCCCCTAGGAGAGGTGCCAGAAGACTGTCCACCCCCTAAAGAGTGGGCATCCGGCTTCTCCAAGAGAAGGGTTTCCCTGACCTCCCCTGGCCGGGGATCTGTCACCAGGCCAGAAGCGCAGCCGATTCCTTTCACTGTCACACCCACCAAGCTCAGAGAGGTCACACACTTGCCCCCTTTAATTACACAATCCCGTCACCCTTGACTACTGCCCTGGGTAATTAATCCTCAATGGGATGCCAATCTGCAAACAGAATGGTATGGTGGCCTCAAACGCTCTGAACACACTTCCTAATAACCAGGAGTCCCTGGGACCAGTCAATCCTAAAGGAAATCAACCCTGAATATTCACTGGAAGGACTGATGCTGAAGCTGAAGCTCCAATACTTTGGCAACCTGATGTGATGAGCTGACTCCTTGGGAAAGACCCTGATGCTAGGAAAGACTGAAGGCAGGAGGAGAAGGGAATGACAGATGATGAGATGGTTGGATGGCATCACCGACTCAATGGACAGGACTTTGAGCAAACTGTGGGAGTTGGTGATGGACAGGGAGGCCTGGCGTGCTGCAGTCCATGGGGTCGCAAAGAGTGGACACGACTGAGCGACTAAACAACAAAATAACCATGAAAACCTCTTAAGGGCCAACACTTACGAGGCACCTTAAGGCCACCTGTTAACCCCCTTAATGCCGCAAGGCCGAGGCCAGCACTGGCAGCGTTTGGTTACAGAGGCGTGACTGTGCGGGCAGCGGGGGGCTTCCCCAGGCCCGTCCACAGCAGGGCACCAGACGCTGCACCCAAGGCCCAGCCCCCCACCAGGCACCTGAAGAAGGGCGCTCCTGACCATTCACTGACCGGAGACTGAAACACGCCTCACACTCGAAAACAAACCGTCCCACCGGGCTCTGTCACCAAAAACGGGTCAACTCTTCATGTAAAGCAAAGTCACGGGGTTTCTTCTTCCACTGTGACCCTCCGTGTCTGAGCTCCGACTCCGCCACCCGAGGTCTCTACTCCCGGTGACATTCCAACCCAGCCTGAGCTCCAGGGCCAAAGCAGCCCCCCAAGCCTCCTTACTGAGGAGTACAATCCTGCCACGCTCCCGGCACACTGCCTTCTACTTTCAGTGATAACACTTTTACACAACAAAATCACATTACCTGCCTAATTTTATATTCTGTTCACTGTACTTAAAATGAAAACATGAGCTGATGTTTTTTTAAAGCCCCCTTTGCACCTGTAAGAATTAGAAATGGATCCACCACTGGCGTCTGAGGCATCGGTACGTGGCTACACTTAGGTTTCTTGCAGCTTATTGCTAAACAAAGCATCCTATGAAAACATCCTCGCACAAAAATCTCTGAAATCACCTCAGGTAATTTTTCTGTGGTGGATTTCAAGAATCAGAAATACTACATTAAAGGCTTGAGTGTTTTCAGAATTCTACAAACTGTTTCTCTTTTGAGAAACACTTTCTGGTGCTGCAGGTGAGGAGCATGAGAGTGGTCATCCACCCAACAACAGGTAAAAACCAAAGAGACCGAAAATCAACAGCTCCTCTCAGATCCAGAAGGGGAGGGACGCGAGGTCACTGCCTCCAGGGTGCGTCTCACTGCCCGCAGCGGGTGCTGTAACTGGGCCCGCCTGAGCATTAACATCACTGGGGGGACAGAGTCAGGGGGGAATCCCCCGCACCCAGTCTGGGGCAACTTACCTCTAGGAGCTCAACCAGGTACCCAACATAAGTATCACAGAAAAGTTGACAATCCGGATGACTCCAACTCAGACACTATAAAGATCGGGGTCCCCAGGGGTCAGGGTGAGGGTGGCAAGGAATGAATAGGCAAGACACAGAGGATTTTCAGGCCCTGAAACGGCTGGCGCTGTAAGGTCGGAGCCACAGCGGGGGCAGGGAACGCTCCAGTGACCCCTGACTCCGGATGCCTGTGTCAGCTGGCTCACCTGATGAGCTGCGGCCCGCCTGCCGAGTGGTGCTGAGGAGGAGGGGGTCGCACCTTGTGGGGCGGGGGCTACAGGGGGCTAGCCCTCTCTCAAGGGCACAGTCAACTTAAACTGCGCTGTTTGACAAAGTGTCCAAGGAACTAAAGAAAACTATGCTTAAAGAATTTTTTTTAAAGTATGAGAACAATGACTCAAATACAGAATGTACTGACCCATAAAATGAATCAAATGGAAATTATGAACTGAAAGCTACAATAAATAAAATGAAAACTTCATTAGAGGGGCTCAAGGTCAGAAAACTGAGCAAACACAAAAAGACCCACAGAGATTTTACGCTCCCGAGAACAGGAAAAAAAAGAAGAAAAATGAACAGCACCTCGGAGGCCTGCGTGACACCCAGTGCTTGCCAACACATGCTCAGTGGGCGTCCCAGAAACAGGGGAGGGAGAGGCGTAACCAGCCCGAGGACGGCCGTGAACCACTGAGATCCTCGTCCTCTCCCCGGTGTGGTCGTGGTTGGTCTGGACCTTCACACAACAACAGCAGACACACACCCTCCCCACTCACGCCTTAACTTCCAAATGTTTGCACCACCTCCAGCTCAGGCACTCGCCCACCTCTGACACCCTCCCGCCTCGGGCACTCCCCCACCCCTGACACCCTCCCGCCTCGGGCACTCCCCCACCCCTGACACCCTCCCGCCTCGGGCACTCC
>JADEYB020000008.1:1616865-1640385 GCA_015832495.2 Alces alces
CTGACACCCTCCCGCCTCGGGCACTCCCCCACCCCTGACACCCTCCCGCCTCGGGCACTCCCCCACCCCTGACACCCTCCTGCCTCGGGCACTCCCCCAGCCACGGCACCCCCGACCTACAGCACTCTCCAGTTACTGGCCCCAAACCCTCCCGTGACCTCAGCCCGCGCTGGCCTCACCCCCAGACCGGGTGCTCGCCCCTCAGTGGGGTGAAGTGCCTGTCCCTTGTGCGGCTGTCCATGAAAGCACAGTGACACACGGAGTGTGAAATTGCGGAGTGTGCGATTGGAGTCTCTTCCACTCGCCCAGGCGTGCTGTGTGCCCCACATTTTACTTTCCTGTGTAATTTACAAACATGGAGCTCAGGCAAGCTGAAACTGAGAACTGGCTTAGTCACTCACCGGGTCTGTTCACTTTTGTAAAATGAGCACGAGGCTGAAAGATGGTTTCCACACTCTCCACACTGATGTCCTAACAACTACACGGGCTGTTCGACATGCTGTTTATGCTCTCAGCGCTACGTACACAATAGTTTGGACGTGAGACTGAAGTCAAGGTGCCCCCTCCCCCAATTCAGAGTCAGCAGGCCCTATGCACGGGGCTCCTCCCCCTGTGTGAGCGCGGCTAGAGATGGACGGACCTCTGGAAGGCCACTGGTCACGCTTCAATCCGAAGAGGGCCACATGCTACTACCGGACCTCCAGGAAGCACGGCTACCTGGTTCCACACAGCACCCGGCGGGAGCGGGGCTCCCGGAGACAAGGGCAGCACTGCGGGCCCCTGCGGGAGGCCTCTGATACATCTCCCCGATGGACACAGACAGGAGTCCTCTGATACATCTCCCCAATGGACACAGACGGGAGTCCTGATACAACCCCCGATGGACACAGACGGGAGTCCTCTGATGGACACAGACGGGAGTCCTCTGATACATCTCCCCGACGGACACAGACAGGAGTCCTCTGATACATCTCCCCAATGGACACAGACGGGAGTCCTCTGAAGTAACCCCTGATGGACACAGACGGGAGTCCTGATACAACCCCCGATGGACACAGACAGGAGTCCTCTGATACATCTCCCCGACAGACACAGACGGGAGTCCTCTGATGCGACCCCCGATGGACACAGACGGGAGTCCTCTGATGCGACCCCCGATGGACACAAAAGCAAGGGGCTCCCGCCCCGGGACATCACTGGGAATCAGGATGGCACTCCTTGCCCGGTGCAGCCTCCCCAGGAAGGAAAGCAGTGTCTCACCCAAGAAAGGGGAAGAGAAGGCGGCCCCAGAGCCCACAGTAGAGGCAGTAACTAGGAGCACAGGGCGACTGGGTCAGGTGTGAGACTCACTCTCATGGGCATTTTTCAAGCTCACAAACTGCTCAGGTTTCAAAAGGCAGCAAGTTTCAGGTTTCTGAAACACTTGCCTTCACT
The DNA here is from genome assembly GCA_015832495.2 of Alces alces. Classification (NCBI taxonomy): domain Eukaryota; kingdom Metazoa; phylum Chordata; class Mammalia; order Artiodactyla; family Cervidae; genus Alces; species Alces alces. Next base: position 1,618,300 of record JADEYB020000008.1, read on the forward strand.
ATGTACAATGTCCAGATGCTCACCTGTAACTTCATGCTATTTACATATATACACACATCAATCCCAGGAAAGACTATGGTAACACACAAAATAAACTAAACACTGTACCGGTTTAGAGAACTGACAACCTACTCTGAACATGAGCCTAGGGGCACTTAAGTCTGCAAATCACATTATGACCTTTTTAAAACCCCATGCTGAGGACTGGAAACCATATGGGGGATAATCCCAGCACCAGGTTATGCAACAAGAACAGGGGCAACTGCACACACAGACACAAACACCTAAGAATGTCCCAGAACGACCCCGGGAAGCAGGAGTACGCATGGCTGGTAACCCCCTTCTCCAGGCAACCCCCATTCTACACGTCAAGTTTCAGACATCGAAAAAACAAGTTATTCTTTAAAAGCTCCCCTCAGTCACTCACCACACTGTAGTAGCCTTTGTTAACGGCAGTTGTATCGAATCCTTTGGGAGGGCTCTTCAAGGCTCCGGATTTTGGTGACACGGGCTTCTCTGAAATAAAGACGGGAGGGCAGTTTCACTCATGGCTGCTGCCCAGACCGCCGAGCGCAGCGGCCCCCACAGCCCGGCCTCTGGCTCCAGCTGAGCCCCAGACCACAGGGAGGCGGAGCAGAAGTGCATGAGGCCAAGAGGCCCCAGACCGCAGCCCTCCTCGTGGTCAGCTCCCGGGGATCAGAAACCCCCACAGCTGGGCCTCCCCACCCAGCCCAGCCTCCCCGCTCAGCTGACCACCTCATGGATTACACACCGCTGCTGTCAACAAACAAAAGAACCCATGAGCCACGTGTCAGCTCAGGGTGCAGTATGGGTGAAGTCCGGCCCCCAGAACCAGAGGGAACGCAGGCAGACACCTAAGAGTGTTAAGACATCAAGACCCGCAGGCGGGAGTGCATCTGGAGGGGCCCAGGTCACTGAGAGCGCAGAGGGCCTGCTAACACAGGCGACAGACAGAGGAGAGAGCCACCCCAGGCAGGGCGCTGAGAAAAGCCACACTGTCTTCAGAACCTCCAAACCAGAACCAAAGGAAAGTGGCCGCGGTTACTGCAAGGATTCAAGTGCATCGCAGGCCTTTCATCCAACTCCACTCAAGACAGACTTCCTCAGCATAGGCACTGGAGGAGCGCCTGGCGGCTGACTCTGTGGCTCGAGGTGTGTGCGCGAGTGCCCATCAGTCCCTGCTTCTGAGAGGGGCTGTGTCTGTCACCGAGGCTCTGCGGGGGCGGGGGTGTCTACCCCTGGGTCTCCAGCTACAGAGGCTGGTAGTGGCCCACGGCTGACCGGGGGAGAGGGGAAACTCTAACAGGCGCGCCCTGCATCCTCCTGCACCTCCTCCGCAGGGCCCTGCCGCAGACGGCTGGCGGTGCCCCTGACCACACCTGTCCAGGACCTCTCTCTCTGGCAGCACTGCCCTCCAAACACCGTCGCACACCGGGTCCCAGATCCCATGTGCTCAGCATTTCCATGAGCTTCTCAGCACCGGAAACCCATAAAAAGCCCAAAGCAGAATGCCTGTCTTTAGCTGTGGGTCCCCCTCCTCCTGTGGAGTGGCTGACCTCGATCTTCTGTCAGTGCCTCTCTGTGAGGGTTTCCAAAAGGGTGAAAATACAGAACAAAACAGAAGGCGCTATTACCAGCTGAAACAATTCTCTCTGTCCACGGAATGGAAAGAGAACTCCAAGGGAAATAAGTGACTTTTAAGCCACGAGAGATACAAGAAGGAAAACTTCCCTCCCTATTCTTATATCTGCATCTTAGCATTTAACTGTGGAAGAAAAACTGATGTTCCCATCTGAAGGAAAAAAAAATGCCTTTTCCTCCTTAAAACACGCCATCTGGAGGAGGCATCTGCAACGACAGGGAAGTGGAGACGGCTGAGCCTGAACCACAGCCCTGGGATCAAAAAGAAGTCACACGGCAACACAGGCCAGGCGAGCTTAATTCATGAGTGACTTCAATCTGCTTTCAATTTTTTAAAAGCAAACCATTTGCCAACTGCCTAATTTTATCAATTCTTAAGTTTAAGACATACCTCTCAACACCACAGTTAATTAACATTTAATCACCTTACTATGAGAACCAAAAGAAAAAGGTTTTCAAAAGCAAGCTACAGGCGAACATTCTACAAAAACAAGAGGCAGAAGAGACCCAGACAAATCAAGGTTTAGGTCCAAGGAGACACTCCCTGAGGTGTCACATGGAGGGGCCACCATGCGCCCTCTGCGGAAGGCTCAGCGCCCCCTGAAGGAGAGCCGGGAGGGCAGCGGCTGGCGCTGCAGGGACAGGCGTCCGTGGAGGTGCAGGCGGCAGAACCGCAGACCTGCAGGCCCCAGGGGCCTCGAGCACCTCGAGAGAGAACCTGGACGTGTTAATGCAACAAGACAGAGGTCAGTCACGGCCACTCGTAACAGAGGAAAACGCACAGGAAACAGATCTTAAAACACGGAGCCTTCCTAGCCTCCTAAGCAAAACAAAACATTCTGCGGCCCACCCAAGAGCTAAAAACAGACTCCACCCCCTGTGAGGAGGGCAGGGAGCCCCGAGGATGGAACAGCGCACCTTCCAGGGCAACTCAGGCAGCCTGTCCCCCCTTTCACGCAGTAAATGTTACACAGTGCTGGTAACAGAACGTAGACACAGATGTGCTGAGCAAAGGGGGCCGGGACCCTCCCCCAGGTGCAGCAAGTAGCGCGGGCTGCAGAGCGCGGCAGCACTGGCGCAGGGTGGCCCCGGCCCAGCACACAGACCCGAGCCCCGCGCCTCCTGAGAGGAGGCCGGCCGGAGAAGCTGCTCTGGGGTGGGGGACACGGCCCCGGAGAGATCGAACGGAGCCTGACCTGCCCAGCATGCGATCCAAAGCCACACCTCCTCCTGAGGACCCTTGGGGTTTTCCAAGGGCGAGAAAGCTCTCTGGGGCCCAGAAGCCAAGGTCAGCCGTCAGGAAAGGAGGTACCCACTGAACAGCTAGCCATCAGAGAACAGCCAAACAGAAAACAAGCTCAAGAACTAGGGCACCAAGGGAGTGTAAACAGAAAACAAACAAGGGGACCAGTCCCGAGATGCAGAAATAACATGACCATCTAGGAGGCTTATAGCATGCATGCCGAAAACGCCTCGAAAGAAACAGGGCCCGAAAGAGTGAAAAGGCATCACGACAATGAAGGGCGTCTGGAAAAGAAGGAAACAGTCTCTAGAAACAAGCCCTGTGGTCTAAGACGAAATCTCGGTGGACAGGCGGGGCGGAGGGAAGCGGGAAGGGAGAAATCTGAGGAGCAGGCAGCAGGTGAGTGTGGTCCATACACCATGAGGAACACAGGACACCGGCTCAATGTGTCAGAGGCGAAACCCTGGACGTGGGGCTCCCGAGCCCCGCAGCGGCCACGTTCCAACCACTGGACCCAGCGCCCTGCGCCCGAGAGCAGTGCCAGCGCTCCAGGACAAGCCTCCTGGCAGCCTGCCTTCCACCCCGCACATTCAAGAAACCACCACACGTGTCTCTGTGTGTGTAAAATACACATGAACTGTGTGAATAAAACGAGTTCTACATACCAAAAGAGTATCCACAGAAAACGTTCAGGGACACTGACATACACCTTCCGTCAAACAGCACATACTCAGGAAGGACAGCCAACACATCCGCAGCGAACTCTGAAATATCCTCACACAGACCCCTGGAAGAGGTCTGAGTAATTGGATCTCTGAGGGAGTATTCCTGTCTTCAAAAGGACTGTTTCAAACCAGAAGCCACACTCAGGCCCCAGGCGCAAACAGAGCACTGCCGTCTGCAGCCAGGAGGGGCAGGCGAGCACGGCCACGCGTTTGCCCCGAGAAGCCGGCCGGACAGAGCTCCCCTGGAGGCACACAACCCCAGGGGACATCACGGAGAAGGAGACCTCAGCCTTGGGTACTCAGTAGACATATCTGTAAACCAAATCAAAACTTAACACAGAAAAAAATTTAAAAAACTTAACACAGAGAAAAACTCCTGCCACGATGGCCACTAAGAGGAAGGAGTCTGTATGCTGGGACCCGGCATGTTCTGCTTACAGAACATGAAAGGTGAATTACACTGCAAATCACAATGTTTACATTAAACCTGCACTTTAAAAAAAGGAAATCTATTCCAAAATCATAAAGTCATACAAATTACTTAAAAAGAAAAAATGCAATTACACAAGTGTTACCATGATCCTGGATTTTCACTCTCAACTGTTACAAAGCAATATGGTAAAAACATGGTTTCACGTCTTTCCTTCTCAAATGCCCTTCTCAAATGTTTAAAATCAGACGGGCACAGCTTTCCATGAAAGAGATTCAAGTAACCGAGGACACTAGGAATGGAAACTTACTCCTCCAAGTAATTATTCCTTTAGCTCAACAATCAAATAAACACTTCCCAGCCGTTGAGCAAACACGCCGTTCTCTATATTTTAAAACAGGAAAACGAGGAAAGTTTTCAGTTACTTGAGTCTCAGTGTGGCATGAAAACTAGGGATTCCACGTGAGCCCTGCAAGGAGCTGTGTAACAGCAACGCAGTTACTCACATACAACTAAAGGGGCCTCAGATACACACACAGAAACACAGGACTGAGTCAGAGAGACGGGAATCACAGGCAGAACAAAGTGATGTGGCTACCCCTGACACAGGTAACTCATGAGACGTGGTGGCTGGTTCTTAGAGCTGTCTGCCCCCTCCCCACGGTGCTCAGTGGCCCCCAGAAGTAGGGCTAAGAGCAGAATACACCTGCCAGGCTGCTGGACACCCAGAGGCCACCACAGACGACGCTGACCACACGCACGTCCACCTGAAAACAACCCAATCTTTGCAGTGTCATTTCCAAGGTTAGCTCTGGAAACTTTAGGAGGAGAAATACCTGGGAAGGAAAGTTTATCTGTACTCATTCACACTTTTACTATGATGCCTCAACATCAGACCAGAATTTACATTTAAGAGCTGTTCACAGTAGAATTCAAGAAGCCCAGATTTAACAGATGTCTACACAATCAGCAGAACCCACTCTTTATGGCTTGTTCCTTTACCAGCTCCGAGACCCTCTTGGGACACGCCCCTCTGCCAGCACTGTGACCTCTTGAGAGCGTGCCCATCACCAGCTCTGTGACCTCCGGGATCTCCTTGGTAAAGGGAAAGACCACCTCACCCTCAACCTTTCCCTCCAAGGGCCCAGTGCACTCTCAGCCCCAGAAGGACTGCTCGGCCTCCCCAGCACTCAGGCCCAGGGGCCAGAGCCAGAGCTGCCCGTGGACGGGCTGGCGGTCGCTGGCGAGTCCAGCCAAGCTGCAGCCTAAGGCATGTCTCCCAGCAGCCGTGTCTGTGACGCAGGCGGCTGGACGCCAGCGCTGTGCTTCTTGGCTGGTTCTGCCTGGGGACAGATTAACAAGAGAGTGTTGAGAGGAGGGTATTATTTGCACCCTATGCCCTGAATATCCCGACAACACTGTCTTCTGGGGCTGTGGTGAGGACTGAAAGTCACAGATAAAAAGCACTTTATGTAGGAAGCAGAACACAAAAACCGGGCTATTACTGTTGACTCTATTCTAATGATAATGAACAAATACCATTTTCATGACCAACTATAGAAAAAAGAGCAGCAATGAGATACCACTTCACACCCATTAGGATGGCTATTATCAAAAAAAAAAAAAAAACCAAAAAACAACAAGTGTTGGCAAAGACATGGAGAAACAGGAGCCCCTGTGCCCTGCCATGGGGATGTGACAGGCACTGTGGATGAAGCACAGCAGGTCCTCAAAACCGGAACTGAGGCCCCGTGTGAGCTGGCAGCTCCGCACCGAGCCACGTACCCACGAGGCCCACAGGACTCAGGCGGACAGCTGCAGCCGCACGGGCACAGTGACGTCGGCCCCCAGAGCCCAGGCGAGCAACCACACGAGTCCAGCAGCAGCAGGACAAGGAACAGACACGATGTGGCTGGTAAACGATACACACACGTACACTGGTCTCTGCTCCCAAGTTCCCGGCAGAAGGCTCCTGACCCTTTGGAGTGTCCTGACGAGAGCACTGGGAGCACCCAGGCCTCGGAGCGCCTGCAGCGCCATGACGTGATCACACCTGAGCAGAAATGCAAGTGATGCCAGGACCACCATTCCTTTCCGCAATTAGATAGGCCTTGGAATAATTACTTAAATGCAAGAAACAGCGTTAACAACTACAGAAAATGTATGGAAGGGGATGCATTTTAAAATACCATATTAGTGCAAAGAAAGGGACAGAAATCACTCAATATCACACGACTGGCAAAAGACCCACGATAAGAAACTAACACAGCCAACACGATACAAAAGCTTCAAGCCCTGAAGAGGGTAATGAACTGTACCTTATATACATGTGTAACCACAAATTAAAAACGAACAGACGGGACAGGTTTCTCCTCACAAACGGTAAAGAACAGAGTGAGTCTGTTTTCAAGCGCTCCTGTCACGACGGCAGGAGACACCGGCCTGAGTGCGGAGCCCCTTCTCCAGCCTCCAGTTTGGGGGACACCAGGCCCTCTGGGCAGGAAAGACGGCTCTCTGACCCTCCGCCAGAGCCAGACCCACGCCCAGCCAGGCATCCCAAGACCATCACCGCCCCCAGCCTCGACTCACCGCTGGGCTTGACCTCGCGCACGTAGTTGCTGGGGAACCAGCCAGTCCTGCCGTTGTGCGTGCCCTCCCACCAGCCCCCCTCCTCCACCCGCGTCACGTGGATGACGTCGCCTTTCGTGAAGGACAGCTCGTCTTCATTCGTCTGCTGGAAGTTAAACTTGGCTCTGACGACCAGCTGATTGTTGCTGTTGTCGGTCATGTCCTAAAGGGGGACAAGGGAGGGAGAAGTCATGAAGACAACGGCGTCTCCGTCACTACGATCAGACCAGGTGCGACTCGGCACCACAGCAGAGCCGCCCTGGCACACAAGGGGGCCAGCTGGAGACACGGGAGTCCCTGCCCCGCATCGTGCCCCGACTGCCGCCCAGGCCCTGGCCCGAGGAAACCCCGTTAACCGCCGGCAAGGCCTTACTCGGGCCATGTTAGCCCACACGAGCACCCCACACACATGCCCGGGCCCCTGCGCTCCACAGCCTCGGGGCAGGACTGGGCCGTGAGTCTCATCAGCCCCCATCAACAGTCAGGGTCCGGCAGGAACCCCGTGGACGCCCAGTCAACGAGCCTGGCCCCAGAGCCACAGCCTACGACCCTCAGCCAGGACCACAGCCTAAGACACAGATGTGAGCAGGATCCCACGTCTTCCAACACTCTCAACGTGTCTAAGAAAGAATCAAAGATGCTCCTTGTTCCACGAATAAAAAAACTCAAGCTTGACTGAGAAGACATAGTTACCAATACTGAGGCTAAGCTCTCTCAAAACACGAATAAAATAGAAAATCTCAGAAATGGAAGAGAACTTACAAAATTTACTCAAACTGACATAGTGAAAAACAAAGAAAATTATGAGATCCCCGGGGACCTGTGAGAAATGACAAAGATCTGACACTGGAACCAAACTCTTGGAGGAGAAAGGACAGTGCTGAAAAGGAGTCTAAGAAGCACGGCTCGAGTGTCCTAAATGTGACACAAGACACACGCACACGTCCAGACGCTGAGTGGACCCCAAACAGGATGCACCTCAAGGTATCTGGACCAATTCATGTCATACCTAAACTTCAGAAAACTAAAGACAAAAAGACTGTAGTATCTGGATAAAGACATCTGGAGAGATGCAAGAACAGCACCCTTACTCAAGATGTTAGTGTGAGATGCACTCTGCCAAAACAGGACTAACCAAGAGAAAATGAGGATGCAGGCAGTGGAGGGGTGGGCTCGGGTCACAGCGAGTCCAGAGGCAGTGGTGACGGAGGCTGAGGGGGCGGCCGGAGGCCTCACACGCTCCCTGGGAAGAAGAAATGGAGACACCCTGACCCGTCTGAATGCCCAAGAGGAGAGTCTTTTGAAAAAGGCAAAAGAGCAGACTGCCATCTGCCAAAGGTGCGCAGAACACCGTCAGGGAAGGGACAGGCCCCACCGAGCCTGAGCCTTAAAGACGTCGCAGGGAAAGCGCGGCCAGCACAGAGGACACGGGCGGGGCCGGGGCGCTCACAGGTCAGGGCCGGGCAGCGGGGGCACACGACGCCCTCTTTCCCTGCAGGTGTCCACAGCCACGACAATGTGCTGTTCAAAAACAACAACAGGCTTTACACAGGGCATTTATCAGAGACACAGACAAAAAAAACCTGAAGAACCTGTAGAAAAATGGGAAAGCGGCGTCTCTACTGATTTTCTCCCAGTAGCCAGTCTCAGAGAATCACCTGACTCTACACTAGGTGCGTGTATCACTAAACAGGATGAAAAAGACAGAAAGCACAGACAGTGCTCAGAGTTCCAGGAGGAGAAGCTGACGTGATGCCTGAGAGAGTTCATGTGTATTTACCTGTTTAGACATACACTAGCTACTATAAATCGTGTTTACTTAATAATTCAAATCAATGCATCAATCTTTATCTACTGAACTAAACGCTTAATGCAAACTTAATATTTAACACCTAAAGTACTCAATAAAGCAATCTCTTGTAAGATTTTGGAGGAACCGCGGACTGAGCACCGTCCCCTCAAGCTCAGGGTGAGGGGCACATGAGAGGTGCAGGCTGGGCAGGTCCGGGCCCCACAGGGACACCACCCGCCGGCGCCTCAGGCTGTGAGCCATCACTGTCTCTCACCCGCCGCCCACTCTGAGCCACGACACTCTCCTTTCTCCGCCACATCCTGGCTTTGCAGAGCCCATCGGGGTAATGAGTCCCAACAATGGACTGTGACACGTGACAAACTAACGCACAGGGCAGGCCCCGAAGGACGTCACACTGCCCCGGGAGCCCCTGCCGGGCGGGCCCCAAAGAACGTCACACTGCCCCGGGAGCCCCCTGCCAGCCCGTCCCCAACAGCGGGGCGCACACAGGTGGCGCGGGGGGGCGGGGGGGATGGGGCACGGCTGTCAGGAGGCAGCAGAAGACGTGGCGCACAGCCTCCTGATAGGCCAGGCCAGGCCAGGCCGGCACCAGGGTGCCTCCCCTTCAGGCAGGGACACTCCACGAAGGCCCAGACAGGGCAGCGTCAGCAGAGTGCAGGGCAGCCTGGACCCTCACTCCTGAGGCAGACTCTCAGCCACCGAGTACCTCCCACCCTGAAGAAGGGGCGTGGGCCCAAGGCAAAGACAGGACCGGGGGGCCACGCCGCACCAGCCCGGCCCTTCCCAGGGGCACCACTGCCGTCCCTGACGCAGCAAGGGAGGCTTCAGTCACGAGCGTCTCATCTCGGCTTCCATCCTCCCCTCAGGTCAGGAGGAGCCTCACCACGCTCCCTCCGAGCGGCTCACCATGCCCACCACACAGCTGAGGTGGCCAAGGGCTTTCCATTTCTAGTGTGACAGAACTTCTCTGGAAAAACATCAGTCCTGTACTTACTATGATCTCAGCAACATCCATCATAAAAGGACATATAACTTAGTAAAATTCTTCAATTGCGACCCAGTTCTCATTTACACAAAAACAAAACAAACAGAAAAACAGATGAAAACTGCCACAAGTTGATGGGGCAGGCAGCAAAGATTTCTCTGCCCAAAGCTTGCTAACTGTTCTTACATCTTCTGCGTATATTTCACAAGGCAGCTATTTTCAAGGGGTCTGGACTCCTTCCTTCCTTTGGACCATGACGCTCCCAACAGGCCCCCCAAGTCCCTCCAGCCCCAGGGTGGGGGGTGACACGCGTCCGTCCCCGTGAAGCGCTGACCAGCCAGCACCAAGAAACCCCACCCGGGGGCTGTGCTGTTCACAATGTCAGACACGGGGCCAGGGCTTCTCAGGGAAGACAGTCACGCACACACAGCAGGAGAGTCAGCCTGAGTGTGAGCAGTTCAAAATTACACCCCTTCTACAGTTCTCCGTTTTTAACAGTGCTTCATGACCTAACTCAAATGCATCTCTCTACAAGGCACAGCTCCAAGCAGGCCAGCTTTATTTCTCCAGGACCCCCACGTGCTTACGGAACGACATTCCCCTGCGGTAAGCAGAAAGCAGTGGCCTCTGAAGACTGGAAGAGTCGGTTCTCTTCAGACTCACGTGACAAGATCGCTGCGTTTCCAACACAAAATGATCACCAGGAGGCCACATGAAACAGAGTCACAGCAGCGGCTGGTGAAGCCAAGGGCCAGGCCGGTGTCCGCCCTGGGGGCTCGCCGGTGCCCCCGAGGCCTCATTCCCAGGGTCTGTGCTCACAGCCTGTCTCCCAGGGTCTGTCCACCTCGGGGGCCCCCGCCTCACCAGCACTCAGAGGGAGCCCCTCACACCCTGCGGCCATGCTCTCATAAGGACAAAAACCACCTCGAGGCTCCTCCACGTTCAGCCTCTCCATCATCCAAGTACAAGACATGGATTCTTGCATCTCAACTTCTGATCATGTGTACAGCACGAAAGACAATACCATGCAAGTGACGAGGAAAACATCTCAAAGCCCACATCCCTCCAGATAAGCGGACGTACAAAGCCCACATCCCTCTGGATAAGTGGATGCACATCTTGAAATAAGCCGACGTGAAGTGAGACCTGTGATAATCTGGCGGTGGCAAACGCCAGCCCCGAGAGCAGCGGCAAGGCAGCATAGGCAGCCGCCCCGTGCCAAGCGCCTCCCGAGCCCGGGCCCCCCGCCACACCACCACCGCCGGGGCCCACGCCCACACTTACCAAACTGCGGTACTGGCCCTGGAACAACTGTGAAGTCCGGCTGTGCGCAGGCTGCGAGCCCAGGGAGTCGAAGGACTTGATCCGGTGGGAGGAGGGCCGAGCGCACACGGAGTCGCTCCCCAGACCGATGTCTGCAAGGTCGTCAGGGGGGCGGGCTGAGTGCCCTGTTGCTCGCCCGCCCCGGGGCTCGCCCACCCCTCACAGAGAGCAGAGTTCTGGCCGCGGGACCCACCCGCACGCGCCCCCGTTGCCCTTCCCAGAAACGAGCCGCACGGGAACATCTATCAGTTCCGTCATCAGGTAGTCTGTTCTGATCTTTTCCTCTCACCTGGGAAAAAACAGGCCTCCCGGTGAATTCCTTAGCAGACCACCGCCCAGGCCTCACCCCCCTGCACCCCTGCTGCACGCCTCCCCTCGGGGCCAGCAAGCCGCCGCAAGCCCCAGTGTGACCGTGCGGAGAAGGAGAGACTCTGACTTGCAACAGAAGCCCCTGGCCCCTTCTGGCCAGAGCGGCCCCTCAGAGGGCGAGTCCCTCTGCAAAAGGGCAGCCACACCTTCCTCACCTCCCTGGGCCGTGAAGGACCAGGGTCAAGGGCATCAAAGGCTCGGTCCGGTCAGGACCACATGCCCCCCGCCACCCAGCATGTCTAGGTCAGCAGCCCCCTTCACAGATGCAACGTGATGGATAAAGCGAGGCCACAAAAAGGTTTTCCAGGGAATCACTGCCCTGAGATGCAGGCCCTGACAACGTCCTGAAGCTGCGTGGGGGCCTTCCATGAAAACATGCTGAAACTGGGGGCCTCCAGGCCCTCTCTTTCTGGCAGGTCTGTCTGGACTAGCTGGCTGGCACAGTGTCTGAGGAAAGGCTGAGTTAGTCATCAACAGCTGAGAGACAGAGGACTTCCCAGGGAAACAGAGCGTTCTAGGTGCTCTCCCAGCACCCAGGCAGGCACCACGGGGCGTGCACTCCCCGACTGCCCAGAGCCAGCAGGGCCCAGGCATCCAGGATTCCTGCCCTAAAACCACCTGGACACTCAGCCTGAAAGCCGCTCCAACGCTCAGGCCCAGGTGAGCACTGTCACCGTGGGGCGGGGGCCTGGGCACCTGAAGTGCAGAGCGGCGCCCAGAGGACACGTGTGAGGAAGTGGCCCCCAGCTGGCCCTGTACCCAGCACGCGCTCAGGGCCCCTCCTGCCCACCGCCAACCTTTCCTCTGTCCAAGAAAGGCCAGGATTCGTCCACACGCCTGAGAACACTTCCTTCAAGGGCCAGGAGCAGAGGGAAGACAGTGGCGGGCCTCTCTCCGCGAGGCCGACAGCCCCAAAGGGTAGCGCACCTGTCTCAGCCCTGCTGCTGTTCACTCGGTCCCGCCCGGCTCTCTGCGACCCCACGGGCGGCAGCCCCCCAGGCTCCTCTGTCCGTGGGATTTTCACGGCAAGAACACCGGAGTGGGTTGCCATTTCCTCCTCCTGGGGATCTTCCCGACCCAGGGATCACACCCATGTCTCCTGCTTGGCAGGTGGATTCCTTACCAGCGAGCCGCCAGGGAAGCCCGTCTTACACCTGAGTTGGCCCCTCACAGCTGACATCTGCAAAGGCACGGCCACCTGCACTGACTCCAAAATCAAGCATGAAGAGCAGCGGCCAACAAACCAAAGGCAGAGAATTCTCCCACTTGACAAAGCTCTGGCCTTGTTTCAGAGCTGAAGAGAGAAGCACCGAGTTCACTCCACAACGTCCAAGCAGGTCTTTGTAAAGAACAGCGCTCTGCGTTCTGCACCCAGGGACATCAAGAACATACGAGAAACACATCTTCTCCAGGTGGGGTGAGAGCGATGGCATGGGTGCCCTGGAGACACGGCCCCGGGCTGTGTCTACACGGGACGTGTGGAGCCCAGCACGCCCGCCTCAATGACCGAGCGTCACCACCTGGCGGACGGAGAAGAAGCATCCTCCAGGCCCCTCTTCTCAACTTCCAACCCCGGAAACGGACGCCTCCAGGGCAAGAGCCGACCCGCCATCTCTCCCCCAGGCTCACATGGGGTCTGTATCTACCGAAGCTGCTGCTGCCTGCGGCCCGAGCGCACGTCCAGCCCCAGGACAGCCCGTCGGCCGTGGCCCTGGCGGCTGGGGGCGACCGAGGCGGGCCGGGGCGTGGAGTCACGGGGGAAGCACTGCTATCACGAGCCGGGCTGGCTGCACACGGCCGGCTGCCCCCTTACTGTGTGCTCACATCAAGCCCACCCCTTCGCCGTGGGGGCCCTGGAGGCAGCACGCTGCCTGACGGGCGACCTTCACGAAACGCCGCACATCTCCTGCGAGGCCTCCTCCAGGTGGAGCGCTGATGTCCATCTAGGAGCCATTTCTCCACCCTTCTCCTCCAGGATCCAGACCCTCACCCTCGTCTACACTCGCTCACCTGGGTCCTAATTCAGCGTGACCCGAGGTGCTGCCACTGCAACAGCTAAGAGCCTCCACTGCCAGCCACGGTCAAGCTTGGACAGCGGAAGCCGGGCCTGGACCTCTGGGAGGTGGGGCAGCCCCCTCAGCAAACAGGCGATGTGAGGGTCCTGGGGGTGGTCCCTGGGGCCCAGTCCTCCCCCATCTGAAGGGCCAGGACAGCCCACGAGTGCACCCTGGACGAGGGCCCCTCTGCTGCTCCCTCAGGCAGAGGAGGGAAAGCACTGGGACACACAAGGACCTGAAGAGGAAGAGCTGCTCTAACAAGGAAAAATAATAATATCGCAGCAAAGTCACAGCCAAGAATTTAGTGCAATCCTTTCTAAGCTCAGTAATGTTCACCCTGTCTGGCTGATAGAAGGGTGAGGTTTCTGCCCTGGGCTCCCCCCGCCAACCTCAAGTTCAGCAGAAAGACACTTACCTGCTGTTACTTTATTCAGCGTCACTAAGGAGCTGAGGACCTTGTTGAAATTCTGCCCCTGATACAAATCGTTTGCATCAAACGTCTGCAAGGGAAAAAGAACAGCAGGATTAGCCGAGCCCGGCACCAGGGCAGGACGGGGCAGTTCTGTGGAGCGCAAGGAAGACAATGGGCCTTGCAGGTGAGACCCGGGCAGGGGCACCCCAGGAGCTCAGCCTCCGGGAGACCGGGCCAGACCCCCTCCCGGGGCCACTCCGCTCCTGGGGCTGAGCCCATTTCTGAACCACCCTGCCCCACCCGCCCAGTGACCTGGGGCACTCCTGGCACTCAGAGAGGGCTCTTTCCTTAGACTGAAGCCAAGGCTGCCAGGCACGCCTACGACAGACTTCCTCTCCTAGTCACAGCCGAGGCCAAAGTCAAGAGCAGCCGAAGGGAAGCCCAGACGTCAGAGTGGACACGACTTGAGGGAGAGGAAGCAGGGAGGCAATTCCAGAAGGAGGGACACGACTGCGTCAGCCCTGGCCCCGCCTGCCCAGGAGCCAACAGAGCGCGCACGTAGGGCTGCCCAGACACAGCGCTCGGTCTAGGACGCGGGCACAAACAGCACGGGCTGAGACGCGTGCCTCAGTCCCAAACACTGTCTGAAGAACCCCACCTCCCCACCAAAGAACTTAACCGTCAGATTACCCACAACTCTGTGCCAGGAAAAGTAGGGGATAAAATTCTTTCAGAGATGCAATTAACAGATTCATATGCCAAAATGAAAACTATGTGAACATACTTCAAAGGTTCTCTCACTGGGGCAAAAATGAACTCCGGTGGCCAGTCATCCCAGGAATGACTTCCTCTGCAGGTCGCCCGCCATCTCTGCCCCGGTTCACTGTTCCTGCATCTCACATCCTGCCAGGAAGCCCGGCTCCCCTTCCCACCCCCCGCCCCCTTTGCAGCTAACTCTTACTCCCAGCTCCCGCAGCCCCGGAAGACTCGGCACGGCCAGCGAGGCCCTGGCACATGGCACGGTACGGGCGCGGGCCGCCCCGGAAACTGAAACCCACAGTGGCAGACCTCACGCCCAACATGCAGAGAACGGCCACACACAGTGAGGAGGCGCCAACCCGCCCAGCCCCCACGCCCACCCCCACCCGGCACGGCTCGGCGTGTCGCTGTGAGGACAGACCCAGGACACCGGGCTGCTCCACATCTCAGTAACCATGCCGTCTCCAGTCCAGTCTCCTGTCTTAACTTCCGAGATGAGCAAACATCCTCGTGAGGTGTGCTTATTTAGACATGAACCAAAGAAGGAAAACCCAAGAGTTGGAACAACCAGCTCCAGAAAGGAGGCCATTAAACCCAAGTTGGGGGAGGGAGGCGTGCAAACAGCGCTGGGAGAGGGGAAGGGAGTCCTGAGCTCAGACACCCAAGCTCTCGGCAACACTGCTCACGCCTTCCTCGCGGACGGAGCAGGAGATAAAACATTCCTGATGCCAGACCCTGACCGCCTGTGAAAACGAGTACCCCTTCGGTCAGTCTCTGGAATCCCTGTGTGACACAGACTATAGTTCAAGTCAGAGGAGACCATGATCCAGGCGGACGTGTGCAGCTGCAGCTGCAATGGGCTGGCTGAGTTCTTTATCAAAAGGAGGGCCCTGAACAGGCCTCCGCTCCCTACTGTTAGAACACAAAAGCTCCTTCTCCTGGAAAAGGTGGGAGGTGGTCTCAGCTCTCAAGTCCTAATTCCAGAGCTTGGAAAATTCAAATTGTAGTATTCTGCAAGAAAAAATATTATCTACTAACCTTCATTGTGGTGAGGCAGAGAGTCACAAACCCCAGAAAAACAGGATGTTAAAAGCTGAAGTTTCCTGTTATTCCAGAACTGTATATCTTACTTGGACACCAGGAAGCGTCTGGTTGGCTGAAGCAGCCCACCAATGGGCTCCAAAGTGATGTCAGAACTTAAGTGAATTCACACACACACACATCACACTTCTCAACAGGAAGCTACACAATGAGACCAGACAAGCGCCTGCCACCAAGAGGGGAAGACGCACATTCTGAGTCAACAGATGTTCTGACTAAAGGGTTTCTCTAGAGAAAGATAAACGACTACTTCCTGAAACAGGAATCTATTCAACAAAAGAAAAACTCAGGGTTCAGAGAAAGGGGGAATAAGGGTGCACACAGTTACCCCGGGGCACTCATGCTTCGGAGACAAGCCCGCCAGCCCATGTACCCTCTGCCGGTGGTCACCTCAGTCTATCAGCAGACAGAAGCCCACCCGCCCAGCGTCCCACCCCCACCAGCGCAGCGGAGAAGGCAGGCTCTCGGGCACCCAGCACCCGGAGCCCCCAAGCGCACTGGCCGTGACACAGCCCGCGAGGGCTAAGCCCGACCATCACCCCCCCCCCCGAGCCGACCTCGACCTCCCAGCCTTCACGCTCGCTCCCATTCTGCCCCCCCCTCTGCCACGCTCTTTCCTTACACTCAGCATCACACGTGGTATCAGGCTTGGTCCCTGAACTAACACCGGACACAGAAGGGCTCACCTGTCCCTGAGGAAGAGATGAGGCGGCCACACGCCAGCCGTCACCAGCACCCACCAGCGGAGCGATGCAGTCAGGGGCCCTCCCAGGAGAGCAGGAGCTCTGAGACCCCCAGCCAGAAGATGACTATGCTTTGCAGGAGCAGCCCCATGACTCTCTCGAAGGCGTCACCAATAACATGGTAAAACCGGCTTCCGAGGTCCAAGGCAAGAGCCAGTGCCGACCAGCCCAAAACCCCCGTGCCTCACGCTGCCCTCAGCTCCCCCGTCTAACTTCAGTCTCTCAGCCTCCACTTGGCCCCTCCCCAGATGTGGGGTGGGCGTCCCGCACCCACCGCTGGCCAACGAGACGTGAGCACAGGCACCCGCCCTGAGCAGGACGGTGTCTTCACGTCCCAACAGAAGCTTCAGGAACCTTCTGGCGTAAGGGCACAGCGCTCAGGAGCTGCTCCCACGGCCTGGACCCCAGGATAACGAGGCCACTTGGCACAGCTACGCCGTCTCCGCAGCCAGCACAATAGGCAGGACACACCTCCCGAGTGGTCAGCCACGGGGTCGTGGGGGGCTGCTGCTGAGCAAGCCTCCTCGGGTAAGAGCGGGACATAAACCACGTCTTCCCCCAGCAGAGCTGGCTCCTCAGCAGGGTACAGCTCCAGAACACACAGCGGAAGAAAGGTATTAAGTGCCATGGTCAGGCCATGGAGAGCTGGACCGTCGGCACACTAGATGATAAAAGTTAAACCGCTTAGGCTGGCTGAGTCACAGAACTCCCTGCTACTCAGTCGGTCCCCTCCCAAAACAGCACTGACCGCTCTAGAGCAAAGGTCTTCCTTCCTTCCAAACCCTAAAGACGAGCCTCACAGGCCTGCTCAAGGAATCTCCCAGAAAGACCCCGGGTCTCCAGCTCACCCTCAGAGGGCCCTCTCAGGAGACGTCCCCTCTCCCCGCGCGTCAGCACCTCCGCAGGGGCCACGCGAGCCGGGAAGGAAGGTGGGGTCCGGGGATGAAGGGAGACAGAGCTCAGGGCACCTGCCACCTCCAGGCACCTGTCGACGTGACAAGTCACCCCAACACCCAGACGCCCAACCACAAGCCGTGGCTCAGGAGCCCGCAGCCTGGTGAGCACGTGGCTCTGTCTCCCACAGGCAGGCCCCAGTCGCCAGACCCTCCCCGTCCAGGGAAGGGCCATGGCCCCGCCTTCAGGAGGGAGGTCCCTGCAGAAATCCGCCCCAGGCCCTCCAGGGGCCGACCTCCTCTCTCCTCAAACCCAGCCTCCACTCCTGCTGACCGGGCCTGCAGAGCGCCGGCACGCCTGACAGAGGGCTGGGGCACCCCCACCGCAGGGGACGGCAGGGTGCCCAGCTCATCCACCCAAAGGCTCTCCCCACCCCAACACCAGTGAGCGGCTCTGCCTTAGCTTCCAGGTTCACAGATGGCATGAAAGTCAGGAGAATCTTCCAAATAATCAACAGAAACGCAAACTTCACATGGTGGTGTACTTCATGTAACAAAGATCTCGTCAGTCAGGAGCCTCCCAACTGTAAGCAAGTGAAACCCAACTCAAACTGGCGTAAACAAAACAAAAAACTATTGGCTTGCATAACTAACGAGTCGAGAACAGCAAGAACCACCGGCACGAAATCAGAAGCTTCGGGCCATCTCCTGAGTCGGCTTGTCTGTGCATGGGCTGCAGATCAGGAAGGTCCTTCCTCACAAGGCCACCAGGAACCCCCGGCCACAGCCAGCAAGTCCGCCACCTCGGCCACACCTCTGAGTCCTGCCGGAGTCACAGCCAAGAGGCCAGGGAGGCGGGGCAGCGCAGAGAGCGGGAAAGGCCAGGTGATGACACTCAAGCACCTCCTGGAGACCTGCCCGCAGCTGTGACCCAGAGCAGGCAGGAAAGGCCGCCCTGGGACTGACCACCAGACCCGGGAATGACACAACAGCAGTGAGCTGCTACCACCAGTGCTTCACACACACCCTCCCAGTCTCATCAGACTCAGACGTCACAACCACAACAGACCCTCACCCTCCCGGTCACACCGCTGCAAAAGCAGACGACTCACACCTCAATGACGCCACCACCGGCTGATGTACCAGAGAGAGAACACCAGGCAATGCGGAGACGCTCTCCTTCCACCAGTCGTTAGAGAAAGGACGCCCCCAGCCCCTCGCCCCCCGTGGAAGGCCGACACAGCGGAGAAGCTCTCCTTCCACCCTCCTAAAGGAGAGAGCCCCACCGCGGAAGGCCGACAGAGCTCCGTCTCAACTCTCAATTCTAAATGCAACCAGCCAGGTCAGTTCCACTGAGGGATTTAGGAGAAAGTTATTTTTGACACAAGAAATTGTTACTTCTGGCACAGCTCTGGAGTATGGCTCTCAAAGTTTAAAAATATAATCTTGCCCCATCACATTGTCAAGTGGAATTTGTGATTTTAGAACAAGATGAGTAAAAAATGAATCTTAAATGAGTTGTGCTATTTAAGTTTAATGCAAATGGTCCATATTGCTGGGGATACGTGAAAAACAAAAATCCAGCAGGGAATGTTCTCTTTCTTGGCTTCTGCAGATTCTGCACTTAATTCCACCTACTCCTACACCCTAGGGATAAAATTAAAGTTCGATGATGGATTCTATCGATACACAGCACTTTCACCCTATGTGCCCTCATTTATTTTCCCTTAAAATGACAACTAGATCATATTAGATTTTGTGGATTCCATTGTATCGACACCTAAAACACCAGGACAGGGACCACTTACTCAAGAAAAGAGACACCGAATATTTTAGGCATTTCCAGGAAAGGCTGGGGCAGAAGGAAGCACAGAGTCCTGAAAAGTGAGGCAGCAGGACTGACGCGTGAAAGGGTTGCACCGTCTCTCCCCTCCTAGGAGCCGCCATCCCAGACAGACGCCGCCAGGTGTGAAGACGAGCACGGGCAGCCTCTGAGGCCCCAGGCACTACGTTGTGGACTTCACCCCCAACGTGACCTCGTAAAGGGGAAACCGAGGCTCCAAGAGGCCTTCTGACAGAGGTTCCAGAAGGGAGCAGAGCGCTGAGCCACATCAGTCGCTGGGCCCTACACACACACACAGAGGTCAGCGGGGCAGCGCCCGCAGGAGGCTGGCTCGGCGCTGGCCCATCTGCCCACCGAGGGCTCCTTGTTGGGAGGACAGTGGCACGGTCGCCAGACAGAGGATCTGAGCAGGTGCACGGCAACTACTCAGGCTGACGGCTGGCTTAGGCGCGAACGCTTAGAGCCAAAAGGGCAAGGAGCACATTGAGTTAATACTCAAAGCTGCTGCTGCTAAGTCACTCAGTCGTGTCCGACTCTTTGCGACCCCACGGCCTGCAGCCCACCAGGCTCCTCCATCCATGGGATTTTCCAGGCAAGAACACTGGAGTGGGGTGCCATTGCCTTCTCTGAATACTCAAAGCAAGTAGTGACAAAACCCAAACTGAGAAACACGTCAAGACAGCAAACTGCAAGTACGCATTAACTCCCATCCCTGCCAAGGCTTTCACTGAGATGACAGAAAAAGCAGACTACTAATAAAAAATAGCAATAAAGAATCCACTGCAGGGCTAAAGGCAGGAGCAGAGGGCCACGAGCCGTCAAGATGAGGCTCAGGGAATTCTTGTGAGGGCTCCACGGTTAACAACCCCAGAGTCTTCCAAACCAAAGGAGTCACAGAGGACAACAGTGGAGAAACTAGACCAACGGTACACATCACAGTGAAGGCAGCGCACGACCCCTGGGTGACGCCTACACTGAAAGAAATGCCACCGAGGTCCCCTGGAGACCCCAGGGACCGCATCTGGGATGGCGTCGCCAGAACAGCGTCAAACGTCTGGGCGGCACCAGCAGGACATGGCTACACAACAGGAGGGCCTGGTTTTGAAGACGTGCATGCTGAGCACGTCCCGAAACACATATACCGGTGCTGTGCTGTGCTCAGCCGCGTCCGACTCTTTGCGACCCCGGGACTGCAGCCCGCCAGGCTCCTCTGTCCATGGGATTCTCCAGGCTAGCACACTGGAGTGGGTTGCCAGGCCCAGCTCCAAGGGATCCTCCCCACCCAGGGATTAAACCCAAACTCCTGCACTGCAGGCAGATGCTCTACCAGCTGAGCCAGCAGGGATATCCACATGAGGGTTAAACAGCTAGCAAAGAAACCACGGG
This sequence comes from Alces alces, assembly GCA_015832495.2. Taxonomy (NCBI): domain Eukaryota; kingdom Metazoa; phylum Chordata; class Mammalia; order Artiodactyla; family Cervidae; genus Alces; species Alces alces. Next base: position 1,638,672 of record JADEYB020000008.1, read on the forward strand.
TTCACACACAACTTGGCGACAGAACAAGGCAGTATTTACACGACCGTGTGAAGGCACAGGGTGTTCACCCTGGTCTCCCAGCTGTTCTGCTGACTGTGAACTTTCCAAAACGAAAAGGGGGCTGACCACGAGGCTCTCTCTTGCATCCCCTCAGCAGCCGCCAAGCTTCACCCTTCAGCAGACAGGGAAGCACTCGTCACACACAGAGCTTCCCCCTGCAGGCCTCAGGAAGAGGACTCAAACCAACCATCCCAAAAGGGCCCCAGTCCGTTCCGTCGCTGCTGCGCCAACGCGTCTCAAGTCCCAGCGCGGCAGGCCGGCCCAGTCCTGCGCCAAGCAGAGTGGAGAAGAGCAGCGGCTTCCCTCTGTGCCTCCTCCGCCGGGCAGGCTTCCTGGCTCTCCTGCAGCCTTGGGGGAAACACGTGGCCCCCTCTCCCAGCCAGACCGCCCCAACGTCACCAACCCCTCATGCCAAGCACACACCAGGACTTCCCTGGTGTCCAGGGGATAAGAATCCGCCTGCCAATGCAGGAGACACAGGTTCAACCCCTGATCTGGGAAGATCCCAAATAACAGAGAGCAACTCATCTCGCACACCTAGAGCCCGTGTTCCATAAAAGAAGACACCCCAACGGGAAGCCTGTGCACTGAACCTAGAGAGGGGCCCCCCGCTCGCCGCAACTAGAGGAAGCCTGGACGTAGCAACAAGACCCAGCACAGCCAAGAGCAAACAGACAAAACTGAAAAATAAAAATAAAGGACCCACGGGGGAGCTCTCTCTACAGGGACGCCAGAACCACAGTCCTATAGAGCAGCTCCGCGGCCCACGGCTGCCACCCGGCCTGCCTGCTGCTCTCCCCTAGAGCGCGAGCATGCGTCAGTCACCCCAGAGCGCGGGGCAGACACCAGTGGCCGTGGACAGCAGACCCCGGCACCGCCCAGCTCGAGGACCAGGCAGGCTCTCTCAACAACCAGGGGAAACACCCAACACACACCAACCTAAATCGGGTCCAAAATTTAGGTCAAATTAGGTCAGAAATGCATATTCTGGCTAGAAAGTTATTTTTTTTTAACATACTGAATGCAGATTTCACATCTAAATATGGTCTGAGAGGCCTCGGGATTTGTTTCACTTTGCAATTATTCACTGGGAACCTGTCCTCTCGCTAGTTCCCAGGACTCAGAGGAACTCCGCAGGGACACAAACCGCCTCAGGGCAAGAAAGAGGGGGGCACTTCGCCTTCCTCAAGACCAACAGGGAGAAGCCAGTCAGGAGGTGGGGGTCCCTTCCTCAAGATGAACAGGCATTTTCTTGATTTGTTGTTAAATGAAAACAGAAAAGGGACAACTAGAAGATATTCAAAGAAGTCTGTTTTACTGGACTTGGAAAAGGGGGGAAACGGAGTAAAAGACGGGAATGAGATCAAAAGACAGGCCCCTGAGTGTCTAGAATTCCCGTGGTCAGAGAAGCAGGCGGCCAAGTGTGTCAGGACTCTCCTCGTGAGCATGCAAAACGCAGCACCCGACAGCAGTCGTGCCCCTGCCCCGCGGTCCCCCAGGCCGTCCCCCTCTGCCCCTTGGTCCCCCCCAGACCGTCCCCCCTGCCCCGCGGTCCCCCCCAGGCCGTCCCCCCTGCCCCGCGGTCCCCCCCCAGGCCGTCCCCCCGCCCCGCGGTCCCCCCCAGGCCGTCCCCGCTGCCCCACGGTCCCCCCAG